>CM072878.1:35000-450000 GCA_036937835.1 Pampus argenteus | reverse complement strand
AACATGTTATTCAAAAAGCATTGACATTAATCTGCTGCTTTAACAGCCTCACCAGATTTCTGAACCAGGGAATGATGATATTATGTGAATTACATGAAGATTTATTTTAACCTTTAAGCTCCTGTCACATTTCTCAAATGTGAGATCAGGTTTTATTGTTGCAGTTGGGTTGTGTGGAGATCACTGTATTTGTTTCTGTCTCATTTCAATGTAGTCCCAATGAATTATTTGATATTTTGGTATATAAAGTTAGAAGCAGTCCTCACCTACAAGAAGTGAAAGAAGTTGTTGCTGAAGTCAAAACAAAATGAATCCTTGAAGGTTTTTGTGCTTTGTCCACAGTCTCCAGCGGTAACTCTACAGTGAGCACACAGCTCTAGGGTCCTTTTGTGAACTGTGGCTTAAATTTGGGTTGAGGGTTTTTTCCACATGCATCAAAGGTCAGTGTTTGTGCATAGGAATTGGTCATTCAGCTCACCTGATGAGTCACCTGCAGAAAGAAGGAAAGGTTTCGCCCTGGACTGTGAACATTATTGTTAGTGTTCCCTGCCAGTTTGCAAGAGATGTTACATTAATCTTAGGGTTATGAGGACAACAGGGTCAAAGAAGAAACTTTAGTCAGCGGATTACAATTTAAGATGCTGCCACACATGAATTTGAATCCTAAGAGTTCATTGTAGTTAACATTTTGTAGGGAAATTGCGTATCTCTGATATTTAGTTAAAACATTGTTTTCGTCCCTTTATACCTTCCTGAATTCAGAATGACTTTTAACTTGCATGTTATTCAGAACAGTTGCAGGTTAAATTGCTGCTTGTGTCTTGGTCCATGAGTATCTCAGTTTGTTACTCCCACCAGCACAGTGAAACTGTAACAGATCACGCTGACCCAGACTTGAGTCTACATGGAGAGAAAGCAAAGATTTCACAACCCATCTTTTTTCCCTCAACCCATTTGTTTTAGCAATTGGGAAATTCTGCAAAGCAGTAATTTTTGGTCATTTGAGCCAGTTGAGCAAGTTTGTGTTTTAATCTCTTTTATACATAAAAATGACAGTAAATTGCACTTGCCAGGCCATTAGTATCTTGTCTCATTGTTGGCCACCACAATACTGAGGAGAAGAGAGGAGCCATTGTAATTCAGTGCCTGATGGGAAGCTTGGATGTTGATGCTGGAACAAGCGTACCATTGAATAAGGATGAAGGGACCACCCCTCTCTCTGTCTGTTGTCTACTGCTGTATGGCCCTTCTTCCCGTAAACCAGTATGTCTCCAGTATCCTCGAGTAAACGTCCATGCAGAAAAGGGTGCACACACGTACCAAATCTCAACAACACGTGTAGTCCTGAGCATTGATACAACCCCTGCTGGGAGGTAGGTTTATGACTGTAAACACACCTTTGAATCACACGCATACACTTTGGCTCCCGTGCAGTCCAGAGAGCATGTGTCAAAGTTTTTCAATACTTGTTCTGACTTTAGCTATCAATATCTAAACAATACTTTTGGTAAAACTAGAATTATTGCAAAAAGTTCTTAAACTAAGCTGAGGTAGAAAAGTTGCCATTTTAGTAAAACAAAAAGAAGAGGAAAGTTGCTCCGTGGTGCTTTCTCCAGCTCCAAGCAAACCTCTTTAGATTCTGGGAAACAGCAGGAAGTAAATGTGGTAAAAATGGACATGCCAACAACAATTCATTAAAAATGTAATTGCAGTGCAAATTAACCACAGTGAAATTTAGAGATTGATGAGCGAGCAGTGTAAGTGGGACAGGAGAATTTCCTGTAACATTCAGGTATAGTGGTCTCATCTCAATCTTAATGCTTTGAGTGTCTTGTTTGTCTGATGTAGCACACAGTGCTTTAATGGCTCTGTTTCACCGTGTAATCCAGTGTAATATTATGATGGGATCCTATAATCCTATAAAACACCAATACTAAAACATGATGTAGCTGATAAGGAACGGTTATTATGAATTTCATTTTTGAGACACAGAGCTGGTTGAAGGCCAGTGTGCGTGTATGTGACAACATGAATTATTTTTGCTTTGTTTCAAGTCTGGTGAAAGGAGTTGAATTTCCATGAACTCAAAGGTTGGTAACAAAAGATGAGGTAAACATAACTAGATCAAAGGCCAAGCGTTGACTCCTCATTTAGCCTACACTAGAAGCACCCGTATGAATAAAACATCCCTTCAATTAAAGCACCACTTTGATTTTTATGTATGAAACAGAACTCATAGATCAGGCACTTAAAGTTCCTGCATACTTTAAAATACAATTGAATAATATTGATGAATAACAAAGAGCATTTAAAGTTAATAGTGGATCAGAATTGATTGACAGCACTGGCAGCATTAAAAAATACAGTAACAGTACATAAGTATTGTGACCTTGATGTAGTTAAAGTACTGCATCTATCTATCTATCTATCTATCTATCTATCTATCTGTCTGTCTGTCTATCTGTCTGTCTGTCTAATCCATCCATCTATCTATCTATCTATCTATCTATCTATCTATCTATCTATCTATCTATCTATCTATCTATCTATCTATCTATCTATCTATCTATCTATCTATCTATCTATCTATCTATCTATCTATCTATCTATCTGTCTGTCTGTCTGTCTGTCTGTCTGTCTGTCTGTCTGTCTGTCTGTCTGTCTGTCTGTCTGTCTGTCTGTCTGTCTGTCTAATCCATCTATCTATCATGTTACTAACTAAACTTCTTCCCCAGAGTTGCTGTGCATCTGTGTCTCTATCACAAGTTCCACTGTTACTGTAATAATTCATCATTCATTGTAAACATTCTCATTTTAACATTCATGTAATTCATTGTGATTGTACAATATGTGTGTGTTGATTTGTAGCCCAAAATCACAAAATACATGTGTCTCAGAGGGCTTTACAATCTGTACATGGAGTGACACCCTCTGTCCTGAGACCCTCGATTAGTGAGGAAAAACCTTTTAACAGGGAAAAAGGTGGAAGAAACCTCAGGAAGAGCCACAGAGGAGACACTGACTGACTTCCAAGCACACACAGTGTAGGCAATATAATAGTTCTCATAGTCCTCTCAACACTGGCTGCATAATGCATCTAAAGCAGCTTCTCTTATTCTTTGTGTCAGCACATATAGCTCCTCACTAACCTGTCTGAAGCTCGTAACAACCCCCACTTCATTTCTTTTCAACTGCTAAACCACAAGGGACACTGCCTTGAAAGGGTGATGATCAGCTACGAAGACCCTAACCCCTTGGCAAAGCAGCTGCTGGTGGTAGCTTCATATTTACATACAGACATTACAGTGATTTCAACTCTTACTTTTAAGAACCATCTTTTCCCTCATATTTTAGCTATTTAAGCAGGTTTTTATATATATTTTACAATATTTGAGACTGCACAGAAGTCTTTTTACTGCAAGAAGCTGACAGATGAATCCTTTATCTATTTAAGGTGAAGGAAATATCCAATTAAGCTAATCTAACCAACAGTATTTGGTCATATAGTTTTGATGTATGTCTTAATGTGTATTTGTGTTTTTTCTGTGAAATGTAAAGTGTCAGGTGTGTCAACCATATTCCATTTTACGTCTTTTACTCTTTAATCTAAATGGCTCAGATATCATCAAGCTAACGTCAGTTTTGGCAGTTCATGCAGCTAAATAACGGTTAGTGATGTGTAAATCTTTACTTAGCCTAGTTATAATACGACTGTTTAATAAGTTCTTTTTACTCAGTATATTTACATTTTACTATTATTCTAACAAGAAATGTGAGATAGAGCTTTGAAACAGTATTAAGAACTTTATGCAGAGAGATTAAAAATGTAAACAATTTTACTTTCTTTTTGGTATCTAATCAAATGTTTCTGAGGGGGCTAGGTTTGCATATATGATATATACAAAAAATGTCAGCACTGAAAACAACTACCTACTTATTGCTTTGTGCATACCTAAACGTAAGATGATTTAACTTGGAGATTAGAAACAAAGAAGGAATTGTATGGGCTCATATTAGCTGGAGAAGATTTTCGTCCAGAGTAAATTATTTTCATTGTTCCTCTAACATGTAATTATAGGAGATGTTCCCCTCACCCTCTCTCAATTCTATTTTTTAATTATTTTTCTATTCTATCTGTTCATAGTCTGCTCTCTTATGTTACCTTTGTGTCATGTTGTCCTTACAGATATTTTATTGCCTTTCTGTTTTCCCCAAGGGGGAAAAAGGAACTGTTTAAACGTGTAAGAAATACACAGACAGAGACAACAGATAGATAATGAGAAAGGCTGGAGGGAAAGGCAGGGACTGGAAGTAGCTGATCTTGTTCAACGTTTCAGTTACTACGGTCACCCAGTTCTGCTCCTTTCTTTCTGTTTTTCACTCACATCTGTACTATTCTGTTTTGTGTCTTCGTTTTTCAAATATGGACGGTATTCCTAGTCTGAGTTGAGGTGACCTCATGTTTGCACACTAATATTCTCAGCAAATTTGGATAGCCTGTGGTCCATTTAGTCCATTTTCAGTTTGATTGTCAGCAGTAACGATTATGATTGGCTAAGAGGCAGTTTGATGATGAATGTGGTCAGGTGACATTCCTTAGTGAACACTACTATGTCTGCTATTCCCTGGTGGATTATCAACACACAAGTAGCTTTCTAGATTCAGGTAGTTTATTGAGATCAGGATCTTTCAGGAGAGACCACAGGACAAAAACAGACATTTACAATCAGAAACCACACCGGATAATATCACTTTGTATGTCTGACTTTATATATAAAGTGGAGCTGCAACAATTAGTTAATCAGTATATCGTCAGAGAATTAATTGCCAACTGTTTTGATAATCAGTTAATTGTGTTGTTAATTTTTCAAGCAAAAGTGCCAAATATTTGATGGTTTCAGCTTCTCAAATGTGGAGGTTTGTTCGTTTTTCCTTTTCATGTGACAGTTAATTAAATATCTCAACATTTTAGACTGAAAACATCAATGAGGCCTGTAAGAAATTGTGAAAAGTGTTTTTCTATATTTTTAAATATTCATAGTCTTAATGATTAAAAGACAAACTGAGAAATTGAGGCAGGTCAATTGAGCCATAATATAAATATACAGCTCAGAGGCTAAGGTTTGAGCTTTATGCTAATGTAAGTGTGCTAATATGGTCACAATGACAATGCTAACATGATTTTCAGCAGTTATAATGTTTACCATGTTCACCATCTTGGTTTAGCATTTTAGCATTCTCGTATAATCTAAATGTCAATAGCTGTGCAGTTAAATGGGTATAATGATGCTGTTGCTGTTACCAGCTCTTCCACTCTCTATTTAATTCAAAATGTTGTAACTTCTTCAAAATATCGTGTGTCTTTCAGCCTTTTAGTGGAAATAAGCTTTGTCTTCCTCTTGAGTGATTCGGACAGGTAGCAGAAGGTTGAGTAGAAACACAAACTGATAGAAAAGTTCTGTGAATGCAGCTTTGGTTGAATAGCTTTAATATTTTATCAGGTGCCAGCCTGAAAGTCTACACCAGTGAATAGAGTGGATTTATCAAATGTGTGTGTATTGAATGGTCACAGTCTGTGACCATTCAATACAATGGCCTCATCACATCTGTGTGTGTTGTGCCCCACTAGGCTGGTATTTGCTGCATCAGCAGGGTCTCCGAGTGGTTGGTGGATAGAGAGCAGTATCATGGAAGTTTCCATAGGATGCAAGTTTGATCCATTGTGTGTGTGTGTGTGTGTGTGTGTGTGTGTGTGTAAAATATGCTTAGATCAACAAAACAACTGCTGTTTCTGAAATAGATTATAGTTTTGTGTGTCTGTGTGTCTGTGTGTGTGTGTGTGTGTGTGTGTGTTAACTTATACTGCAAATACACACTGGCCTGTTTATCATGTCTGACCTCTGTACAGTCTCCCTGTCCCTATCTTCAGCTGCTCACGCTGCTCTTTTATCTCTCTGTTTTCCATTTTACACATGTAGTGACTCAGCTTTTCAGCATGCATGTTCCTGCATGTTACTTTAACATCTCACTGCACGCTGCTGGTCCTCATCAGTGCCTCTTTCCCTCCAGATATTTTGGATAGACAAACAACTGACTGACCTGTTTATTTATGTTTATTGTCTAGGACAGTCAATCCATAGTGGATGAACAGGCACACATGTTCACATTCAAGAAGCTAGAATTTAGAAAATGTTTTTCTTTAAAAAACAGACTCCATTTATTTGATTATCAAAATAACAACAAATCAGTTAATTGAATCATCATCATTGCAGCTCTACAAATGTAGAAATGTATGTGCAAAATCAATTACACTAACAACATTCCCATTAAGCTCAGCTATGCTTTGTGTTTATTGCTAATTAGCAAATTTTAGTACACTAACAGTATACCTCCTTAATATCAGGATGTTACGACTGTCATTTAGCTCAGAGAGCCTCAAAAACACAATGTTGTAGACTTCCTAATCGTGTTAAATAAGTAACAAATTAAATCAATTTGTAGTGACAGCAGATGAAACCATACAGAAGAAAGCAAGCTAATATAACTATTATGAATACAGTTCCTCAGCCATTATAGATAAAATATGCTGCAATACTGTGTATGTTTTCATCATTGTCCTCTGTTACTGACAGTTTCAGCAGTTGGGAGGAGACTACGGTCTGGAAACAGTAGTGGGGGCTTCGTTCCAAAACACAATCCAGGCCAGGAAGTGAACTTTGAAGGCAAGAACTGCGGTGTAGTGTAGTGTAGTGTAGTGTAGTGTAGTCTAGTGTAGTGTAGTCTAGTGTAGTGTAGTGTAGTGTAGTGTAGTCTAGTGTAGTGTAGTCTAGTGTAGTGTAGTGTAGTGTAGTGTAGTGTAGTATGGTGTGGTGTGGTCTAGTGTAGTAACAACAATATTTAAAAAAATATCCTTATTTACAAAATGTATTCCAAATACAACTATGACTAGTAATAAAAATAACTGATAGTTGCAAACCTAGTTTGTGGTCTTTATTTTTAACGCAGTTCTTAGCAGGAAGTTCTTTTCCTTTCATCTTTTCACTTCAAGGGTCGCCACAGTGAATCACTGACTCTTCGTTCTCTCTTGTTTTTCTCATTTATCAACTCTTCAAAATACTCTTTCCATCTTCCCATCACACTACTGAAACCTGTCAATACACTTCCATCTCTATCCTTAATCACCCTGACCTGCTGTACATCCTTTACATCTCTGTCTCTCTGCCTGACAACCTGTATAGATCAGTCCCTTACTGTCCAACCTAGCATACAAGTCATTGTAAGCCTTTTGTTTAGCCTTTGCCACCTCTACTTTCACCTTACGCTGCATCTCTCTGTACTCTTGTCTACTATCTTCAGTCCTCTCAGTGTCCCACTTCTTCTTAGCTAACTTCTTTCTCCATATACACTCCTGCACCTCCTTATTCTAATAATCCTCATTATTATATGATTGATTGATTGATATTCCACCACCAAGTCTCCTTATCTACTTTTCTTCC
The DNA here is from genome assembly GCA_036937835.1 of Pampus argenteus. Lineage (NCBI taxonomy): Eukaryota > Metazoa > Chordata > Actinopteri > Scombriformes > Stromateidae > Pampus > Pampus argenteus. The sequence goes on along the minus strand of CM072878.1, from coordinate 442,504 downwards.
AGATGACACACCAAGTCCACTCCTACCTGTCTCCCTGATCACATTAGCTGTAGGTGTCCAGTCCAGTTCATCTGGAAGCACCTCCTGACCACCCAGAGCCTGTCTCAACTCCTTCTTAAAAGTCATGCAACATTCTTCCTTTTTCAGCTTCCACCATTTCGTCCTCTGCTCTAACTTTGCCCTCTTCTTCTTCCTCACCACCAGAGTCATCCTACACACCACCATCCTATGCTGTCTGGCTACACTCTCACCTACCACTACTTTGCAGTCACTGATCTCCTTCAGATTGCACCGTCTACACAAGATGTAGTCTACCTGTGTGCTCCTACCTCCACTCTTATAGGTCACCTATGTTCCTGCCTCTTCTAAAAGAAAGTATTCAATACAGCCATTTTCATCCTTTTTGCAAAATCCACCACTATCTGTCCTTCTGCGTTCCTCTCCTGGATACTAAACCTGCCCATCACCTCCTCATCATCTCTGTTTCCTGCACCAACATGTCCATTGCAGTCTGCACCATGACCAATGACAACTCTTTCACTTATAGGAATGCTAACAACATTGAACACATGTTTGATTTCTAGCGCCAGACTCATCACTCTATCTGGCACTCTTTTTACCTCCAGGACAGTTTGCAATACGACACAACAACAACTCAAATACAAAATACTATATTATAAAATATAATTATAATATAATACTATAAATAAAATATTCAATAATGTAGATTTCTTTCCTCAAGCAAGTTTTCAGTTTCTACCAGTTTTACGTTGATGTTCATACAGTTCTTGTGATAAACTGAAAGCCAACTGCTACCTGAAAGGTACAAAATCTAAAAATGCTGCAGGACTGTAAAGTACAGTGTACAGAATTCATAGTTAGTTAGCCAAAGCATATCAAACCATCATTAAGGCCCTTTTTAAAATAGCATGCAGTAAAGTGTCTAAAGATCTCTCTCATCATCCCTCTCCAGTCTTTCCTCAAACCTCCCTCCCTCCCTGCTGCTGTTATTTTCTGTTTTCTCTTCAGTAATTTTAGTTGTGTGCCAAATTTAAAATATATGCAGTATATAAGATTTTGAGTGTGATTCAGTTGCTTCTCATCCTCATCAATTGCTCTTTTTGTTGTGTGCAAATAAATGATTGTCCATATGAGGTCTGTCCTCCAGCAGGAAGCATGCTGTCCAGTGAAACTGATCACATTAACTTCATGTCTATTGAGTTAGGATGGTTCAGACGCTGTGCTTGGAAACTGTAAAATGCACTGTGTGCTGGGCATACCTTTCCTGTGTAAATATAAACACAGCTTGGACAAAACTCTGGCCTAACACATGCTCAGATCAAACACCAATCAGGGAATCTGAGGAGTCTGTTGACATTTGGACATTCGGTGCAGGAGTATCTGTTATCATCAATCATCCACTAACTATGTTTTTCCAGTGAAACATGTCAGTGCTTGTTTTCTATTCTTCCGTTTCTCTTATGCAACCACATCCTTGGATGAAAAGACAATAAATGATTTATCTTTACTGAATCATTTATCAGCGCTGCTTTCAGTCCTTATAAACATATTGATTAGCTTTATTGTCACTTTAGTATAATTTATTTCAAGCTTGACACAAGTCAGCATAAATTAAGCTCATTGTACACAGCATGCATAGTGATTAAAGGGGCACTGCATCACTTTTTAGTATTGTGTTTCCATATAGCTAGGAGACTCACAAGACACATGTATGTACATTATGACTTTTAGTTAAGCTCTAAAAAACACTCCTACAGTGTTCATAATGCAATTCAATAATGTTGTTGGACCCTTGTAGACATCATCGGGGGGAATTGCAAAGTTCTGTTATACATTTTCACTGAGAAATACTGACCGAGTCCTGGAGCTCACTGTCATCCTTTTCTTATACTTGTTTAGCACCCACCACTGCCCTGCCCTCCCCCCCGGTGACACTGTCATAGAAGACTACTACTCGTATATTTGTGTGTGAATCTTTCATGTCCTCCTTCTCTCTCCAGGTGTTTCACAACCTCTGCTGTGCTCCCTCTTGAGTGCCCCCACCTTCTCCCTCCCCACCCTTTGACTCCACCTCTTCCGCCATGTCCTCTCAGGCCACGTCCACCCACAGCACACAACCAGTGACCCCTCTGTTGACCTCTGAGGGGTCACCAGCTCCTGCCGTTTCCCCGCTGTCAACAGGTAAAAGCACATTTTTCTGCTCCTATTAACATTGAGCAAGAAAGCATCATAAAGTCTGACACATGTGCTCCTATCAGATATGACATGTTATGATACACCTCTGGAGTTTTGGAAGTGCTTTGGCTTAGCCAGTACAGCCCTGCATGTAGTGTCACCACCATTAAAAACTAGTGTGTCACAGCCTTGGTCATAGCATCATAGTGTGAGAGCTAGTTTAACTAGTCTCTGCCGGCTAGCTGCAATGATACAGACTTAACCATTGGCTGTAAGTGATACACGGTGTAATACGTGATTTATTATAACTCAGCTTTCATGAAGACTTTCACATTTGTTCTCAACAATGATGGTTTTGTCATAGTTAAAATTTTATTTATTTTTTATCTGTTGTGTATCTATACCCTCAGTCATCAGGCCAACAGTGTGAGATGGCAATGACAAAGAGTGCGAAGGAGGGGAAGACAGAGAATATAGGACAAAAATCTGATTATTATGTAATCATATATTTCCTTAAATAAGGAAATAGCACTATATAAAATGAATATGTAAATTGGGTATGCACCTTCTTAGTCACTGTACCCGGGAGACTTTCTGATAAGCGAGTATGTGTAAGTGTAGTACAGAACCAACACAGCGACATACTCATATCACCATGTTATTTGTCATGATATAACATGTTATGTTATGTCCCATCAGAGTCTCTGCGGCCTCCAGCCTACAGACACAGAGACCGCTCACCCTCCCCAATGAGAGGCTACCTCATCCCCAGCCCTCTGCCCACACGCAGAAACAGGACCTGCTCAGCGTGAGGAAGCACACACACACACGCACACACACACACACACACACACACACACAGTTTTGTTTTTCTGACCTGCAACTCCACTCTTCTCATTTCCATTTACAGCAGGCAGACTTTTTTTAGAGCTAAAAGGAGAGTAAATATCAATTCTTCTGATTGACATGAACATGTATTATTATTAGCTAACATTTTAGCCATAAAAACTTTTTTAGGCTGTTCTGCTGCCAAATAAAGCTGTTCATGCAGCTTTGAGGATTTGCTTGTGCATTTAAAGGCTACATTACATTGAGTTTTCTCTCATATACTTACATATCATTGCAAGAGTTAAGGGTGATAGATAACAGGAAAGCAAAGAAAATGTAATCTGCTAACCAATCAAAATGCTGTATCATCAGTAGCAAGTGGATCGGTGGAGTATAGCGCTGACACACTGACAGAGTTGCACACTCTTTACAGGACGGCTCGTGCTTCAGAGGGTCCAGTGTTTACTGGTGTATGTAAATGTTTTTCCCGCTCCAAAGGCCATGGCTTCATCACACCATCCGATGGAGGCCATGACATCTTTGTCCACATCTCAGAGTAAGCACGTGTGTGTGTGCGCGCTGTGAGAATAAATTAATTTGTTGATGTGTATAGGCATCATGGGGAGTGTGTGTGTGTATAGTGGGCGGGTTGGATATGTAGCGGTTAATGTTATTTGTGTGAATGCACACTTACAGTGAGGCTGTTCTGTGGGAGAAACTTGATAATGAATGTCTGCCTTTTTCTTATTGTCTCTGATGAGGGGTGTGTGTGTGTGTGTGTGTGTGTGTGTGTGTGTGTGTGTGTGTGTGTGTGTGTGTGTGTGTGTGTGTGAGTGAGAGAGCTGCTTTGGTTTTAATCACTGATATCAAAAACTACGGCAGGGCTCTGTGTAGAAGTAGGGGAGAACACACACAGATGGCAGTAGCTGCAGAAGTGTGTGGGAGGACAATAGAATATCTGATGACATTCACCACAGTGCCTTTGTTATCACCCACTGGCTTAAAGAACATAGACGTCAGTGGTGTTTACACACACACACTTAAATACAGACATAAAATAATAAAACAATCATTTTGTGTGTGTGTCACTGCAGGTGGGTTTGTTGTTTTGTAGGGAGAGTGTCTTTATAGTTACATCCACAGTAAGTAAATTGGAAAGCAAAACAAAAATTTGACTAATTTCTCTTGTTACGTCCGGCCTAGGGGAACCGAACATAAGAAAAGGACGCTCCACTCTTTCCCCACTCCCAAGAATGACCAAGGCCACAGAGCTGCAGTCCAACCAAAGATCATTTATTCAGTTATTATTTTCAAAGTGGTAGTTTAAAGCTTCAGGGTGAGCATGCAACAAACAAACACAAACAAAACAACAAACAAAACAATCTGACCCAAAACTAACTTACCTAACCAAAACAAGAAAACAAAGTACAGGGTTCTAACCTGCCTCCCTATAAAATAAACAGGAGACAAACCAAAAGAGCTACTCACCCCTACTACTACCTGGACTGCTAAGCTAAAGTCTGCTAAGTACAACACAGTACAACACAGTACAACACAGTACAGTACAACACGGTACAACACGGTACAACACGGTACAACACGGTACAACACGGTACAACACGGTACAACACGGTACAACACGGTACAACACGGTCTGGTGCAGTTGGGAGTAAGGTCAAGAAAAGAGGCAGAATGAATCCAGCGACAGCCATTTATAGCTGATCCACCAGTCCATTAACCAATTGGCAGGCAGCACCTGGAGAGAGGGAGAGACCCTAAGGTGGTAGCACCACCTGTAGGCAGGGAGGAACAATGACAAAAATAACACAACACTAAATTATGACCCTGGGTCATAACACTCTGAGTACTTTCTGTTTCTGTCCTGAGATAAACAACGAGTATAAAACAGGGATTTCATTTTTGGTTCATGAATGCTACCAGTTAAACTGCTCTGCTGTACTGACACACTAATGAAAAAAATCACTATTTTATGATGGTGAACTTTGCCACATAACTCCCACCTGGTGATTTCTCATCCACTCGAAAAGTGTGAGTGCCACATTTTCAAGATTAATGCACACCACAGACTGTTTTTGAAAAGCAAAGCGACAAAAAGAGAAGGGAAAAAAGATGCATTTTTTTGTTGTTTGTTGTTTTTTGAAACAATTTATTGGCAGTTCAACAATTTGACGTGTGGTGCATTACAGATGCAAATGTGTGCAAATAGGGTGAATCAAAAGAACAATATAGATATACCAGATATACCAGAGATCGACCTCACAGACGACGAAGGAGACAAATGAACCAATTCAGAACAAAACATAGACTTTCACTTTTTCTTCCACTATTTTATCATTTATACCTTTTGAATCTCCTTCAGCATCGAGGGCGAGTATGTGCCAATGGAAGGCGATGAGGTGAGCTACAAGGTGTGTGCCATCCCCCCCAAATATGAGAAGATCCAGGCGGTGGAGGTGACCATAACCCATCTCAACCCAGGAACCAAGCATGAGACCTGGACAGGACACGTCATCAGCAGCTGAATGCTGAGCCTCGCAAGGGGGGGGGGGGGGGGGGGGGGGGTCAACGAGGCCAGCGGGTGGGAAGAGAGGGATAGAAAAAATGATGAGGGATGAAAGGAATGAGAAAAGGGAAAATGGAGTTTTACACGCAGGAAGGTTTATTATCAGGAGGTAGTTAACAATCTAATAGTTTGAATAGTGCTCATGTTGAAAGGTTGGAGGCTTCATCTCCTCTTCCTGGGAAATGGATGACTATATTTTGGGAAAAACATACAGTTGCTTTTATTGGTATATGAATAGATTTATGATTACAGTGGAATTGTTGAGTTTATCATAGGCAGACTTATAACATCAGGTTTCTTTGCTTAGATTTTTAGACATTGTACATTGTTAGAACATTTTCTTCATTTGATGAGGAAATTAATTTCAGTTCCAATAATTTGCATTTGGAAGAATTTTACATTAAGATGTTCAGTTCCACTTTACAGCATTTGCTATTAACCTGTTATGGTCACAGCATAACTAATGTGAACAAGGTTGAAGAAGATATGCAGGATGGGAAAGTTCTTCCAATGCTGCCCCCACATTACAAGCACTCTGCAAGAGTTTACAGCTCCGTTTGTGCCTGTTTGTATCTATCATCTGTATTTGATCAAGTTTGGGTGACAATATGTGAATGTCCCTGAATTAAAACATTTTCATCTGCTACATCTGAGTGGATTCTGGTATATTATATATATATAAAACTCTAAACCCTGAGATATAATATTTTTGTGATAAAAATGTCAGACCTGCCCCCCAACTGTCAACCCAGTTAATGAAAAAAACATGTCAGATGAGTAGATTACAGGTAACATGTTACCCAACTTATTCAAGACACTATCATAATAATAAAATTGTAATAAAATGAATTAGTTTTGCTTAAATTAGAGCAGGGGTCGGCAATTAAGTTTGGCCTCGGGCCAGATATTTTCCAAGCCATTACATGGCGGGCCACTACCAAAACAATGGCTAATATAATTAATTAATAGGGGAGGAGGGGTGATAATGAAAATGATAGGCGATCTTGAAATGACGGAGCAGACGCACTGAGACATTCAAGCGGGCTGATGTAGGTTAAATGTGTGGACTGACCACTGGGGGCGCTATTAATTATATGCCTGTTTGTTAAAAAACAAAACAAAAAACATTTCCACTTGTTGCTGTTAGCCGAAAAATGTCCGAAAAATGGCACTATCAAAAAATCTCAAGAGAAAACTTAACAGCGAGAACAGGATCTTTCATGATGAATGGACAGAAAACTATGCCTTCATCCTCCCCAGTTTTATTAATGCAAAGCCCACATGCCTGATCTGTAACGAGGGTGTCTCTGCATGCAAAGAGTACAACATTAGACGGCACCACGAAACGAAGCATGTGACAGTTTTGGAGGAACTTGATACCAACAAGTCGATGGATGATGTGATCGGGTCAGTGAAACAGATGTCGCTCTCTGCGAGGTCCGCTGCCCGCCGCATAGAAGCGCTGTCTGATGCGGTGCAGGGTGCAATTGTCGACGTGCTTATTCACTGTGTATCCAGTTAAACAAATAAGCATTTAAATTGAGGAAAATTTTCTGTTCTGGAAAATGAAGTTTCCAAATAAAGAGCATTTTTGAGACTGGCAGTCCGATTTTTAAAAAGTATATTTTTATTTTCTTTCTCTAGTTCAAACAATCTCACGGGCCAGATGTTTTTGCTTGCGGGCCACATCTGGCCCGCGGGCCGCCTATTGCCGACCTATGAATTAGAGCATGCAGCGTATCTATTATGATAAACATCAGTCTACTGCCCCCCTCTGTCCATATTTATGTACGACAGCTCGACAAACATACTGCATTTCCTTCATCCTTTTCTCCTCTCTCAAGGTGCATATGTGCTATATGATATGCATAATGAGATGGTTAGTGTCACATCAGTTCATTGATACACAGAGGTAGAGATGTCTGGAAGGAGCAGACTGAGAACAGCAGTGTTTGTATATTGCTGTTGCTGGATTTCCCTGCAGAGATCAATAGATAAACAGACATATAAACTTTACTATCAAGTGATACCTCTAAAGAAAGATACTAATCAGTGGTATCTGTATTACTCTCATTGGTGAATGTGGAGTTTATGTCTAGAGAACAATGAACATGATCATATCACTTTCAGATTTGGATGAACTGTCTACACTAAACCTGAACAGTGGTGGAATATAACTGAATGTATTTACTGAAGTAGTTAATTGTATTTCTTCTTCGTCCACTGCATTAACTGTGTGTAGTAGTAGTGTAGCAGTATGGTGCTTCTAACTGATTTGGCCAGCAGAGGTCATTAAATCTCCATGTTTTAACTGAGGGAGTTTTAAAATGGCAGCTCTAAATGAGACATTTTTATCATGTCCAAATTCCAACATTTGATAGTGTCGTCCAGCCCATTGCACTGCATCGTACCAAATTATAACGCAATGTAAAGAAAACTATTTGGAACATTGGAAAGGAGAAAGTAAAAAACACAGTAGATTATGATGTTATCTGGCCTTAAAAAGAGATTATGAACTGGCAGGATATGTCTCTACTGTCAGAGATAGAAAGCAGAGACAGATCCTCACCAAGTACAGACTCAGCTGACAACACAAGGTCCACACAAATAACCATGGCAACAGGAGAAAACGGGACATGTGGTCGCTGTTGGACAGGTGAGGTTGAGACAGAGATTCACTTCCTTCTACAATGTAAAACGTTTAATGAAAGTAGGAACATTATTATTTTATTGACATATATGTTAATCTATGAATTGTATTTATTATTTATTCTTGATGCTTTGGTAATATTGTTGTTGTGACATTCCTGCCAATAAAGCACATTTGAATTGAATTCAAGTTGAGTTCATGTGGAAAACCAGGTGTTGCTTGATCCCAGAATGATAGTAAATTACATCATACAGAGGGTCAATGGAGTAATCAAGTTCTGAGGTCAAATGTCAAATGATGTTGTTGACAACCTGAGGAGAGGAGGATGAAGAGTGTGTAGAAAGAAAGGGGAAGAAAAGGTTATGAATGAGGATGAGAAAATGAGACGTAAGAGAGAATAAAGAAGGTGTGAAGGAGGTTGGAGAGAGAGGGAAAGGCAACAAAAAGAGGAGAGCAAAGGACGCAGAGGAGAAGGTCTGAGGAGAAGAGAGAGGGATGGAGGAAAACAGATGATGGAGGGGGGGTGAAGGAGAGGGAGGAGCAGAGGGAAGGCAGGCGCACAGTCTGTTCGGTCGCAGGGGGAATCAGGAGCAGCAGAAGCAGGACAATGGACTGTCTCAACAACGGATCCTAACAGCACCGGGCTGCTTCCGACAAACTGGAAAATCAGGTACGTCTAACGGAGCGAAGCGGCGCTAAATGTTTGACACTGAGGTCGAATCCACTGTTTGTCCATGAAAGAGGAGAGGCTGCAGGAAGGAAGCGACGCAGCGCAGCAGACAGACAGACACCCAGCTGGGCCTGCCACCCGTCTGTCTCTGCTCCTGAACCCAGACACAACTACGACTGCTCTCTGGTAATGTCTATATTTGCTGTTTTGTAACGACGTGATAACAGGAAAAAACACATCCGGACTACCAGAACCGCCTCTCTGCTCCTGAGAGAGCGTCACGCCAAACTCCATTAAAAACGTACTGTTTTTAAATCCCCGTGTTTACCAGCAGACAAAAACAGCTCACAGGATGTCAGCTAAGATGTATTTTGATGCATCGAGTTCTTCTTGCATATTCGGCATCGGAGTGACATGTCAAACCAAATTTATTTCAAATTAAAATCCAATCATGTTGCGCGAACAACGTGCACGTCGCCTTTCGCTAAGGTGTCCTTTGGCGGAAGGAGAATTCAGGGGGCAACACGCGAAGCACAAATAATAGTTGTTATTTAAACTGTACTTACCGCTGCACTGAGCATTATCTGTACGCCGAATTGATGATTGATATGTAATGATTCGCAGTAGCTGTAAAACTCTATTTTGTTACGCTTACATTTTATTCGAGAAGCAACGCCACAATAAAGACTGTTTTCTGAATGGAAGTTTGGAGCGTACAGCATACGTCGGGTATGCCAACAAAGCTTCTTTCTAGCCAGCAACAGGAGTGTGTGTCTGTGTGTGTGTGTGTGTGTGTGTGTGTGTGTCTGTGTGTGTGTGTGTGTGTGTCTGTCTGTCTGTCTGTCTGCCAGAATGAAGCTCTGCACTAGGCCTGGCCTGGGAGTTTCCTTCACAGATGCAGGGATTGTCGTGTCAATAGATGGTCATTGTAGTTGCCATAATGTGCCTTCTGTTAAATATTTCGTGTGTGTGTGTGTGTGTGTGTGTGTCACACATAGACACGCAGTGATACAGAGATGCTGTGCAGGCAGAGAAATTAAAACTAGTCATTTCTGTAGGGGCAACTACACCAGTGGCTGCAGTGTCTGTGTTCAACATACTATTGGAACAAACACAAACAAAGACAGGTGTTCAGACCAGTCATACATTTTTTTTCCATAACTACTACACAACTATGCTTCACACATCTTCACACGTCATTGAGAAAACACAGGCTGCTTGTGTGTAGTCTGGCCGGCATTTACTGAAGGGAGAGGCTGTTCAGAAGCCTCCCACCAATAGATTGTAAATCAATAGTCAGATTAGTCTATGTTAAATTCAGATTATAAAAAAACATAATCATTATTTGTTTCCTCCTTTAGTTCATTTTTTGCCAGGTTTGAGTGATGCATTCATCAAAGGCATGAAAATGTTTCCATCCTCACACAAGAGAAGTGGGTACAGCATTTCATTGGTAGTGAAATGTGATCCCAGTCAAATGGCAGGAAGCGACCCAAAACTGCAGAGGAGTATGGGTAGCAGGAGATGTATCATGTTGTTGTTGTTGAAAGATAAACAGAGAGAAATGAAGTTGATGCTCATATTGTATTTATAGCTATTTTGTGATTGGTTCTTAACTGGTAGGAGCATCAACAAAGAGGAAGTGGATAGTCTGTGATTTCAGCCATGTGTTCATCAGTTAGACCAAGAGATTTATATTAACAATAACAGGACAAAGGCCAAGAGCCGTGTGTGTGTGTGTGTGTGTGTGTGTGTGTGTGTGTGTGTGTGTGTGTGTGTGTGTGTGTGTGTCTTCATGAAGGTGACTGTAAAGGTTATTCGCCTTACATTGGATTTGCTTACTTAAGTTCACATGATCGCTGTGTGAGAATCTATTATTTGGCAAGATAGTGTCACAAGACTTACTTAAGTTGCTGTGTGTGTGTGTGTGTGTGTGTGTGTAACCAGACAAGAACATTCCTGCATTTTTCCCATTTGCCCACGTTTAGACTATTTTAATCCATAAACAATTTAATATCAACATCCAGTTTGTTAGTGTTGCCATTAAAAAGGATGTAAACTACCGGCATGCATCTCAAGGAAATAAATTGAACGCAACCGGACTTGGTTATTTGTCTTTGCAGACGTTTCTAATCCAAGAGGCTTCATCAGTTCATGCTAGCTTGACTAGGCTGGGACTAGTCCAGTTGCGTTCGGTTCAATTTCCTTGAGATAACCATGACCTGGATGAATGAGAATATTCACAGACCTACCGGCATGCAGTAATATGATCAACCGTGTCGTATCCACTTTTATTTCAGATGCATATTGCTGCAGTGTTTGCAGCTATATGGCTGTTGTACTGAGGAATGAACAGAGATGAGGCTCAATTTTCAGACATTAAAGTTGCAGGTATTTTGATAAACACTGATCATTGTCATTTTTAAGCAAAAATACCAAACGTTTCTTAGTTCTAGGATTTATCTATGTTTATAGTACACAGATTTTACAAAGGAAGATTAGTTTACTTGATACAAAGAGTACAATTTAACCTGCCCTTTGATTCATGTGGCTGGAGATTTTTATTATCTATTAGATTGATTATGGAAGCACTCCATTACAAACATGGGCCATAGAGTTTGAAGGACATGGATTGCATGGCCTACAAAACATACTGCTGAGTGAGTTGCACTATGGAATATGTAGGCTCCAATATTTTTTGACCTATTGACATAATGGGCACAAAAAGTTGTAATATCCCAGCTTCTGCTGGTTGAGTTTTGACCATTCTTTTTCAAATCTGTTCCTTGTGAGTCTATACTAAATACTGAATATTTGGAATATCTCTTCAATGGTACAAAAATCCAGTAGAGGAATGATATGGCTACATTACACTGTTCAAAGTAGCCATATCATTCCTCTACTGGAGTGCCTTTAACCACACGTCTGAAAAGCTATTGGGAAATGGTACTATCTTGTACCAATTTCTTTAGGCCAATCTGTGGTGAACTTGTACATTTATGTCTTCATGAGTTGATGATGACCAACCAAACACACTATTAATTTATGAAGACATCACACGATTCAGTCGCGGGGCACTGCCATGTTGGTCCCTTTGCAGTGAAAATGTGCCTCTAGTTTCACTAGTTTAACTCGGAGGATGTTTCTTCCACATTAAGGAGTCAAATTAGTAAAAGGAAGTATGTTGTACAACTGTGACAATTTAACTGTAATTGCAGTCTGAATCTTCACACAAACCCACAGTCAGTCTCTGTCAAGAAAATGAGATGTCTCTGGCTGTGTCCACATTTGTAATTGTCTGAGTTACAAAACCATTTATTTTTATTTAACCTTTAAAGTTGCAAACAGCTAGACAATTGTTTTATTTGTGACCATGTAACTTAGCCCTGCTTGCTGTAGGGCTGTAAGGATGCATTTATGCACATAGTTCTCTTTGTTTTTGTCTCTTAATGCTAATTATTTATTTTTTATAGTTAATAAAGGAATAGTTCAATGTAGGTTTTGGAGTTTTTTGGGTTTTGGCTCTGTTCAAAGGTAACCAAAGTTGTGTAGAGGGCACCTTTTTAAAACTCACTAATACTGGAGTTTTATTACCACCATCACGTTGCCAGACAACTGGTGGATACGCCATGAATTAACTGTGCACAAATTAAACAAGTGACATATATATTATATTAATTATTGAGTTTAACACATTGTATAACATGTTAATTCAGAGTTAAGTTTACCCATTTCCATCCACTGTGTGCTAAACCAAGGACTGCTAGTTGTAGCTTTATATTTACGGTACAGATATGAGACTGGCATCAATCAAGAAAGCAAAAAAAAGCGTATTTCTCAAAATGTTGAACTATTCCTTTACTGTGTATTCTTTGCTGAGCTTAGCTAGTCACAAAACTGCTAGCATGACATCAAATCATTGATCATTCACTGTGAGCTTGTTAGTGTTGCCTTTAAAAAGGATGTAAACTACCGGCATGCAGTAATATGATCAACCGTGTCGTATCCACTTTTATTTCAGGTGCATATTGCTGCAGTGTTTGCAGCTATATGGCTGTTGTACTGAGGAATGAACAGAGATGAGATTAGATAAGATTTTGTCTTACCGTAAATGTTGTGACAAGGTCATATTTTAGTATTAACCTGCTGAAATCTGCTAATTTTTACACTAAGTCTTTCTGTATTTGCTCATGTTTGTCTATTGAAGTGTTAGATATTGAGGTACCAACTTGTCAGTTGTGTGTATGGTATCATTGCTTATTTGCTGTCATAAGATGCAGAATTAGAAGTCAAGGCTGACGGAAACACCAGGTGTTACTATTGCACACACTGACAGGAGAAACTGCAAATGCAATCAGCCAGTAAATTGTGATCATGAGAAAATATCTGGGACCACAGGAGTGTTGCGTTTTCATGCACTGGCTTTGTCACAAAGGAAGTTTGGCTTTCAGAGCAACAACTCGAAGACACACGACACCTGTGTTCATAGTGTGTCATCATTTTAACTGGATTATTTTGATGCTGCTGGAGCTCCATGTGGGCATTATAAAGTACACAGTGAGGCAATTGTGAGGCTATTTGATGCCAATTTTCTGCTTGTATAGATTTTCTTTGTCAAAGTTTAGATCCAACAGTGCTTTCTCTCCTGCTTGTTCTCCTGCAGGTTTATTCAAAGGCCTCAACTTCTGTAATGATTCATTACAGCAAACTACTACAATTAGGCTAGTTTATAATAAAAATAAATGTTTAAGAATATTATTTTGACAATAATTGGAAAAGGTAAAATAAGTCCCATTACATTCCTTATGATTGCAATATAATATGGTTGAAACTGACACTTGTCTTCATGATCAGTGATAATTTTTATGATGCATCTCTTTAGTCAATATCCAAATGCAGAAGGTGATGTCTTCAGTGTGCTTATTTTAGCCAACCAACAGGCCAAAGCCAATAGCAAAAAACAACATTTGAGAAGCTGGACCAGTGAATATTTAAAATTTTATATTAATAAATGACTTAAAGCATTTAATTAATCTTCTAAAGTGCTGTCGGTTAAAGTTTTTGTCAGTTACCTACTTTATTAATCAACTATTTTCATAATTTTTGCAGTAGAATCAAGTAATCAGTTTTATTACTTGGTAAACTAAAAACAACAGATGTTTATTTATGTTTCATACGATTTCAGATATGATACATTTTGGGGTTTTTGCTTTGGGTCATGGTAACTCACTTGTGTTATTTGTTATCATTGTTTAGATATTACAGAAATGATAATCACAAATAAAAAAAAACATCAATCAGTCTATCTCTCTGTGTGATCTAGGAGGTGAATATCAAACAGCTCCAGGATGCTGCCACTTTTGTTCCTGCTGACCTGCTGTTCACCAGGGGGCATTTGATTTACCAAACATGATGAAGACTGAGCCCCCGTCGGCCACGGGGGGCAATGGGGCCTCTGGTGGGAGTAGTGGAGGAAGTGGCAGCTCAAATCTCCGGAGTCCCTCGCCGCATCGCAACGCCTATGAAGCAGGGCTGGCGGCGCTGAAGAAAGCCACCGACCACCTCAATGCCGCCAATGGAGGCTCTGACCCCGCCTCAAAGCCCGCACCTCTGCCCCGACCAACAGGGAGGGGCCGGAGATATGGATCAAACGTTCACCGCATCAAGAATATGTTTATGCAGATGCAGTCTCCTGGTGATGAGGAGGACGGAGCCAAATTGATTGGTAATGCAACTCATTGCTTAGATTTTTTTTGTCCAAGCCTTTAAAATAAACAGTGTGAAGAAAATAAAATGATGATGACTTTATCCCCAAACAGTAATTGTCCAATCATAACAATCAATGCACTAGACTTTCAAGCTTCTAAAGAATGGATTAAATGTTCCTTGTCTGCTCTAATGTAAGCTACAAACATGTTAGCATGTCCAGCTAACTACCTACCATAGTAACCATTTCCAAGGCAATAGTTAGCATACTGTTACTGTTGGGGTCACAGGTTATGTGTTCTGTGTTCTTTATTGGATTCGAGAAACTCTGTATCCAGATTACCTTTTTTATATATTTGTTCTTCAAATAATTTCTGAAGAAAAAAACTGAAAGAAACATGAAAGAAAAGTGTCAAATGTTTACAAACATGGTAAACTATGGAAAACCATCTACACAGATTCAATAAAGAAAAATGAATGACGACAAAGTTAAACACCTGGTTTATTACTTGTTACTTGTGCTACCTGGTAAGTACAATGTCATCATAACGATCAGCCAAAACCTGGACAATAAGATCCAAGCTGGGTGGTTTTCTTTTTCTTTAACAAACCTCTCTCTTTCCTTTTCTTTCTCTCAACAAGATTCACAATTGACATTCCTGTCATTGTTAGATAAAGAGCAGGTGGTGAAACTGTCTCTTCCGAGGGCGTCGAGCCTCAACGAGAACGTTGACCACAGCGCCCTGCTCAAACATGGAGGCACAGTCTCAGAGAGGGTCAACCATTTTGACACCAAAGCAGGGGGGGGTGGCGGGGGCTTCTCTAAGCTTCAGGAAACCAGGAGGATCTTTGAGCAGCGGACTCTACAGGTCAGGAGCATCTTTGTTTTACTTACTTATTTGTGTTTAGTTGATGGTTTCAAGGGATATATCATGACCACTACACCACATAAAGGTTCTTCGAGGACATTTTATTGACCTTGGTGATCCCCTGACTGTTCTTCTAGTGCCATCATTAAGTGAAATTTTCAGTTTGCCCAATACTTTTATAATCAGATACCACCAAAACTGTTGACATACTCATGTACAGACATATACAGCCTCACAGGGCTGCTCACTTCTCATCTTATGTTATCTTAAGTCGACCTGAGATCAACAGTGCCTGAATGATTTTGTCTCCAGCAGGAGAAGCAAGCGGCCACCAACCGGATCTTGCTGAAGAAGGAGCGAGCGTCAGGTTTCCAGGACAGCCGTTTAGATGTTGTGGCTCGTTTTAATGGTTCTACTGAGGCTCTGGACCGACTCGACGACCCCCCTGTTCCTATTCCTGTTACTCTTCCTGCTGCTGCAACTACAATGGGACCCGATGATGCCGTCAGCCCCACTGTGAGCCAGCTCAGTGCTGTGTTTGAGAAGGGCGAACTGCAAAATCTCTACCTCCCCAACCGCCGGTCAGGACCTGCACTGGCACCAAAGCCCAAACCTCCAGCAAGAGCAGACGCTGGTGGGAGGAAGGTGAGAAGAATTTGCTTAACGTAAGCGAAAAGTCACTTTTTAAAAGTGTTAAAAGGATAGGAGGCTGATTGAAGGAAAGCGTGGGAACCCAAAACTATACTGATTAGATGTTTCATAGATAATTGGACACCTTTCTGGGGAAGATCTGGTCTGATTAGGAGAGACTGCATTCATCCCACTTTGGATGGAGCAGCTCTCATATCTAGAAACATGGCCAAGTTTATTAGTCAATCTAACCCATGACAATCCAGAGTTGAGACCAGGAAGCAGAGCTGCAGTCTTACACGCTTCTCTGCGCCTCCACTAGAGCAGCTGCCCACCGAATCATCTAGTATAGAGACTGTGTCTGTCCCCCGTCCACCTGCATTATTTAAAGATAAAACAAACAGAAGAGGAGTAAATCATAAAAACCTGATAAAAATTAAATCAACATCTCCAAGAGTCCAAAACAAGAGAATTAAATGTGGACTCTTGAATATTAGGTCCTTGTCCTCTAAAGCTGTTTTAGTAAATGAATTAATATCTGATTATGTAGTATTATATATTGTTAATAATACTACAGACTCATTATGGACAACTCTCGACTCTATTGCACATCTGAAAAAGAAGATAATGAAACAGAGGAGGTTAGCACCATGGTGTAGCCAGCACACTCGCAAATTAAAGCAAGAGGCACGTAAATCTGAACGTAAATGGCGTGCCTCTAAACTGGAAGAATCTCACCGAGCCTGGCAAGATAATATTACAACTTACAGCAAGGCTATGCGTAATGCCGAACAGACTATTATTCTTCATAAATTGAGGAAAATAAGAACAACCCCAGGTTTCTCTTCAGCACTGTAGCCAGGCTAACGGAGAACCACAGCTCTATTGAGTCATCTATTCCTTAAGGTCTAACTAGTAATGACTTCATGAGCTTCTTTAATGATTAAAATTATAACTATCAGAGACAAAGCCTGTGAATATTCTCATCCATCCAGGTCATAGTTATCATATCATAGTTATCACTGTGACGTCCATATTGAAAAAGACAGGAGCCTCCACATTGGGGTATACAGGAAACCCACACACAGACCAATATATCCTTTTCGACTCACACCACCCACTGGAACACAAGCTTGGTGTTTTCAGAACCCTGCAACACAGGGCTGATAATGTACCCACCAGCTCACAGGCACAAGGGGAAGAACATGAGCACCTGAGGGATGCCCTCAAAACTTGTGGTTATCTCAATTGGGCCTTTGTGAAAACTGCAGCTGGCTACAGAAAAAACACAAAGAAGGGGGTTGAGAAAGAAAAACAAGACAAAAGAAACAACATAGTCATTCCATATGTATCTGGGGTATCAGAGAAACTCAGGAGGATCTTTAACAAGCACCGTATCCCAGTGTATTTCAAACCCAGCAACACACTCAGACAGAGACTGGTTCACCCCAAAGACAGAACACCACACACTCAGAAAAACAATCTGGTGTATGCAGTACAGTGCAATGAGGAATGCAAAGACCTCTACATTGGGGAAACTAAGCAACCATTGCACAAGCGCATGTACCAACACCGGAGGTCCAATTCCTCAGGCCTAGACTCTGCTGTCTACTTACACCTCAAGGAGAAAGCTCACTCCTTTGATGACAACAATGTTCACATCCTGGACAGAGAGGATAGATGGTTTGAAAGAGGGGTAAAAGAAGCCATCTATGTGAAATTAGAAAAACCATCCCTAAACAGAGGAAGAGGTCTGAGACACCATCTATCTCCAATTTACAATGCTACCCTTTCATCTATTCCCAGGAGATTCAGGAACTTAGCCTCTAAGAACAACAGCCATTCACAAAAGACCCCATGTGACTCTAACAACTGTCGTTATAACACAATAGAGCACTAACAATGTCGAAACTAACTTTCACCACCCCCAACGACTGTCACTAAACGACTGTCGTTGGGCACATGGAGTGTTAATGAGCCAATGACATCACTGGCCATGTGACTGCCTCCACAGAGGTTAAATACCTGGGTTTCTACACTAGCTAGTTGGACTAGTCCCAGCCTAGTCAAGCGAGCATGAACTGATGAAGCCTCTTGGATGAGAGGTGAAACGTCTTCAAAGACAAATAACCCAAGTCCAGTTGCGTTCGATTTCATTTCCTTGAGATATCAGAGACAAAATTCATCACCTTTTGCCCTCAACAGGCACTCTGATACAGCAAGTTTGGAAATAGCTATAAAACCTGATATATATTTAAACTGCTTTTCTCCCATCGACCTTCAAGAAATAACTTCAATAATTTCTTCATCTAAGTTGTCAACCTGTCTCTTAGACCCCATCCCAACCAGGCTGCTTAAAGATGTATTACCTCTAGTTAGCCCTTCCTTATTGAATATGATTAATCTGTCTTTATTATTAGGATATGTACCACAGTCCTTTAAAATAGCTGTAATTAAGCCTCTTCTTAAAAACCCGACTCTAGATCAAGAGGTTTTAGCCAACAACTTATTTCAAACGTTTTATTCCTCTTTAAGGTACTTGAGAAAGCCGTAGCCAAT
Source organism: Pampus argenteus (assembly GCA_036937835.1). Classification (NCBI taxonomy): domain Eukaryota; kingdom Metazoa; phylum Chordata; class Actinopteri; order Scombriformes; family Stromateidae; genus Pampus; species Pampus argenteus. The sequence goes on along the minus strand of CM072878.1, from coordinate 423,812 downwards.
CAGCTATGTTCTCCATACAAACAGCTTATTTGAGGAGTTTCAGTCAGGATTTAGAGTAAATCATAGCACAGAGTCTGCACTAGTCAAAGTTATAAACGACCTCCTAATGGCATCGAACAAAAGACTCATCTCTGTACTTGTCCTATTAGATCTTAGTGCCGCATTTATTTGACACCATTGACCATCAGATTCTTTTACAGAGACTGGAATATCAAATTGGCATTAAAGGAACCGCCCTAGGCTGGTTTAAGTCGTATTTCTTAGACCAATCTCAGTTTGTTCATGTTAATGATGAATCCTCCATGCAAACCAAAGTTTCTCATGGAGTCCCACAAGGTTCTGTATTAGGACCACTTCTATTCAGGTCCTCTAGGGAACATCTGCCCTGGCCTCCAGCTCCACCGTAAAGAATCTTGGAGTTTTCTTTGATCAGGATTTGTCCTTTAATGACTATATAAAACAACTTTCAAGGACTGCATTCTTCCACTTGCGTAACATTGCCAAAATCAGACGCATCATATCTCAAGCGGATGCAGAAAACCTAGTCCATGCATTTGTTACTTCTAGGCTGGACTATTGTAACTCTTTGCTATCAGGCTGCTCTAATAAGTCTCTTAAGAGTTTGCAGCTGATTCAGAACGCTGCTGCACGTGTTCTGACAGGAACCAAGATCAGAGATGACATCTCTCCCATTTTGGCTTCCTTGCACTGGCTACTCGTTAAATCTAGAATAGAATTTAAAATTCTTCTCCTAACATACAAAGCTCTTCATGGTCAGGCACCATCATATCTAAAAGAGCTCATAGTACCTTACCAATCCACTAGAACCCTGCGCTCCCAGGATGCTGGGTTCCTTGTGGTTCCTATAGTGTCTAAAAGTAGATTGGGAGCCAGAGCTTTCAGCTATCAAGCTCCTCTTCTGTGGAATAAACTACCACTCTGTGTTCGGGAGGCAGACACGGTCAACACCTTTAAGAGTAGACTTAAGACTTTCCTTTTTGATAAAGCTTATAATTAGGGCTGGCTCAGGTCATCCCTTAGTTATGCTTCCATAGAACTAGACTGCTGGGGGACTCTCTCTCTCTCTCTCTCTCTCTCTCTCTCATGTTACTAACTAAACTTCTTCCCCAGAGTTTCTGTGCTCTCTCATCCAGCAGGTTCTTGTGGACTGTGTCTGCTGCTGTGGTCCTGCGTGGCGTCTACTGCATGTGTTGTCACCGTCATCATTGTTACCATATCCCCATTACAGATTATAGTTACCGTAGTTAATGATTTGCTGCTGTGCATCTGTGTCTCTCTATCACAGGTTCCACTACTACTGTAATAATTCATCATTCATTGTAAACATTCTCATTTTAACATTCATGTAATTCATCGTAATTCATTGTGAGTGTACAATATGTGTGTGTTAATTTGTTCTGTACATGTGACATCATTGCATGTCTGTCCGTCCTGGGAGAGGGATCCCTCCTCTGTGGCTCTTCCTGAGGTTTCTTCCACCTTTTTCCCTGTTAAAAGGTTTCTTGGTGGGCAGGTTTTTCCTCACTCGAACCAAGGGTCTAAGGACAGAGGGTGTCACTCCTTGTACAGATTGTAAAGCCCTCTGAGACAAATCTATTTTGTGATTTTGGGCTATACAAATAAAATTTTATTTGATTTGATGATCTCTCTTTCTGTTTCTCTCTCTCAGGTGAAGGTGGTCCCTCTAGGTAAGGAGGACCAAGAGGAGGTGACAGAAGAAGTTGCCAGTGCCCAGGCAGCAGAACTTGCACAAGTGAGCATAGGAGTGGTGACGAGTGAGGAGAAGAAGGCATTCGGACAGTCAGGAGACCAGCTTTCTATCTCTTCCTATTCATCATCATCCTCAGTGGCTGTCAATTCCTCCTCCATCTCTTCGGAGGCTAAATCAGAATCAGAGACACAGTTGGCGTCAACTGAAGCCAGGGGCTCAAGTACGGTGGCTGACCCGGAGCGGGAGCAGCAAGCTGCCAACCAGGACGGCCCCACTCTTGGGTCTGACACTAGAGCCAGGCTGGTGCAGGCTGTGGTTCATGCCTCACTGGTAAATGGAGAAAAAGAGCCTCCAACTTCCTCCCCGTCCTCAGAGGAGAAAGGAGAGGACTCTGAGAGGAGAGGCGAGGAAGAGCACGAGGGGGAGGAGAATGACGAAGACGGCTCAAGGAAGGAGGATTACTCGGAGGGAGATATGGTGGATATCAGTGCATACAGCGGGCTTGGGGAGGAGGACTCTGGGGGGAGCCAGCTGGATGATGAGGATGACGAGGAAGATGAGGAAGCGTACCAGCCGGAGAGTAGCTGCTCTGAAATTGCGGGCCTTCCAGAGGAAGAAGAGCCTGCTCCATCCAATAGGAAGATTCAATTCAGTACTGAGCCAATCAAGGTGAGTTAGTTTTCAACACTCGTCAGGGTCTTAATATGGAGCAGTAATTTTCCAAATTGTCACCATCACGCACTAGAAGAAGAGATTTCAACTATTGTATGTGACATCAACCTATTGTGGAAAAAATGGGTTTTGTAGCTTTTTAAGGTTCCTAGTTGATGTGAGTTGTTTTGGAGCCCATAAAGAAGGACAGGACTGGTTTGCAGTCACAGGAAGCAGCTGTTTTCAGTGAGAAACCCACTGTATACCTAGCACCAAACCACAAGCAAAGTTGGCGAGTAGCTGCTGGACAAAGTCGAGCAGTTAGCAGCTAAAGGAGCAGATATTTCCATCATGAGTTGGTAGAGACCAAAAGAGAGGCAAAAAAATATTGAAATAGAGAAATAGAGAATAGAGAAAATGAAGAGAGTAAGAACGGTATTGAAAAGACTCATTGACTTCCTCCTCCTTTTAATGTCACATCACACACACACACATACACACAAATAAGGGTTGCTGGGGAATTTCACCCTTGATTTCACCACAGTATTTCCTGCTGACTCTAGCTCTAGTGTGTGTGTGTGTGTGTGTGTGTGTGTGTGTGTGTGTGTGTGTGTGTGTGTGTGTGTGTGTGTGTGTGTGTGTGTGTGTGTGTGTGTGTGTGTGTGTGTGTGTGTGTGTGTGTGTGTGTGTGTGTGTGTGTGTGTGTGTGTGTGTGTGTGTGTGTGTGAGAGAGAGAGAGAGTTTGAACATAGATCTAAGATAGATTTAAAATAAGCTTTTCTATACTTCCATGCTTACTTCTCCTGTAACCCCCCCCCACCCCCCACTCCCCTCTCACTGCGCCAGTCAGCTGGTTGACCTCAGTGGGTTGTGAAACACATCTCTGCACGTCATGATATGGAGCTGTCACATCAGCCGCAGGATCATGAGCAGGAACATGTTTTATTTCAAAATGTAATAAATTTTTTTAGACTCTGAAGTATTTAACCACTAACCTCTTTAGCCAAAGCGGAGCTATAAGTAGCATTGTGGCCTGAGGCAGCTTTGTTTACTGCTCGGGTGACTGCAACAGTTAGCTGCCTGGTCAATCATGACAAAATAGCTGATGTGCAACCACCTTGATAGACATCTTTCACATGACACATGGATGTGAAACCATCAGCAGGCAGCATGCATTAAAAGCACAGGGCCGCCCTTTACACAATGTTCGCATCAAAACAAGTAACGTAAGCATAGTTAAAAGAAGCAAGTTAAGGCAGGAAATCAACATTTTGGGAAATGCCCATATTCACTTTCTTCCTGAGTTGGATGAGAAGATCAATTACACAACCATATCTATAAGTAGAATGTATAAAGCTGCAGCCAGCAACTAAGCTTAGCTTAGCACAAATAGTGAAAAATGGGGAAGCTACAAGCCAAAATCCACCCAGTAGCACCTCTAAAGTTTACAAATAAACATATATCTTGTTTGTTTAATATGTATAAAATACAAAGTAGCCTAAAAGAAGATGAGAATTTACTGATTTATGGGGGGGTTGGACTATTAGCCATTAGGACCATTACACCACCACCATTCTGACCCTAACATCCGAATGTCGCAGCAGAAATCGAGACTCATCAGACCAGGCAACGTTTTTCCAATCTTCCATAGTCCAATTTTGATGAGCTTGTGCAAATTGCAGCCTCAGTTTCCTGTTCTTAGCTGGCAGGATTGGCACCCGGTGTGGTCTTCTGCTGCTATAGCCTATGCGCCTTGAGGTTCAAGGAGATGCTCTTCTGTATACCTTGGTTATTTGAGGTACTGTTGCCTTTCTATCAGCTTGAACCAGTCTGTCCATTCTTCTCTGACCTCATCAACAAGGCATTTTCGCCCACAGAACTGCCGCTCACTGGATATTTTTTCTTTTTCAGACCATTCTCTGTAAACCCTAGAGATGGTTGCGCATGAAAATCCCAGTAGATCAGCAGTTTCTGAAATACTCAGACCAGCCCTTCTGGCACCAACAACCATGCCATGTTCAAAGTCACTTAAAATGCGTTCTGATGATGATGATGATTGGTTTAAACTGTAGCAGATCGTCCTGACTATGTCTAAATGCCTAAATGCATTGAGTTGCTGCCATGTGATTGGCTGATCAGATTAGATGATTCGAAATTTGTGGTAACGAGCAGTTTGACAGGTGTACATAATTAGTGGCTGGTGAGTGTATATTGTATGTTTCAGAGGGGTATTTCAACCAAAATGTGCAAGGGTGCTGCAGCTTTAACCAATGTAGCCACTATCAAATACTTAATGTGCAAGTGTGACCTTAAAACAAGCTTCCTGTCTGCTTCCACCACCAGACACACCACTTCCTGTTCATATGCTTGTCGGTATGGCAGGGATGTCATAAAAAAAATAGAACTGGACTGGAGTTGCAGTCTGTACAACAGCGTGAGAGCATCGGAAACTGCAGTTAAAACCAAAAAGTATAGTATTAGAATGAATTCAGATTGTGTGCATTCACTGTGCATTCATATTTAATTGGTTTTATGTGTTAAATCATATTGGCATCCATTGAGGATTCAATATGACAAGTGGCAGTGTAAACAGAAGAGAGTAAAGTGGCGTTATGACTAGTAACATGTCTTACATGTTCAGACAGAACAAAGAGCCAGTTAAGAGACTTGCTGTCTGGGCATGTTAGGTGGTGGCACTCAGTTTCAGAACTGGTTGGTCATTGTTGATAGAGGAAGCTGGTTGATAAGAATAACAGAGCTTTGTTTGGAAGAAAAAACAATACATGGTGTGTGTCATTATAGAGCTTCTGTTCATCTCCACTATGAGCAAAATCTAAAATATTAGACTAAGAGACCACCTTCACTTCCAAAATAGTCACTAAAAAGATGCACACAGAAGGAGCTCACTAATGTTTACTGTTATCTCACACATTCAACTGGATTAAATCTGGTGGCTATGTATTTGGTTCACTTACCTGCCACTTGCTCCCAATGTTATGATTTTGTGTATTTTCAATGGATTAGGCATTTTTGTACCTGTTGTAGATGGCAGATATTGGTCCACACATTTCTGTGGATTAGTTTGAGACTTCTCTTCAGATTTTTGGATATGTGGAATAATCATAATTACTCACATCACTGTGAGGAAGATATCTGCCTCTGGAAAAAAAACCCAAGAGGCATTAATATGAGTGAGCCTTTGAATATTCTCATTAATCCAGGTCATAGTTATCTCAAGGAAATTAAATCGTTCATCACATGAACTGATGAAGCCTCTTGGATGAGAGGACAAATAACCAAGTCCAGTTGCGTTCGATTTAATTTCCTTGAGATAATATGAGAGTGAAGAATGTAACATATTAACAGATTCAAAGTGGAGACATTGCTGTCATGTGGTATGGCCCAAATTCAACTTTTTAAAATGACCCATCAAATTCCATCTTCACTTGAGGATCTGTGACCTGGACTACAAATCCCACCAGTGCCTAGAGATGAGCAGTGAGAAGGTTTTGTGCCAGCTGCTCCCTGGCTTGATGCTGACCTTCAGCACAGCCAAATTATAAGACAGAGGAGTGTCAACGCCTAAAGACTTGTCTCCACCTGATATAACTCAACCTGCATTTTCCTGTCATCCATCTGTTAGTACCTATTAACAGGTGCTCATGTCCCAGATTTGGGGTTAGGAACTCTGCAAGGATGTGCATATTTCAAGCCAGTCCAGCCTTTACCTGTTGAGATTGTTGTTTGCTGACAAACAAATGACGTCAGATCACATTGCCTCTGTTTTACTATTAGAATTTCTAAAAATGAAAATGTAATTAAGATGTAGACAAGGGGAAAAATCCAGATATATTTAAGACATTTTACCTCACGTAGACACAGTTACAGACTACCTGGCCACTGCGACTGACTCGACATGCTGACACAGGCAGACCTGCAGGAGAACACAAACACACGTCTTAGCTGACAGACTTAGGTAGTGATAAAGCTACACACGATTACTTTAATCAATCTCTAAATAGTGGTATAAAAATATACAATAATTTTTGTTTGGTGAGGTGAGTGTTAGCTGTGAAGACTGATGCCGCTTTCACTTCTGTGGAGTTAATGTGCTAACCTGTCTCTGTCTAAAGGAAACAAAATCATCTGAAGTTCCCAAATTAACAAGTCATTTCTGGCAATATGTGTGTGTTGATTTGTTCTGTACATGTGACATCATTGCACGTCTGTCCGTCCTGGGAGAGGGATCCCTCCTCTGTGGCTCTTCCTGAGGTTTCTTCCACCTTTTTTCCTGTTAAAAGGTTTTTGGTGGGCAAGTTTTTCCTCACTCGAATCGAGGGTCTAAGGACAGAGGGTGTCACTCCCTGTACAGATTGTAAAGCCCTCTGAGACAAATGTATTTTGTGATTTTGGGCTATATAAATAAAATTTGATTTGATTTGATTTGATTTGATTTGATTTGTGTCCCATAGTGTAAAAACAACAGTTTACAGTTTTACAGGAGATTATGTGCCAGACTGCTTTCCCATTGTTTTTATCCCAAGACAAGCTATTCAGCTGCATTTTTAGAAACTACAATAGCCTACCACATGTGTACTGTGTACATGTGTTTCGTGCCAGTAAAGCCTAAGAGGCTCTAGTGGCGTCATTACCCAATCTTGATCCAGTTACCTGTGTGACATCTAGCTGGCTGGAGTGACTCAGGCTAATTCACTACCCTGCCTATGTGGATTAGCAGCGAGCGATGATAGCAGTATTATGTGCTTCATAATGTTTATTTCATTTAAGTTAGTTTTTTTTAGTTTCTTTAGTAACTATTCAGTCTATCACTTTTGGTATTGATCTTCTCATCAAACTTTCATCAAGTAAGCACATATCCCAACATGGCAAGTTGAACCTTAAATCATCAGTCCTCATGGAGTCATGCTAGACACTAAAATCTATTCAGCCATTAGAATAGTTGCAGGCCACTCTGATAGGCCGTGTGCCACATTTCAGCTATCAATGTGATGTTCTTGAAATTGATATGTTTGATGGGTTGTAATTTGGTCAAAACACAACTTATCGCAACAAAACAAGACCCGCAAGAGCAGAGCCTCGTGTGGAAGGCTCATCCTGACCTGTCTGTGGTTGTTGTGCCCTATATTTGGTTTCATCCATGCATCTGTGGGAAAGTAGGATACAGAGGATTGAGCTAGAGCTGCCCTGTGTTGATTTACTGTATAACTGTTCATGACTGCTGAAATTATGACATTTTCATTAACACTTGAATCTAAATCTCATATTCAAAGTGCCTTTGGGGACAAGTGTTGCTCAATCTGATCACAGACCTCTCTGTTTAAAGTGTAGAAATGATTAATTCATTGATCATTGATCAAGTGAAAATGAACTGATAATCAATTAAGTGTTTCAATAATTTTTCTGATTCAAATACATTCACTTTGATTTTGTCTGTTTCTTTTATTATGTGTACATGTTCATCAAACATTAAGTGTCTCAGGCTCTGCGGGGGTTGTGAGCTCAGGGACAGTCTGTGTCGAGCAGGATTTGTTTGAGAGCATCACATGAGCACAACCCCTTAACACCACCAAATTAAAGTAGGTGTTATTGTTGCACTGGACATGAACTTGTGTGTGATTGAGTTGAGAAACTGCTGCTTTTCTCTGTGTTATTTCATGTAATTTACGGTCTGGATTGTTTCTTAATTGAATGATTAAATGTTTCCCTGATCAGTTGGTACGCTGTTTATTGGTAACCATTGCTATACCAATGCTGAATAATGAGTGCAGCAGATGCTTTCTACATACATCCTTTAGTCTAATGTGCTTGTGTGATCAACGTTTCTGGCTCTAAGGTGGCAGCTACTGCATAGAGCAATGAGCAATAAAAAGTGGAGCAGTAACCTTTGAAGGACAGGTTGGCAATTTTTCAAGTGTGTCTTAAAACAAAAGTCAGGTGTTCATACGAACAGGAGGAAAAACCTGTTTCAGTGTTCATTTGGGTATTTAAGTATTTTTTTGTTTTAACACTGATCTAAAAAAAAATTGTGAACCTGAGAGAAACTCTCAAGTGATCACATGATTAATCACATGCATGCTCAGAATAGGAACAGCCAATCAGAGACAAGGATTAGCCAACATTTTATCTTACTCTTTTTACCTTGTTAACATGAATTTAATAACAGTCGAATGAATAGATCTATGAATATGAATGAAATAAAAGGAAATTACCTCACTGTTTCACTTTTGCCTAAATCCACTTTGATGTCAAAACTCAATAGTTTTGGGAGCATCATTATATCGTGTGAACGTCTTTGATTGTGCCGTCTTGCTAACAGAGAAACCTACTTTTTCTTATGGTTTGGTTGACCTTTTGTCACCCTCATATGTATGTAAATGAGACCACACCTCCGTATTTGTTGTGAAGGGTAATTATGAAAATAGCCAATCTGCATGGAACAGTTTAAAGTCTACATTTCACCGGTTTAGTGCTGTATTAGTGAATTGTTCCTGATATTTGTATTGTTGTTCCACCTTGGCTGTTGTTTTTGTTGTGTTGTTATTTCTGAAGCCTCATGCACACACACATTCACACAGCTTTAAAGTTGCTCAACAGGAAGGAAATGTGACAACAGGAAACAGTTTAACAATCGTGCCCTCTGACCCGTGTGTGTGTGTGTGTGTGTGTGTGTGAAACAGATAAAACAGAAGCAAAGGCCTTTATGTTTAGGAGGTGCTTGCTACAGTATTATTTATGTTCTCCTGAAGTGAAGAAGGCCAAGGTACATGCACACACATCTAGTCAGAGAGAGAGAGGGAGAAATCAGTACCAGTGATGAGCAAATTCATGCTGGGAAAGCCTGTGGTTGCCATGGAAATTAAGCCATGTGATCACAGAGATGGTCACCAGGGAGACAGATGCTGCTGACCTTTTAGAAGGGGGTGAGGTGTAATAGAGAGCGGGAGAAGAGATGGGAGAGTACATGGAGAGATGTGTTGTCTCAACGGAAGTGCTGGCTTAAGAGCACTTCCAGAGGCACTTAATTACAGGTCACTTGCTGGCTGCCAAGGACATACAACATTAACAGTTAAAAACAAATAAATGTGTGTAACTGTGACACTGTTAGGTGGAGCTTTACAGGGAAAAAAGTAAAAGAGAAATAAATGCACATATACAGAGAATTTATACACATGTACATTTTCATTCATCCTACTTATAAACCCTATGGCTGTGGAATACAAAGAAGAAAAATACCAAAGCTGCTCTTTTAGCGTCTTTTAGCTCATTGTTTGGTTTTTTTGGACTGCAACTTTACTGTTTTGTTTCAGTCTCACTGCTTTCATCAGCCTCATTTCCAGCAGCAGAAGACTAATAAACCCATTGTACACTACTTGTTCAGCAGCAAAACAGTAGACAGTGTTGTATATGCTAATGTTGCTTTGTGTTTGCTGGATTTGGTTTAAATGGCAACTGTTTGCCAACACTTTTGCCATAACAATCTCATACAATATGTCAGTGTTGTTTTCAGCATGTTGAATTAACATGTTATATGACGATGACCTCACATGACGGCCACTTTGACGCACAATATTTATAATTAACAAGATAACTCCATATATTATAAAGTCACAGAGCTAAAAGTTTTGAGTTAAATGTCTAATGCACCAAAGTCACATTAGATGTCCCTGAGAACAGGGGTTCTGAGGCCTTGATAAAATTGTTCCTCAGTGAACCTTCATGATGCCCCTGTTTCACTAATGTAGAGAAGCACTTTTTTTTGTATTTATAGTAGCTTATTAAAAGTCCTATACATGCAGCTAGAAAAGGAGACCTTTGACCTTTGCCATGTGTGTAGGTCTTCACCACCTACTCTAATGAAGACTACGATCGCCGTAACGATGACGTTGACCCCATGGCAGCCTCAGCCGAATACGAACTGGAGAAGAGAGTGGAGAAACTAGACCTATTTCCTGTCGAGCTGGAGAAAGGTACACACAGATCTTTACAATCACTGAGATTCACTCAGTCAAGCCTCTTATGTAACCACACACACACTCGCACATGTGCACACAATGGCCGACAGGGTGCTGGTAGCGGACATACACTGTCTGTCTGCTAACAACTCCATTATCCCCTTATGGGATTAAACAAGGATTAGCCTAATTAGTGGGCCAGTAATTCTGGTGGTAATGGATTTGAACCAGCAACCAACTGTGGCGGCTGCTCTCAACACAGCTATATTGAAAAATTATTAGTTATTAAGTATTGAATGTGCATTATTATGTTAATTAATGTAATAATATGAATACTGGTTTGACTGTCACAACACACCTGATGTAACATTACATTGAAAATGTGTACATATCAATGCACCAAGCACTAATATAAATATATAAATATATTGTATACAATTTATATTACTATATTGCTATGATATGTGATAGATGAAGACGTTTGTATAATTTATTTCATAAATATTAAGAATACTATTAAGATACACATCAGTATTTCCTTATTCAGTATTTACCTCATATTGTTGTCTTTCTGTTTTCCAGATGGTGATGGTCTGGGTATCAGCATCATAGGTATGGGTGCAGGAGCTGATATGGGTCTGGAGAAACTGGGGATCTTCGTTAAGACGGTCACCGAGAGCGGAGCTGCTCAGAGAGACGGCAGGTACCCCGTCTGTACCTGTCCTCTATCAGTCCAGTTGATGCAAATTCAAAAAATCTTGCTAAATTGAGCTTGGCAAATTACTGCAACCTTGCCGCTTTAAAAATGGGTAAATCAACAGACTGCTTGTGATTTGGATCAATTGTCATGGTAACTGTTGTCTTCACAGCAGTTCAGGTGGAAGATGGACAAATCTCACCTGCCAGCAAAAATGATGCCATAGATCAAACAAATGTTCCAAAATGAGGCTTGCACTCAGTTAGTTAGAGGAATACAAGTTGATCCGTTGCTTTCTTTTTAAATAACTAGTCCATGGCTCTCATGTTCGTAAAATACATTTAAAAATTAACACTGAAATATAGTTGTTTCTGTGATGCTTTGAAAGGAAGTGACTACACATGACTCTTCATTGTATTTGTTTTTTTTATTGCATTATTTTCCTTGGCGTGCATTTTTTACCAATTCCGGCAGTTTCACTGCAAAAATAGTAAATCTTTGAGAAAAGCAGAGCATTTTTGGCTGCATTAATCACAACCTTATGCCGCTCTCCCTGTTTCTTACCAGTTCTGTTTCATGAGAGGAGCTCTTTTTTCTGTTAGTTAATGATTTGTTGAAAGCTTCCAAACAGGCTACGTACAGATACGACCGGAAAGCTAAAGGTATAGTTCACCATTTTGGAAAATATCGTATTTTCCGGACTATAGAGCGCACCTAAATATAAGCCGCACCCACTAAAATTTTAATGAAACGTATTTTGTCTCATATAAGCCGCACCGGACTATAAGCCGCCAATATCCAGGCTGAGAAATAAGTTATTTAGACAGAGATTTTGTACCATAAGTGTTTATTCATATACCTGAACTGATTGTTTCAGAACAGTGCCGCAATAAAAGTAGTAATAAACGCAGCAATAAAAGTGCTGATAAACAAAACAGGAAAGTCATTGATGGTTTTATTCATCTTTCTCCTGTGCACTAAAACTAAGTTACTTTATTTTTCTTCCTCCTGCATACGCGTACGTTTCGTCTTCTTCCGCTTATCCGTGGTCGGGTCGCGGGGGCAGCAGCTTCAGCAGGGAAGCCCAGACTTCCCTTTCCCTAGCCACTTCTGCCAGAGGCAGCTTCTGCAACCGGGGGTTGGACCGCCCGGGTCCCCGCCTCCGACTTGCCGCCCATCTCTCTTTGCACCGTTTCCCCCCCTGGGACCCCTCCCATGGGTGGTGGGCCAATGGGAAGGGGGTACAGCACCTGGTATTCCCAGGCGGTCTCCCATCCAAGTACTAACCAGGCCCGACCCTGCTTAGCTTCCGAGTTCGGGCGTGTTCAGGGTGGTATGGCTGCCCTCCTGCGTACTGAAACCATTAAACACCAAATCACTGTCACCTTTTCCTCCTGCACACTGTTAAAGCGCAACTGTGCAACTATTAAAGTTGCTTCATTCTCCCATGAACTGAAGCCACACGTCACTATTTATCTTCCTCCTGAGCATTTAAAACTAATGAACACCAAACCACTGTCACTTCATTTCTTCTGTGTACTGAAGCCACTGAAGTCGTCCTCTTCAGTGTCGGAGTTGAACATCCTCAGATAATCTTCATCACATACACACATACACGTCTCATCATAGATTCATTAACGGCAAGCTGACGTGCAGCCGTTCTGTTTCCTTCACGGATAACCAGATTGATGGCATTCAACTTAAAAGCTGCATCATAGGAATTTCTTTGTGGGTTTTCCATTTTGAGGGGGTGAGGGTGTAATAATATTATATACCCCATGTGGGCTGAAGAAAAATTCATAGAAAAGCTGCATCTCTGTATAAGCCGCATGGTTCAAAGTATTGGAAAGAAAGTAGCGGCTTATAGTCCGGAAAATACGGTACACTCATTTGTTTTCTTGCCAAGGGTGAGATTAGAAGATTGGTATCAAATATGTTCTATGTGTCACATTGGAGCTAAAGACCGGTTTAGCCTAGCTTAGTATAATCTGACCTGGAGGCAGGAGAGGGTCGTAAGTGACCACTACAATCTGCAAGACAGAGGCAACTGAAGGTGTTGGTACTGTAAATTAGATTTTGGTTTATATGTTCTTCTATGGGTGTATTAAGCCAAGTCGGTTGAAAACAGAAAGCTGCACAAAGAAAGATATGAAAATATTAAAAAGCGGAGTTCCAATGAAAAGTTAAATTTTGTATGCTGAACAAACCATTATCCTTATACATCGACTTGGAAACTCTATCTATAGTCAGAGACAGTGCTGGACAGCGTTGAATAGTAGTTGTATTTGTCTCCATATGCAAGTTTTCTTCTTCACACATACAGTATATTGTCTGTGTGTAGGATTCAGGTGAATGATCTAATAGTGGAGGTTGATGGGACCAGCCTGGTAGGCGTCACTCAGAGCTTCGCTGCCTCTGTCCTCCGCAACACCAGCGGCACCGTCAGGTCTGTCACACACACACACACACACAGTCTCTCTGTCTCTCTTAATTTTAGGATATTTATTGCAGATCTATGATATAAATTGCTTATTTTTCAGGTTTTTGGTTGGGATGTGCAGAAATTAACAGGTTTGTGATGGGTGCAATTTATGTTTTCAGGTTTGCAGTTGGTATGGGGTGAATTTTTCTGGTTTGTGGTTGACACATTTTGAATGTTCTCATGTTTTTTTAATTTGTGCGCATTAACTGTTTTCAGGTTTGCAGTTGCTGTGTGTTTGAATTTGACTGTTGTCAGATTTATTATTGATGCGAGCTGAATGTTTTTCCAGGTTTGTGATTGGTCGGGAGAAGCCGGGGGAGCAAAGTGAAGTGGCTCAGCTGATCCAGCAGACTTTGGAACAGGAGAGATGGCAGAGAGAGATGATGGAGCAGAGATACAAACAGTACATGGATGACGATGAAGAGGTACATTCAACAAGACAAAGCATACATCCCTCACTCTGCAGCACTTTTATCCCTTAATGAAACTGGTTTTCTGATGCCACATTTATTAATAAGCCTGTGAATATCCTCATTCATCCAGGTCATAGTTATCTCAAGGAAATTAAATCGAACGCAACTGGACTTGGTTATTTGTCTTTGAAGACATTTCACCTCTCATCCAAGAGGCTTCATCAGTTCATGCTAGCTTGACTAGGCTGGGACTAGTCCAACTAGCTGGTGTAGAAACCCAGGTATTTAACCTCTGTGGAGGCAGTCACATGGCCAGTGATGTCATTGGCTCATTAACACTCCATGTGCCCAACGACAGTCGTTTAGTGACAGTCGTTGGGGGTGGTGAAAGTTAGTTTCGACTTCGTTAGTGTTCTATTGTGTTATAACGACAGTCGTTAGAGTCACATGGGGTCTTTTGTGAATGGCTGTTATTCTTAGAGGCTAAGTTGCTGAATCTCCTGGGAATAGATGAAAGGGCAGCATTGTAAATTGGAGATAGATGGTGTCTCAGACCTCCTCCTCTGTTTAGGGATGGTTTTTCTAATTTCACATAGATGGCTTCTTTTACCCCTCTTTCAAACCATCTATCCTCTCTGTCCAGGATGTGAACATTGTTGTCATCAAAGGAGTGAGCTTTCTCCTTGAGGTGTAAGTAGACAGCAGAGTCTAGGCCTGAGGAGTTGGACCTCCGGTGTTGGTACATGCGCTTGTGCAATGGTTGCTTAGTTTCCCCAATGTAGAGGTCTTTGCATTCCTCATTGCACTGTACTGCATACACCAGATTGTTTTTCTGAGTGTGTGGTGTTCTGTCTTTGGGGTGAACCAGTCTCTGTCTGAGTGTGTTGCTGGGTTTGAAATACACAGGGATACAGTGCTTATTAAAGATCCTCCTGAGTTTCTCTGATACCCCAGATACATATGGAATGACTATGTTGTTTCTTTTGTCTTGTTTTTCTTTCTCAACCCCCATTTGTCACTGTTATTCATTGTGAGTGTACAATATGTGTGTGTTGATTGTTCTGTACATGTGACATCATTGCACGTCTGTCCGTCCTGGGAGAGGGATCCCTCCTCTGTGGCTCTTCCTGAGGTTTCTTCCACCTTTTTCCCTAAGTTTTTCCGTACTAATCGAGGGTCTAAGGACAGAGGGTGTCACTCCCTGTACAGATTGTAAAGCCCTCTGAGACAAATGTATTTTGTGATTTTGGGCTATATAAATAAAAATTGATTTGATTGTTGGTGTTTTTTCTGGAGCCAGCTGCAGTTTTCACAAAGGCCCAATTGGGATAACCACAAGTTTTGAGGGCATCCCTCAGATGCTCATGTTCTTCCCCTTGTGCCTGTGAGCTGGTGGGTACATTATCAGCCCTGTGTTGCAGGGTTCTGATAACACCAAGCTTGTGCTCCAGTGGGTGGTGTGAGTCGAAAAGGAGATATTGGTCTGTGTGTGTGGGTTTCCTGTATACCCCAATGTGGAGGCTCCTGTCTTTCTCCATATGGACGTCACAGTCTAAGAAGGGCAAACTGTTGTCCTTAACATCTTCTCTGGTGAACTTGATGTTTCTGTCCACTGAGTTGATGTGTTCAGTAAAGGCTTGCACTTCTTGGGTTTTGATCTTGACCCATGTGTCATCCACATATCTGAACCAGTGGCTCGGTGTTACTCCTTCAAAGGAGCTCAGGGCCCTGCGTTCCATTTCCTCCATGTACAGGTTGGCCACAATGGGGGATACTGGGGATCCCATGGCACAGCCATGTTTCTGTCTGTTAAATTTGCCATCAAACTGGAAATATGTGGTGTTAAGGCATAAATCCAGAAGTAGGCATATCTGTTCTGGTCTGAGTTTTGTTCTGTCCTGGAGAGAGTTGTCTGATTTTGTGAACAAAGTCCGGAACCTTAGAATGGAGCCAGATGAAACCATGGTTTCCTACGATGTGACTTCCCTGTTCACTTGCATACCAACCACGGAGGCTTTGGAAAGAGTGAGAAAGCGACTTACACATGACAACTCTACACATTTAATAATGCAGATCATCTTCTGTTCCATGTAGCTCTGCACACAGGCTGATAGTCTTTGTTAGCTGCAGAAAATCAAGAGAGGAAGGCTTTACAGAGAGAGCCAACAAGAGCAAGATGAGCAGATTAAGGGAGAGGTAGTAGAGGGGAGAGTGACGTTGTGGTTATGAATGTGTGTGTGTGAGACAAAATGTCGGTCTGTGTGCCACCACGTGGCCCATAGTTTCACACTCAGTCCATCATCTCCACCTTGTGGTCAGTGAACATAGCAAACAGTTTGGTACCACAACAGCATCCATTTAAATTGCAGAATCACATTTCTGGCACAAGAATATAATGTGGTGAGATAAAATGCACCAATGCACCAATGCATCTAGATAATTCACCAGATCACACACACTTCTTGAACTTTTTTGCAAAATTTTCCAGAATAGTTCATATATATATATATATATATATATATATATATATATATATATCTATATATATATATATATATACTGTATATATGAATTCCTCAAACTTCCGAAATCAAGTATTTCAATTTAACCAGACTATGACATTTGTGAATTTAGTGAATAAAAGTGAGCAATCAATTTTTGAATAAGATATTGCTTTGTAATTAAGTATTGTACTTCTATAAAGTTGAGGGACTGGATCCTACAATTCCCATAATGTAACTCGGTAGTTTTTGATAGACCACTTGCCCAGTAAATAACCACCTTTTCAAACTCTAGGCCATTAAAAATGTTTAGTATTTAGACCCAAGTAAACCCTTGATATAACTCAGATTACATCATCAGACATCATAAGGGTTTATCTCAGGTTATCACTGGGAGATTTCCTGAACTTGTGACTTATAATATTTCTGTGTGGCAGACCAGAAGAGCCAAACATTCAGGATATTAATGCAGACAGCAGACGTAGCCTAATAATAAATGCCAGAGGAAGACAAAGGATTGGCAGACAGTTACAGGCAATGGCTGCATTCCATTTCAGATTTCTGACAGTTTAGGCTCAAACCGAGCCTAAACTGTCGAGCTTGTTTCTTTTTCTTACTTAGAGTGTGTGTCCGCTCCCAGCTAGCTACCATGTATACAATTTTATGACGCATGACATGACACATCCAAATGAAATCATACAGCAACTTATCAAGAGTAAAGGGACTGGAACTGGGTCTTGAGCTTTGTTTGGCATCACTCTAATCTACAAGTAACATTTTAACATTTTAAACAGAAGAAAACAGCTAGTCAGTAGCTGCTTAGCTTAGCTCAGCACAAAGAGTGGAAATAAGGGAAGCAGTTATCCTAGCGCTGTCTGAAAGTAAAAAAAATCCACCTTTAAGCATCTCTAAAGCTAATTAAGTGATGCAAAGGATCCCCCTAAAACTACAATGTATGGTTTATACACTTCTGTTTTTGTACAGATAAAATAAAAGTTATAATGTGTTGTAATGTGCTTTAGAGGTATTACTATGCAGATGTTTTTATTTTTGGGCAGAGCCAGGCTAGCTGTCCACCTGTCTTTGCACTAAGCTAAGCTAAGCTAAGCTAAACTAAGCTAAGATGAACTAAGCTAAGCGGCTGCTGGCAGTAGTTTCATATTAGCATAGCATAAAGATGTCAATCGAAACATCTAATTCTCAGCAAGAAAATAAATTAGCATATTTTCCAATATGTCAACCTATGTATTTAACCCACCTCCACTCACAAACACAATATCTATTACATTTTCCAATTATTAACTGTTAGATCTTTCTTTTTCTTCATCACCATCCATTTCTGTTTACCTGCAGACAGGTGAATATGCAACAGACGAGGAGGAGGAGATGAGTCCCGTATTTCCAAACTCCATTGAGGTTTTTGACCTAGCAGAAAACCAGGACATGTTGTCTCCTGTGGAGCTGGACCCTGAGAAGCTGACCCACAAATTCAAGGAGGTACATGTGTATATGTGATTTTGATCATTTGAATCTTTAATATAGATAGATAGATGTGAAGATATATTTGATTTTGTGTTTTTGTCTCTAACGTTAATCACATTCAACCAGCAGAAAAGTCATGTTATGTAAAATAACCCGTATTTCAAACTATATTCTGTTTCTATACTCTGTCTGTAGCTCCAGATTAAACATGCAGTAACCCAGGCGGAGATCCAGCTGCTAAAGAGGAAGGTGAGACCTCTTAACTTTCAGTGTTTTCGAAACATACAGAAATGAAATACACTACAGTATCCAGGTTATACCAGCAAAGCTAGAGTTGTTTTGCTGGCTGAACAATGAATAACGCTGGCTCTACCTCCCACGTACCACCTCCTCTCTGCCACACTGCCCCCTCACCTTCAGCTGGCGCACGGAGAGCAGGATAAGTTGCGTTGGCGGATGGAGCGTGCTCAGTTGGAGCAAAACATCCGGGACAGTAAAGAGAGGATGGATAAACTAGAAGGATACTGGATGGAAGCACAGTCCCTGTGTAAGGTAATTTTAATTTTGAGAATAAACAACATCATAGGCAAGGAGGCAACAATCACATAGGAATGGATAGAGTATTATTTTCTCATCATTTAATAGTTAAATCAACTAATGGCCTTATAATCTCCTCAAAACCTTTCGTGTGTGTTTTCAGGCTGTGGATGAACACCTGAAGGAAACCCAGGCTCAGTACCAAACCCTAGAGAGGAAATACAGCAAAGCCAAGAGACTGATTAAAGAATATCAGCAGAAGTAAGGGAGGAGAGACAAAATCAAAGTATGAGGGGAAGGAGTTAATATATAGCCTTAATGAGAGGGTGTGTGCGGGCATGTGTTGCAGGGAGATCGAGTACCTGAAGAAGGAGACGGCTCAGCGTCGAGCACAAGAGGAGAGTGAGGCAACACACAAAGAAGAGACTGACAACCTGCAGGAAAAGGTAAAAAAAATGCTCCACTTAACCACACTAGTCTCAAGTGAGGAGTTCTGTGTCAGTGCGTCAGCTCTTCCTCCAAAAAACACAATCGGTGTGTTTGGATGTTTTCCTATTGCCTACTGTTTGGTACAGAACCTTTTTGGTAGTCGTTTGTAATGCCTTGTCTTCCTCGAACCCACGAACACAGCTAGTTGTTATGTGGATGTGGAAAAAGTCGAATTTTGAGCTGCATTGTGTAATTGGTGACATCATAGGAAGAAGAATTCGTGGAATAAATAAGAGGATATCTCTGATTCTGCTGTCTTGATTTTGATCCTTTTTTTAAACAAAAACTTGTAAGACAGACCGTGTTATAGAAGTGCAATGTTAAACTGGCATATTGTAGTATTCTTTTATCAAATTTAAAAACACAAGATCATATTGTAAAATGTATTTAGATATCCTCCACTATGCTGCTGTTTCCACAGATTACAGACTTGGAGACCAAAGTGGATGCCCTGAAAACCCCCAGACCCTCGTAGACAGCTGCTACTTCCTACCTCCCGTCTGTGACTGGAAGAGGTGGAGCTCTGCCTTTTTACTCCAATCAACCATTTACTGCATGGACGGGTAGCGGTGGGGGGAGGAGGAGCAAAAGAGCAATGATGAAAGAAGCAACTTCTCATCTGATCTAACAGGGGCTTAGAGATCCATCAGTCAAAAGCCAATCCCAGAATGCGCCTTCTGTAATACCCAGAGTCCTCGTTGTGTGTCTTCCTGGCAACCAGCTTGGCAATCAACACAAAAATCACATTCAAGATCCTGTACTTTATATATGGACGATTGCTACTCCTCTCCTCATCAACTGTATCTTACCTATTATCGATTCAGTTTTTTTTTCAAAAGCGCTTTTAACAAACAGGCTCGTCACAAAGTGCTTTTATAGAGTGACAGAGGGCGTAAATGCAGAGAAAAACAGAGCAAACAAGAAAGGACAAAGGTCATTTGATTGTCGTTATACTACTTTTTAACGAGGTTGCTGAATCATCTTTTTTTTTTGGACCTGGATTCTTATGAAAAGGACAAAACTACAAGAAAAAGTGTCCACCTCATTTTCTTTCTCCAGACAAATTGTGAAGTTGTAGCACACAACAACAAAAATTGACTTTGAAAAGAAAAGGGCCTACCTGATAGTTACACAATAAAAACTATCAAACAAGATGGCAGACCTATTTCTGATTAGTGACAAAATCTGTGAAATAATACCCAGCCTTTGGTTTCTTTTCTAGCCCAACTCTCTGTGAGCAATGGAAGGAATCAAGCAGAAATTTGCATTTCGGGGTTTGAACCGTGGTGACATACTGTTTGTATATATTCTATATGTCTATTTAAAAGTGTTTTTATTGGCTTAAGCAATTAAGTGGGTCAGGTGGCTGAGAGTAACCAGTGCAATGAGTGAATGGCGATGTCTTACTGTGGAGGATTCACTTGTCCAGATTCTGTTTCATCTCTTTTTTCTATGAACATCAATGGCAAACAGGGTGTTAATAGTCTTATGTGCTTTTAGAGCTTCTAATTGTGTATATTTGTTGGTGTTGTACTTACTTGTGTGTTGACATGCACACCAGTATCCTGTTATTCAGGATAGTCATGAACTATATTCTTGTGTTCAGGGAAACACTGTAGATATCTGATCTCATTCAAAATCACAAAAAACTGAATATGCTAGCATGAATATAACTGTATTCTACAGCTTCCACATGCACTCACTGAAATGAGTGCAGTCAGTTAATTCCAGCTGTGATAATGTACAACAGGATCTGCAACGTCAGCGGTTTAATCATTTCTTGGAGAAATAATCTCATTGGTTGAGGAAAATATCAGTGAGTTGGGCTAAAGAACAGTAGTTGATATTTTAGGGTAGATATCCTTGTTACAGAGTTTAAAAATTTGCTAGCAATATATTTCCATAAATACATAATTAAAACAGGTATTTCTGATAAATAGAATCAAATTTGGTCAAGATCTGTGACCAGTGCCCTCTGCTGGACAAACAGTTTAATGGCAACACTGTTTCTAAAGTACCTCAAACATATCTTTGGCATTTCTGTACCCAAATTTACTTTTATGTACCATTTAATATTGGCCTATAGAAGTAAAGAAAGTCCATAATTATTAACATTTTAATGAGCAACTGTGTACTTAATTATGAAATCATTTTAACCACCGATAACCTAATGTTGAAACTTAAATACCACCAATCAATAGTCCGGATATTCAAGTTTTAATTTACCGTATTTTCCGGACTGTAGAGCGCATCTAAATATAAGCCGCACCTACAAAAATTTGAATGAAATACATATTTTGTCACATATAAGCCGCACTGGACTATAAGCCGCCGATATCCAGGCTGAGAAATAAGAGACAGAAAGATTTTGTACCATAAGTGTTTATTCATATACCTGAACTGATTGTTTCTGAACAGTGCTGCAATAAAAGTAGTAATAAACGCAGCAATAAAAGTGCTGATAAACAAAACAGAAAAGTCATTGATGGTTTTTTTCATCTTCCTTCTGTGCACTAAAACTAAGTTACTTTATTTTTCTTCCTCCTGCGTACTGAAACCATTAAACACCAAATCACTGTCACCTTTTCCTCCTGCACACTGTTAAAGCGCAACTGTGCAACTATTAAAGTGGCTTCATTCTCCCATGAACTGAAGACACACGTCACTATTTATCTTCCTCCTGAGCATTTAGTGAACACCAAACCACTGTCACTTCATTTCTTCTGCGCACTGAAGCCACTGAAGTCCTCCTCTTCAGTGTCAGAGTTGATAATCTTCATCACATATCGTCTCATCATAGATTCATTAACGGCAAGCTGACGTGCAGCCGCTCTGTTTCCTTCACGGATAATCAGATCGATGGCATTCAACTTGAAAGCTGCATCACAGGAATTTATTCGTGGGTTTTCCATTTTGAGGGGGTGAGGGTGTAATAATATTATATACCCCCTGTGGGCTGAAGAAAAATTAATAGAAAAGCTGCACCTCTGTATAAGCCGCATGGTTCAAAGTATGGGAAAAAAGTAGCGGCTTATAGTCCGGAAAATACGGTAATATTGAATTTTGCTACAACAACGACAGACTTGAAATCAAGTTTATAACATTGTATAACTTATTGTTTAACTATAAATTTCAGAGAGGGGAATTCAAAATCCAAAAGACATGGATTTTAAGGTAAAATCTTTTAAAGCTATACAATCAGTAGTATTTAATTAAATAACTATTTAACATTAAGTATTCTTTGATTATTTCATTTCAAAATGAGTTTGTTATCTGTTGCTTGTAAAATTAAAATTTTTGAAATGCAGTTGTCATGAATGATAGAATAAGTAAGTTGTTGCCAATTCTATTTCAACCAAGAATCATTTTTATTAATGTTTTTAGTAATATTTCCATCAGTATTTGTCTTTTCTAGCTCATATAGCTATTTTATGCTAATATAGAAGGACGGTTTTGCCTCTTAAGAAATGTTTGCATAACTAGACCATGGACCATGAATATGAGCTACAGTGTTAATCAGAAAACTCCACATCTGTTGGTAGTAGGAGTGTAGAAGGTCCCAGAGCCAGTATTATGACATTGGAAAAGGAAACCTAAGTTAGTGATACATGTCTGACATAGTCAAAATATGAGTTGAAATATAAAAATGTTACTGTGGTTATTAAAGGTCAATAATTTTCTGGATCCCACGAGAACCACTAGAGGTGCATCAGGTTCAGCCAACAAAGAAATAAAAACATTTTTTTTAAGTCTTTTAAACAATGACTAGTTTTCTTCGTAGATTAGATAAAGTTGTAAGCAATTTTAGTCAAATAAATAATAAGTGCTCTATGGGTTTTTTTCTTTTTAATAAATAATCTTAAATATGTATTCTACCAGAGATGAAGTCACAGGTCAATTGTCCTAAAGAGTTTACCAATTGACTAATGTAGAATTATTTTAATTTGTCAATGGAAATTAGAATCATAAAGCACTTCAGCACACATTTGTGATTTGTGGCATAATTCTTTGTACACTTCAAGGGAAATTTGACAAATTGGCTGTTAACTGAACCTGTGACACCTGTGACACAGTCTCCATGTTTATACAATACAGTTATAATGCAGTGGTGATGATGGCAGTTTGCAATGTTTGCATGGATGGCAAAATGGTGCTCAGTAAGACAGCGTTCACACACAAGTAACTTATTGAAGTATTGTTTGGGCAATTATTGTCATTCATCATGGTGATTGTTGTGAGTTAATGTATGCGTTTATAGAGATATTACAGCTTGCTGGCAAGCTCTGAGTAGGTTGTATTAACTGAGAATACTGAATCAGGAAAAACAGTAAGTAGGCTCCTGTTCTTATTTTCTGCAGTGAAAATCACAGAGAAGCTCAGAGAAGCCAAATGAACTTCTCGCACTTTATGTGCTTTATGGCACTGAAATTAAAATCACATAAAATTGACATAAACACAATCATAAGACAATGTTTTATTTTTTGGTAGTGGTAATGACGTTGCTTTAAGAATACCAATGTTAATCTGTCAGTTTGTCCAGACTGAACTACTGAATGGATTGCTATAGACACTCATGGTCCCCAGATGATGTATCGTAATGGCTTTAGTGACCTAATCTTTCATCTAAAGCAGTCATCAGGTGCCAATCTAGATTCGCAAATACTCCAAATATTTCAGAGCAAACTACTGATACTTCCATCAACCTTAGTTCAATTTTTAACCATACTGATGTTAGCATTTAGCTCAAAGCACCACTGTACAAAAGGACAGCCTCACAGAGCTGCTAGCATGGCTGTAGTCTTGTTAGTATTAATATTGAAAGTGCTTTGTTTCAGTATCATCCTGCAAACACAAAATCCCTTTCACAAATCACAAGTGTGTGAAACAGTTCTGCTTTCCAATAAAATTACAATCAAAGGTTGCACTTTCAAGCTTACAAATTGCTACGTAGAATCATGAACACCCAGCAGCTAATCCTGGTTCAGTGTTTTACGGTAACTGAACATGTTGACATGCCTTTAAAATGAAGTATTTGCTCTGAAAACTTGTTTTGTGCTTCCTTACCTTAGCTTGACAGTTTGAGCTGGGTCTGGGTCTGAATCCATTTCAGGTCCAGATCTTGACCTCTGAGCTACAGGAAGTAATTTGTACTAGCTATGTATTCAAAGTCATTTAAGATTTTAAGTGATGAATGGGAGCCAAGTGTTTACTGGAGTCACAAAGACTTAGATATTTAAATAATAGACTTAGATATCACCACGTAATGTTTTATTTGGGCTTTCAGAATGAGGTTAGTTGTTTTCATGTAAGATTTAAATCTGGCAGAACAACACTAAAGACACAAGTATTTGTTCAAATGTAGAATGTTTACATTGTAGTCTTATTAGATGACAACGGGAAGCATTTTAAAGAAATTTAATTTAATTTAGTATTTTTATTATTTCTTACTGATGCAAGCTGTACAAATCGCTGGTTTATCACAAAATCCAGTCCTGGTTACGTTGGGTTTAAAATCTAAGCACAGTACAGTACTTGTGATCACTTTGCCTTGTTATGACTTGTCTTTATGAGTTAACATGCTGCTTTTGCCTTTACAAAGCCTTCAGATGTCTGCTAGCTTTAGCTGACTGCCACAGTAGTGGCCCGTCATGTCTGCCCATCAAACATAAAACAAATGCAAGCACCGTTACAAGTGTTTAAAGTGTGTTTGCCAGTGATTACAGACAAGCTGTCATGTTGGTAGACTGATAGATTGAAGCACTAACAGTTGTTATAGATTGTAGACAGACTGATGCCTTTCTCCATGACACTTTCATCGTGTTCTATCATCACTTCTCATATTGTATTCATTTATTATTTAATTTAGTGTTCCCTCTGTATCACATTCTGGGCCACGATTTTCCCACTGAGCAGGTGAGAGTGGGTTTAGTGCCTTGCTAAGGGGTTAAGGATACCCATCTTTCACCATTTGGACCTGTAGTCTAAAACCAAGTTTGCAGTGTAAATTTATTCCTTTTGACAGGGTTAAAACATAACGAACAACTGGCATTATCTGTCCATTGGTAACCAGTCTTTAAACACTTATAGCCTGTATAGTGCAAGTATAGATCGTGCAGCAACATTTCACTGAGACACTGAAAAAAAAAGATTAAACATGCAAAGAAAGCACTACAGAAAAAAAATCAGTAGATGGGGGGGGGGGGGGGGGGGTCCATTGTTTTACTCATACTACATGGCATTTTGTTTTTTAAAATTATAATTATGTTTTAAATTAATATTATATTAATGTGGTATGTAAGGTAAATGGCCATTGACCAGTTGTGGTGCCAAACAGTGTGAGCAGAACGAGCTGACTGTGTATCTGTCAGACCTCTGAGTGTTTCTCGGGTTATGAAACAGATTTCCTTCTCTGCCTGGTTCTCTTCTTCAGTTTATGCCACCATGTTTGTCTGATCCAATACCTGTCTGTCAGCATTAATAAATAAACAAAGTATGCTGAAACAAGAAGGGAAACTTACTGTTTGTGTGTGTGTGGGTGTGTGTGTGTGTGTGGGGGGGGGGGGTGATCACAAGCTGCTGCCTTCATGGAGGATATATATATATATATATATATATATATATATATATCTGCACCAGCAGGTCAAAGTTTATAAGTAGACTGCTATGACATTTTGTAGACATTTAAAGGGATGAATCCTGTGACTTTGGTGATTTTCTGATTTTAATCCAATTTTTTTAATATCCTTAATGCATGCTTGAAGGTTAGTTAAATGATTGGTTTCATCAGGCTTGATCGATAATGGAAATTAATTATGGATGGAATTATTAATAGAAAATTAATGGAATGATTCCTAAAAATGTTTCCTAGAGGAATCATATATAAACTGAATAGAAGTGGTCCTAGTACAGAACCTTGTGGGACTCCATGGGAAAGTTTAGTTTGCATGGAGGATTCATCATTAACATGAACAAACTGAGATCAGTCTAAGACTGACTTAAACCAGCCTAGGGCGGTTCCTTTGATGCCAATTTGGTATTCCAGTCTCTGTAAAAGAATCTGATGATCAATGGTGTCAAATGCGGCACTAAGATCTAATAGGACAAGTACAGAGATGAGTCCTTTGTCTGATGCCATTAGGAGGTCGTTTGTATCTTTAACTAGTGCGGTCTCTGTGCTATGATTTACTCTAAATCCTGACTGAAACTCCTCGAATAAGCTGTTTGTATGGAGAAAATCACATAGCTGATTGGCTACGGCTTTCTCAAGTCCCTTTGAGATGAATGAAAGGTTTGATATCGGCCTGTAGTTGGCTAAAACCTCTTGATCTAGAGTTGTTTTTTTAAGAAGAGGCTTAATCACAGCTATTTTAAAGGACTGTGGTACATATCCTGATAATAAAGACAGATTAATCATATTCAATAAGGACGGGCTAACTAAAGGTAATACATCTTTAAGCAGCCTGGTTGGGATGGGGTCTAAGAGACAGGTTGACGACTTAGATGAAGTAATTATTGTAGTTATTTGTTTAATGTCGACGGGAGAAAAGCAGTCTAAATATATGTCAGATTTTATAGCTATTTCCAAACTTGCTGTATCTGAAATCAGATGAGTGCCTGTTGAGGGCAAAAGGTGATGAATTTTGTCTCTAATATTTATAATTTTATCATTAAAGAAGCTCATGAAGTCATTACTAGTTGGGCTTAAAGGAATAGGTGACTCAATAGAGCTGTGGTTCTCTGTTAGCCTGGCTACAGTGCTGAAGAGAAACCTGGAGTTGTTCTTATTTCCCTCAATTAATGAGGAATAATAGGCTGTTCTGGCATTACGCAGAGCCTTCCTATAAATTGCAAGATTATCTTGCCAGGCTAGGCGAGATTCTTCCAGTTTAGAGGCACGCCATTTACGTTCAGATTTACGTGCCTCTTGCTTTAATTTGCGAGTGTGCTGGCTATACCATGGTGCTAACCTCCTCTGTTTTATTGTCTTCTTTTTCAGAGGTGCAATAGAGTCAAGAGTTGTCTGTAATGTGTCTGTAGTATTACTAACTAGCTGATCTATGTGTGAGGGGCTACAGGAAGCTGCTAAGTCCTCTGTAACATTAAGACATGGCATTGAATTTAATACTATAGTAATTGTTTCCTTAAATTTGGCTACAGCACTGTCAGATAGACATCTGCTGTAGGAGTTTCTGAAAGAAGGCTTATAGTCCAGTAGTATGAACTCAAAGGTTATTAGAAAATGGTCAGATAGGATAGGATTATGTGGAAAGACTATAAGATGATCAATTTCAATGCCATATGAGAGTATAAGATCAAGAGTGTGATTCAGACAATGAGTCGGTTTGTTTACACTCTGACAGAAGCCAATTGAGTCTAACAAAGAGATAAATGCAGTACTAAGACTATCACAATGGTTGTCGACATGAATATTAAAATCACCTACAATAATTACTTTATCTGTTTTAACGACCAAGCCTGATGCAAATTCTGCAAATTCAGATAGAAATTCAGAATAAGGACCTGGAGCTCGATATAATATAACAAATAATATTGGCTGTAATGTTTTCCAGGTTGGGTGAGTCAGGCTAAGAACGAGACTTTCAAATTAATTATAATTTAGTTTAGGTTTAGGATTAATGAGTAAACTAGAGTCAAATATGGCTCCAACTCCACCACCTCGACCAGTACTTCGAGGAATATGAGTATTACAATGACTGGGGGGAGTGGATTCATTTAAACTAACATATTCATCCTCCTGCAACCAGGTTTCAGTGAGGCAGAATAAATCAATACCATAGTCAGATATTAATTCATTTAATAAAACAGCTTTAGAGGACAAGGACCTAATATTCAGGAGTCCACATTTAATTCTCTTGTTTTGGACTCTTTGAGATGTTGATTTAATTTTTATTAAGTTTTTATGATTTACTCCTCTTCTGTTTGTTTTATCTTTAAATAATGCAGGTGGACGGGGGACAGACACAGTCTCTATACTAGATGATTGGGTGGGCAACTGCTCTAGTGGAAGCGCAGAGAAGCGTGTAAGACTGCAGCTCTGCTTCCTGGTCTCAACTCTGGAAGCAGAGAAGCGTGTAAGACTGCAGCTCTGCTTCCTGGTCTCAACTCTGGATTGTCATGGGTTAGATCGACTAATAAACTTGGCCATGTTTCTAGATATGAGAGCTGAGAGCTGGGGTTAGTGGTGATAATAAATATAAAACATTTTTTGAACCTGTGGTGTTCAAGCGACAATGACCTGTTTCAGTCAGGAAAATGTTTCTATTTACTTTTCCAGCTTTAGCTGCAGTTTGTTAAAACACAAATATCTACTTTTCAAGTGATCTAAGGATCAAGGATTAATATACCCATTTCCAAATTATTACCAACAACCATGCATTCCTAACCAGCAGGTCTGGGACAGTTAGGACAATAAAAAAGAACATGGAGGCCAAAGAAGAAGAAGAAGAAGAAAGGACAGGTTAAAGGTCAAATAAATAAATAAAGAAATCGACTCCATTCCCGTTGTGTGTATGTAATGTTGTTTCATGGTCACAAGATGGAGTCACGTATTTCCACTGCACCCGACTGTCGGTATGTAACACACACATTCTGATCAGACTGTATTTAAAAGTGTGTTTTTGTTTTGTTTCAGTGAGTGTGTGTGTGTGTTTCTGCATAGTTGTGCATGTGTGTTTAGATGTGTCTGAAAAGCTGTGTAAGAAGATTAGGGCAGAGGATACAATTCTGTACATGTACAATGTGCAATTTAGTTAATCTCTCTCATATACACACACAAAGAGGGAGAGAGAGAGGTAGATGTGTGGGTGGAACAGCCACAGTGAGAATAGTGAGATTTTAGATGAATAGACGTTTTTGTTTTTGGCTCTTTTCTCTCTTTCTTTCTTCAAACCCAACCCCAACCCGTCGGTCGCTTCATTAAGCTCCATATTTCCCATGATGCTGATGGGTTTTTAATCCCATCGGTCATGGTGAAAAACGAGGAGGAGGAGGAAGGGGAAAAGGTGATAAAGCAAGCGGAGAGACTCTCGGCTGGTGTGTGTTTGTATTTTCAGCTCAGATAAAAAGACATTAAATTATAGAGAAACAGCAGAGGATCTGACTGAAGAGGGATATTAAGTTATTTTTTCTTGGCTGATGGATTATTTGGTCTGGATCTCTCCTGTTTCTGGTTTTATGGATGCTTTATGCTCTTCTTCTCCATCTCTATTTTATTTTTCTGCAGTTTTACTTTACTGTCTATAAATCCATCATGTGGCTGAATAGAATAAGAGAAATCATCTTTTAGGTAGCACTGCTGCTCCTGCCAGAGAGATTACACTTCACAGTCAATTATCTATACAATGTCAATGTTTTAATGTCAATGATGCGTTCAGCTACAGGTGGGACAGTGATGTATTCAGTGTTGGAATTATTGTACTTATCCTGAGCACTGAGATTGCTTCTTGTTTTAACAAGTAGCATTGCTCTGAAACTTGAATTCATCATTTGGGGCTGAGCATCAAACTTCAGTGCGGTATAGACTGAAATGTGCCTGTAGTATGAAACATCAAAAAACTGAAAAGAATATCTGGTTAAACTTTTAATTTTGTTAAATTATTCATTAGTCAGACAGTTCCAGATTTGAATTAATATATTGCTAGTTTAAGACTGTTTTATAACCAAACTTCTTCAGCTTGTGTTGTTAAATTATTATATTATATTCCTTAAAGAAAGCTATTTTTTATGTATTGGCATCAAAACTACAGTATCATATTGGCAATAATATTAAAATACAAAACCCTATTCATACTTTTTGTTTTCAGTAATTTAGATAATAATTGTAAAAAGGACATTTTTACATAGAAATCAACCAGCAGGAGGGAATCATGGGTCGAAGGTCAGAGGTCATATACAGGACAAATTTTTATGGCAAATGCTTTGAATATACATCAGGATTTTTCGAGACACATGGATAAAATATTATTCTTTGTATAAAAGAATATGTCAAAAAAATAGTTTCTCAGTTGGAATTTCTTCAATTTAAAAGCATAACTGCACTTTGTAGGGAAAGTTTAAATTGCACAAATTCATCTGATGCGATTTTTGTTTTCAGACAGTATGCAGCAGAGAGTGAGAATCATTGAAGATTTTCCTTCTGAGAAGAAGTGGACATCAACTGTCTATTAAATTCTGCAGTTGATGTAAGAAAACAGAAAATATGAGTGAACAGGAAGAAGACAGAAGAGCAGGAATAGGGAGGTAGAAGTGTTTTTGTTTTTTTGTTTGGATGCAGAGAGAGACGATGGCATGCACAAAGTGTTTATGTTCAGAAGAAGACAACAGCTCCTCTGCTGGACAGGTAGGGGAGTATGCGCTCACACATAGACTGTAAATGTGACAGAATTGTTGGAGTTGTCATCTTAGTTTGTATGTATGTGTCTGTCTGGGTTTGATGGGGATTAGCATGTAATCTTAAAAGCCTCTTGTTTTTGCACAGGAACTCAATGAGACAGATTAGCTGTGTGTGTGTGTGTGTTTGTGTGTGTGTGTGTGTGTGTCTATTATTGCTACAACCCACAGCTGCAAACTAGGAAATGTAGCAATGGTTTGCTAATATGCAGTTAACTTCTCAATATCCTGTTTGTTACATCTGTCTTTCTCTCTGTCTGCAAGTGATTCTGTTTTTAGGATCAGTGACTTGCTCACACCCCTGCTGTCTATCTATCTATCTATCTATCTATCTATCTATCTATCTATCTATCTATCTATCTATCTATCTATCTATCTATCTATCTATCTATCTATCTATCTATCTATCTATCTATCTATCTATCTATCTATCTATCTATCTATCTATCTATCTATCTATCTATCTATCTATCTATCTAATTGATGAATTGTTTATCAAGGTAAAAATGCCAGAATTATGCGAGTTCCGGCTTCCCAAATGTGAAGATTTGCTGTTTTTCTCTGTTTTATATAATTGATAACTGAATGAGGTTTAGATAAAATAAACTATTTGAATATGTGAGTGTGGGTCGTGGGAAATGTGAACATTTTGTGAACCTACAGTTAACTGAACAAAAGAAGTTAACTGAAATTTAAACAAAACAAAGGAATGAAAAGGTAGTTGCAGCTGTAATTGTTCCCCCTTCATTTGTGTGAAAATAAGCTTGCAGAGACCATGTTTGATTCTCTTAGAACACACACGCACACACACACACACACGCACACGCACACGCACACGCACACACACACACACACACACACACACACACACACACACACACACACACACACACACACACACACACACGCGCACACACACGTTCTTAATGTCAAACTTGTTTTAAATGCACATAAAGACCAAGTACACGAAAGTATTCTTTACATCCACGTGTCTGATTATCCTGCCATTACAACTTTACATGTTACTCTTGCTCAGTCATACAAATACAAATACTTACATACGCTGGTTGGCTGACTCAAACAGATCTTGATTCTCAATGAAACAATCTCATTAAATCAAATTACTAAAAAATTTAATTCTCTAAAATATTCATGTGATTGTTGAAAACCTCCATTAGCATCATATGGAATTAAATAGGAATACATGAATGAAAGACAAAGATGTAAATGTACTGTACATGAATCTTTTAGTGCGTTTTGAGTTTTTTGGTGATTTGAGTGCTTTCACTCATCAAGGTAATCCTCTGAGCTTCTGATTATCGTCATAGCAACAGAGTGATTGTAATGCCATTGCAATGAGAACTCTTGGTACATGGCCTTGACCCTCTACTGAAGTGTGTGTGCATGTCAGACAGAATGGGTCATTTATTAATTAAAATTACAGTACATTAGGAAGCAGCTTAAAACAGTGAAAAAACCTTTTATGTAACTTTGAGCAAGACACATCCTGCATATAACTCAGGGCTTTTTGGGAAGATTTATATGAGAATAGTTTGTTTAATGTTTTCGTGCAGATCTTCTGTCTATACTGATGAGCTGAAACCTGAAGAACAAATACAGCAGATTTTCCAACTAAACCTTCAACTAATAGAAACAAACCTCCAACCAAAAGGAAGAAGTTGAGGCCTTTTCTACAACTGGCATGCACAAAAAATACAAAACTCATAAGCTATTTGAGCAAATAATACTATAAGGAATAGGCTAACTGATTAATCGATAATGACAATTATTAGTTAGGCAGAGTGCTGAATAGGAGGAATGGCTACAGTAAGCAAAAACTGTGTTAATGTATACATGAGCGCCTCACGGTTGTTTTAAAACAGAGTTTAAAGTTAATGAACTTCCTTTAGGACCTTTCTTTATTTGTGTCAATGTGAGCTTCTCATTTATGACCAGAAAAACTCTTCTCTCTGTTACTGTACTACTAGCATAGGTGGGTGATATATCAGTATACAGGTATACAGTACACAGGTGGGTAGTATCACTGTTTTTTAATGAGAATAGAATTTTAATGATACTGTTATGTATTTGATAAAAACCTGGTCTTAAATGCTTTATCCAAGTAAAATTTTGCAATTTGAGTTTCATATGTCAAAAATATGTCATATATCATTCATCACGTGTAATACTTGCACTTTGTTTTCATTATTTATTTAAGTCAGAGACTGAACTGAGTTACACATGGCAGTACGTCCTGTTCAGGCTGTTCACATAGATGTTTTTTGATTGTACATGGCGCAGGTCTGTGAATCCTAGTTCTCCCTTGGACAATTAATTCAAGGCAAATTACCCAGTTGACTTTAGACCAAGCAGAAATGTAGATCACATCACTTCCTGTGAAACCACAAAAATTAGAACAGCCACCCATGAACTGAAACATAGGTTAGAACAATACAAACATACAGAAAGTGCTAAAACAGACTATTCAAAATTAAAATGTTACAGTTTATTGATGAGCACGAACACCTCTCTCTCTCTCTCTCTCTCTCTCAGAGGAGCTTCCTGGGTTTTACCTCCATCAGAGATCTGCTCAGATCGAAGGAGCCTCACATGTCTCTCAGCCTCAGGTAAAAACACCTTCATTTCTCCCGTATTCCCCTGTTCTCATTAATGCATCATTATAAGCCACGTTCCCTTACATTCTCTATTAAACCTAGCTTTATTAAAATCTGATGTATTTTATCTCCTATTTTAGTGTCACCTTGTCCCAGTGTTTCCTAGGAAAGCAGCCCCATACACACTGTTACTACTAATTACCATTAAACTAAACTAAGGTTTTATACTTTTACCAAACTTTTACCAAGTTTTTAATCTGCTACAAAACAACCAAAAATAATTTTAAACTACTTTCAAAGTTTCTTTAAACTCTTTTACTGTATGCACCTTTATATTTGCTGTGCCACTGAGACCGAAATGAAATGTGAATGAAATGCATGTCACAGAGGTCCAGGATCTGTCACCTGATTGGCTGTTGCCAGGATACCTGTAGCCAGAGAAGGAAATGAGAAAGGTAGTGTGTAGTTCCACCTCCATAGAGAGCAGAAAATGACAGTTTCTTCCTGTTTTTAAACCACGTCCCACATCCTCATAGACAGAGCACGAAATAAAGAAAGGATTGAAAGACGCAAACAAAGAGGAAGCGAGTGAGTGGAAGAGAGGGTAAGTGCCAGGTGTAAGCAGGTAGTGTGCAGTAGTTGTGTCATGGCATATTGCCTATAGTGTGTCTGACATAGTTTGGCAGATATTAATGCAGCTACTGTCTTAGGGTCACTGGCTTTGTCTGACTCATTATTGTCCTCTGTACTTTGTCTTCCTAGTTATCTTTTAAAACGTTGCATATGCTTTCTAGCTTTGTCTCTGTGAAGACTGATTTGTTATCTTCCTCAGTACTTCTTTATGATTCATCCTGGTAGTTATTTCTTTCCCAGTGATGTCATGCATCTATCTAAGTTTGGGCCTGGGTTGTCCTGACGTCTATAATAAAGTATGAAAGTGAACTGAGCTGAGAGATGGATAGGAAGAGGATGCCAAAACTCAAGAGAGTTAGTCTTAAAGTTATGACATTAGTTTAAACATCAATGTGCCACAGAAGATGATGTTTTGCCCTCCTGAAGGCAAACATCTTACTTACTCACTTATTTTTGTGTTTCCAAACATCAGAATCTTTCTTTTGTGTTAATTCAGGACAGTTGATGGAATAAATGAGGTCGGGGAGGTGAAGGTGTCTTGTCTGCAGATGGAGGGAAAGAGAGAGGATAAAACTCCTCCTGAACACAAGGTAGAGGAAGAAAAGTCTCTTTTCTTCCCTTCACCTTTGACTCTCTTTCTTATTGTTCATGTTTGTTGTTCATTGTTTCAAGTGTTTTCTCTCCATTTCACCCCCATTTTGCCCTCAATCTCTCACTTCAGTGTCCAGCACTGTGCGATTGTCTTCACAGCTCTGTCCATGACAGAGAAAACAGTCCAATGATGAGAGCTGGTAAGACACATACACATATACTTCATATATTGTAGAGGTTCAAGGTAATATGTACATGCATATGTCTTTTACTGTGTGTGTGTGTTCAGTGCTGTGTGCTCAGGTGTGTAAGGTGTACAGGTTCCAGAAGGAGGATCAGAGGTGGCTGCTGGTCCGGGAACAGATGTCGGAGACACCGCTCTCTTTCTCTTTACCCAAACAGCTACTGTGCATGCTTATGAACGAGCACACAAACAGGTGTGTGTGTGTGTGTGTGTGTTACTATAGAGGTCAATACTTTTTATTCTTGATGAATAATTTAATAAATTAATATAATGTTGTCTCAGGGTCCAAGAGGTAAAGAAGCTTGGTGACCTTTCACCCCACTGGGATGGGCTCCGCCATGATGTCATCAACCACTGCAACCATCTGATTGGTTGTTATCTGGAAACACTCGCTGAGCTTGACAAACTTTCAGGCGAGTCAATTAAACAGCCACAACATTTCAGCTTTTGCATAACTACTTATTATCCCTTAAAGGAATAGTTTGACATTTTAGGAAATACGCTTTTGTTTTCTTGGTAAAAGTTGGATTAAAGGTCGATATCACCTTCATATTTGTACAGTAAATATCTTATCTTAGCATAAAGATCTGTGAACATCTCGCCTGGCCTTGTCCAAAGGTAACTAAATCCACCTCTAAACTCACATCTAAAGCTCACTAATTAACACATCCTATCTCATTTTTTAAAATCAGTTCAATAACAAAATTAAAAATGAGGCAGGACCATAACTTGGAATCTCTGACTCCAGGAAGACAAGTCCACAGTGTCAAAATAAAAAATATTACTTTTTAGATAATTTCGAATTTATGTTTTGAATTTGTCTGTTTTGTTGGCCTTTCCTTCTTCCAAACAGTCTCGTCCTGTTTTAAGTCGAGCACCAGTAAGTCAGACAGACACCTTCAGTTTGTTCCAACCAACCTGCACTCACAGAGGATGGAGGTCACCTGCCCAGACAGCACAGGTACATTTAGTCTGTTTCACTTTCATTCATTTCTTTTCCTCTATTGTCTCCCTTTTGCCTGTGTTTTTTAGACACTGCAGCCTTTATTATCTCTCTCCAGGTATGTGGTATGAGGTTATAACATTTGGTGCTCCAGCTGATCACCACCAGGCCTTCAAACATGGAGGACTGAAGAAACTGCTTAGCAAACACACAAACCGCAGGGACAGGTGTGTGTCACGGGTTTCCTTTCCTATAAATGATGCAGGACTTCATTTTCATTTTAGTGATCATTACTAATAACTAACAGATGAATTGATCTCTCTTCTCTCTCCATTCATCCAACCATCTATGTTATACTATGTATATTTTCTATTCATTTTCTCTTCCTCTCATCCATCTCTATATTGTTTTCTATTGGTTAATCTCTATAATCTCAGCTCTTTCAGGATTAGTGACGCTGTGTTGCAGATTAACACAAATACGTTGAATTATTTTGGCTTAGTCTTCATACAACAAACAGCTGTAAGATGAAAAAAAGAAAGCATGATGCTCTCAAATTGCCTTTTCATTGAGAATTCAAGTCATATGTGGTTGAATCATCTATATTTTAGAGATATTATTTAATATATTTCATTTCATGGTGTTCACAGATTTGATAAAAAAAAATAATACTCCACTCAAAGTGTGTGTTCTCAAACACCGCACTGTACTAGAAAAGTTTTCTCTTTCACAGAATAGAGTCACAATAGATTTCAGTGGTGCTGTGGCTATGACTTCTTCATCTGTCACTCCCTGTACAGATTGTAAAGCCCTCTGAGACAAATGTATTTTGTGATTTTGGGCTATATAAATAAAATTTGATTTGATTTGATCATTTAAAGCAACATACCAGTGTATTTGAAAGGTTTAACGAAAGGTTAAACTTATTCACTACAAATCATGTATACATTCCATGACTGGAGATCATTTTCGAATGCATACTGTACAGTTTGCAGTGTAGTGTATTGTACACACAAATCTGAGTCACTAAGATCTCGTAAACCCTTTTATACGGATTCTACAATATTGCCATAAAGAGGACATATCATTATGCAGGCTTTGATTTTTTTTACATTGAAGCAAACAAAGCCAGCATAATGCTGCCCCTGCATGTGATTTTAGAGAGATACATGAACATAAACATCTCTGCAGCTTTGTCTCTTACTCCCAAGATGAAAGCTCCAGAGCGAGGGACCTGCTGGCCAGCGTGGCCCAGCTGCAGCCTCTGGTCTTTGGGCACGCTGAGGAGCTGCTGTCTGTCTCTTTGGAGCTGAACACCAGCCGGCTGCTGCAGGTCCTGGACAGCCTGGCTCAACAGGTGAGGGTACAAACACATAAATAACACAGTAATAACACAACATCAAGTCTTAATTTATTCTCCCTCCACTCCTTTCTCACCCAGACAGCGCAGTTTGTTCACATGCTCAAAGACGAACTTGTGAAAAGCGCCCTGCTGGCTATCCACAATCAATACTCTACCCAATGCAGCAACAGCAGCCATGTCCACAGCAACGGGCTGATCTGTGACAACTTGCCAGCCAGTCAGAAGGGACAGCCTTTGTTACATGAAGCAGACTACGATGAGGAAGCGTGGGCAAGTTCGAGTGTGTGTGAAAGAGATCTCAACTTGCTTTAGAGATTTTTGTGCTTTTTTTAATTCATGTGTGTGTTTGTGTAGGACAGGGCATGGGCGAACGTTGCCAAGAGCCTCAACTGTATCGTTGCTATGGTTGACCGAATAATGGAGCAGGAGGACCGCCCACAGGAACTGACATCATCAGAGCAGCAAGAAGTCACAGGAAAAACAAACACTGGTGGTATTTCAGGTTTTTGCACTCTACCAATAATCAGACACAATAAGCTTTTGTAACGTTAAGCATGTGTTGCTGTGCTATCATTATCATGAATAGATCATGAGTTTGTCCTACTTTACACACAAAATATCATTCAGCTAAATGAAACCTCAAAAAACGTTAATTTACATTTTAGTGATTAGCTTGACTGGATCAGGCTGGTTTATTAAAATACAACAGAGAAACTTAAGTTATGAACTTGTCTGTGTCGTCCAGCCTCCTCCTCCTCTTCCTCTGCGGCCTCCTGGCAGGAGCAGCTGCTCCCCCTGGTGGTCACTTTCAGGGATTGTGTGCGTGAGGCAATGGGGAAGGCCCGAGTCGCCATGACCTTTGTGGTTCTGCAGGGGGCAGCGGCTTTGACTGTTAGCCAGGGGCCTGTGCAGCTCGTCCAGAGACGCCACGCTGTCTTCAGCCAGGCGGTGAGAGACTTGATCAATCTTTACACATCCCCACGTTTCTCAACTTTCTTTTATTAGTAGAAACTACTAGTTTACAGGAGTGAGTTCATTCCAGTGCCTGCTGGGTAGTTGACCTGGCTGTTATAGTATTGGGAGGAGCATGTGGTTGATGTGCAGCTATTTGGCTCTTCACAGGTAAGAGGCTGTTTAGAGTCTGGCAGAGGAGGCCCTGATGCTCTGGTGCCTCCTGCTGGATGAAGAGGCTGTGGCAAGAGTGGATACAGGGGGACTTGTGGGTGCATTGTGCTTCGTGTGTGCGTTGTATTGAGGGGAGAGAGTTTTCTGTACTGATGATATCTCTGTCTCTCAGCTCTCAGCAGTAGTGTGTGGTTTCCTATTGAAGCTGTGTGGAGGTCTGGATGATTCAGAGTTCCTGCAGCAGCTTTACACTGCAGGAGTCCTGGTTCAGTTTGAAGGCCTACTCAGCACCTACGGTACACACACACACACACAAAATACAGACAGGTCACACACTGCACATTCTGTATATTCATAACATGTATGTGTGCGTCAGGTGATGAGGTGGGGATGCTGGAGGACATGGAGGTGGGCGTGGATGACCTCGGCCGAGTTGCGTTCACTGTCACTGAGGCAAAAACAGAACAACTGGATGACCTGCTGCCAACGCTCCATGGAACATGGTAGGAAGTACACACACACACACACAAACACACACCGGAGACAACACCCTCAGCACTGATTCTGTTTGTCTCCATACAGGGGCAGTTTGGTTGTCAAGGTCCCTTTGCCCCCGGAAATGTTTGCATTGTTGCCACAGGAACTGAAAGAAGGATGTTTGATACAAATTCACCCTGTCCTCTTCAACATTGGAATAAACCAGCAGCAGAGTCTGGCTGAGAGGTACAGTATAGGTAGAGTGGTATACCAGATGATAATAGTATATGTATGTTTATCAGTGTATGTGAAATGAAAGTCTAATATATGTATGAGAGAATAACATTATAATTGAAACTGAATAATAGCATTCACAAGAGAACTATTATAAACATGTAAATGCAAATAATTATGTGCCAGGAACAAAATGACAGTGAGACAGAATGATTGAATGAAGTGAATGAGAATAGTTGTTTGTGTGAGAGTTTGATTGAAACAGAAATAGTACTAGATTCCCACCTCTTGATTGGTTATCTGCATGCAGCCCTTGGACAGTGTGCTGCCTCTTCTTATTATCTTATTGTCTGTTTCAGGTTTGGTGACAGTTCCCTGCAGGAGAGATTGAACCAGCAGAGCTGTGAACGTCTTAAAGCTTACTGCAACACACTGAGGGATAGATTACCTGAGATGGGTAAGACTCTATCTCTGGAGAGACTTTATACATTATAACTAGTGGTGGGCACAGATTAATTTTTTTAAATCTAGATTAATCTCACTGAAATCTTGAAATTAATGTAGATTAATCTAGATTAAAATGACCCGTTCAGAATGAGAAATACCTAAGTACTGACCAAAAGTAAGTCTTTGAGAACAGGTTTCTTAATCCAGAGGATGCATTATAACAGGAGCCAAAATGCATCACTGACTGTTTATAGCAAAGGGATGCTTTGTGTTCAGGTGGTATTTGAGACTGGAAGAACTCCTACAGTAAACCAATTCTGCATTGCATAAGGAGAACACAACCTTAGTGTAAATGACCCCATAAAAGGTCCATTATTTTAGGTGAATTACGTTATTAATATACAAGATAATTTCTATTTTTTGATACTGCATTAATATCTTTCTACTAGCAGTCAGTTGTGTTTATGTACAGAGGACCTATATGCCTTTCTATGCACTGTGGTAAGAGGAACTTTTATTTTGAAAAGCTTAATGTCCGTGCTACTGCACCTGTAGCAGGAATCGTTCAGTCAGACTACAGCGCTGTAAGAGATGCTCACATAGCGCTATCTAGCCAATGTTTTCAGTTTGGACCCGTAATGAGGCTCCAACTCTTACGGTGCTCATAGTTTATGATATATTCTTTGTATTAAGATGAAGTGAGAAAATAAAAACCATAAACTTAACCAGCAGTTGAAGATCATTGCCACAAAGTTACGGAGACCATTACACTTAGTGTTGTTGATGCCACCATCAGGAAGCTTCTTAAAGTGAATTTTCTCTGAAGCAAGTCATCATGATAGACTATCACGTTTGGTAGTTCAGTAATTCACAGGCGCGTAGAGGTTCAAAAATGTATACAAGTTGAGACAACGTGTTAAATATGTTACTGTCTTCACAACTTCTGTCCCGTAACCATCACCTGGTGGGGATGTACCTCCCGGAAACACACACATGCAGCTGCACTGACGCTTTTCAGGTGCTGCAGCTCCTGTCATGAAAGAATAATTTGAGCTGTTATTTTAATTAATTAATTTTAGTGTTTAGTTAGAAGCACGTCTCTGACTGTGCAGGTTTAGTTAGTGCAGCTGTGGCTCAGCATGTTACAGCTTCAACCAATATTCACAAAGATAACTACACACGAGCCTTACATTACAAGTCAACATAATAAAATGAACGACTCAACATGTGAAGTAAAGTTATGGGTTAAACAATACAGACAGTAAGACAGATTGATCTTCTGTATATTTGGTAGTATTTGTATTGGTTACAGTCGTCCCTAACGCCCTGTTTTATTATGTCCACCATCTGTCCAGCTGGAGTCCAGTCGCTGTCAGACTTGCTGTCGTCTCTGGATCGCAGCATAGACACCAGGAAGAGGAAGAACGTGAAGGTGCTGTGGATCGCTGCCATGGTAAGAGAGTCTCAGTTTAAAATAAAAAGTGCTTTTATGAATCTGTAACATTTAAATGTGCCGCTCCCTGTGTGTGTGTGTGTGTGTGTGCGCGCGCGCAGGTGTGTCGGAAAGTGAACGGCGTGCGTCTGACCAGCTGTAAGAGCGCGAAGGACCGCACGGCAATGTCGGTGACGCTGGAGCAGTGTGTGTTACTGCGAGAGCGACACACACTCAGCAAACAGCACTTCAGCACTGCGCTCGACTGCATGAGGAGGTGTGTGTGTGTGTGTGTGTAAAACATGATCCTCCTCTTCCTCCCTGCTTCCTTTCCTCTTCTTTCCTTTGTCTCTCCTCCTTTCCTATTATTTTTATGTTGCAGAACTTTTTCAGTTTTACCTCTTTTTTTCTTTTCTTTTTATTGTTTTTTCATTTTTCCCTCATTTCTTACTTTTAACCTTGTTTTATTTCTGGTGTTTTGGATCATCATCTGTTCTCTATTTTTCTCATCTTTCCATTTTCCTTCTGTTACCTGCATTCTCTCTTTCTCTCTCTCGCTCTATCTCTCTCTCTCTCTTACACACACACACACACACACACTCTCCACCTCCAGGTCTCGTCAGTCTAGGGGCCAAATCCTGGGTTGTTATGCCCCATCAAGGCTCACTGTTTCTGGGTTAGATGCAGAGGAGCAGCCCTCGGGTCTCCAGAGCTCCGGGCTCCTGCAGTGTTTGGCCCCTAAAGCTCCCAGAAGACACCTGTACCCAGTGGCCTTCCTCCTGGTGACCTCTCACCTCCTGGTTCTTTGGCTCATCCTCAGCCTAGTTATACTGCTGGACAAGTACCAGTAGAGTCAGTAGACCAACACAGACAGACTGGGTACAAACACTGGGCACAAAGTGGGCCACTGGCAAATGTTTATTTCTAAATGCTTTTTGGAGTATTACTGCTCGTGATCATCACTGTTTATTTGTGTGCATGTGTATTTCTGCGATGCTGTGTGTGTGTGTGTGAATGTGCAGGGAAGGCTGCAGGATGGAGAATGTGCAGAAGAACGTGGGAAACAGGAAGTTCGCCTTCAGCAGTGTCCAGCTCCTCACCTTCCCCAAACTCTACAGACCACCAGACGGCAGCTATGGATAGAAACACAGATAGTGCGTTTTGTTTGTTTTTAGCATAAAATTGTTTGTTGTATCATGTATATTGTGTTATACATAAATGTAACTTTGTACTGTTCACTGTGGCTGCAGATGTTTGATTTAAAAACATGTTTCTGCAATAAATGAGTACTTCAGAGCAACCTGATTATTCTGTCAAATATAAAAAAAATAAACCAAATGCATAATGATACTTAACTATTGCAGAGTCCGATTTATTCAATCAATCAATCAGATTTTATTTATATAGCCCAAAATCACAAAATACATTTGTCTCAGAGGGCTTTACAATCTGTACAGGGAGTGACACCCTCTGTCCTTAGACCCTCGATTAGTGAGGAAAAACTTGCCCACCAAAAAACCTTTTAACAGGGAAAAAGGTGGAAGAAACCTCAGGAAGAGCCACAGAGGAGGGATCCCTCTCCCAGGACGGACAGACGTGCAATGATGTCACATGTACAGAACAATCAACACACACATATTGTACACTCACAATGAATAATAATGAATTACAATGAATGATGAATTATTACAGTAGCAGTGGAACCTGTGATAAAGATACAGATGCACAGCAGCAAACCATTAACTAACTATAATCTGTAATGGGGATGACGGTGACAACACATGCAGAAGACGCCACGCAGGACCACAGCAGCAGACACAGTCCACAAGAACCTGCTGGACGAGAGAGCACAGAAACTCTGGGGAAGAAGTTTAATTAGTAACATGAGAGAGAGAGAGAGAGAACGAGAGAGAGAGAGAGAGAGTATGTGAGTCCCCCAGCAGTCTAGTTCTATGGCAGCATAACTAAGGGATGACCTGAGCCAGCCCTAATTATAAGCTTTATCAAACAGGAAAGTCTTAAGTCTACTCTTAAAGGTGTTGATCGTGTCTGCCTCCCGAACACAGAGTGGTAGTTTATTCCACAGAAGAGGAGCTTGATAGCTGAAAGCTCTGGCTCCCAATCTACTTTTAGACACTATAGGAACCACAAGGAACCCACCATCCTGGGAGCGCAATGTTCTAGTGGGGTGGTAAGGTACTATGAGCTCTTTTAGATATGATGGTGCCTGACCATGAAGAGCTTTGTAAGTTAGTAGAAGAATTTTAAATTCTATTCTAGATTTAACGGGTAGCCAGTGCAAGGAAGCCAAAATGGGAGAGATGTGATCTCTGATCTTGGTTCCTGTCAGAACACGTGCAGCAGCGTTCTGAATCAGCTGCAAACTCTTAAGAGATTTATTAGAGCAGCCTGATAACAAAGAGTTACAATAGTCCAGCCTAGAAGTAACAAATGCATGGACTAGTTTTTCTGTTTGGCAATGTTACGCAAGTGGAAGAATGCAGTCCTCGAAAGTTGTTTTATAAGTACCTGTTGAGGGAAAAAGGTGATGAATTTTAGACCTCAAACATTCACACAAACTTTTGAGAAACACTGATTGTTGTTTAAATCAAATCAAATCAAATTTTATTTATATAGCCCAAAATCACAAAATACATTTGTCTCAGAGGGCTTTACAATCTGTACAAGGAGTGACACCCTCTGTCCTTAGACCCTCGATTCG
This sequence comes from Pampus argenteus, assembly GCA_036937835.1. NCBI lineage: Eukaryota > Metazoa > Chordata > Actinopteri > Scombriformes > Stromateidae > Pampus > Pampus argenteus. Next base: position 380,620 of record CM072878.1, on the reverse strand, counting down.
AGTGAGGAAAAACTTGCCCACCAAAAAACCTTTTAACAGGAAAAAAGGTGGAAGAAACCTCAGGAAGAGCCACAAAGGAGGGATCCCTCTCCCAGGACGGACAGACGTGCAATGATGTCACATGTACAGAACAAATCAACACACACATATTGTACACTCCACATATTGTACAATGAATAATAATGAATTACAGTTGATGATAAGAATAGGTTACAATGAATGATGAATTATTACAGTAGCAGCAAATCATTACATAACTATAAACTGTAATGGGGATATGGCAACAATGATGACGGCGACAACACATGCAGTAGACGCCACGCAGGACCACAGCAGCAGACAAAGTCCACAAGAACCTGCTGGGCGAGAGAGCACAGAAACTCCAGGGAAGAAGTTTAATTAGTAACATGATAGATAGATGGATTAGATAGATGGATAGATAAGGAGAGAGAGAGAATGAGAGAGAGAGAGCGAGTATGTGAGTCCCCCAGCAGTCTAGTTCTATGGCAGCATAACTAAGGGATGACCTGAGCCAGCCCTAATTATAAGCTTTATCAAACAGGAAAGTCTTAAGTCTACTCTTAAAGGTGTTGATCGTGTCTGCCTCCCGAACACAGAGTGGTAGTTTATTCCACAGAAGAGGAGCTTGATAGCTGAAAGCTCTGGCTCCCAATCTACTTTTAGACACTATAGGAACCACCAGGAACCCACCATCCTGGGAGCGCAATGTTCTAGTGGGGTGGTAAGGTATTATGAGCTCTTTTAAATATGATGGTGCCTGACCATGAAGAGCTTTGTAAGTTAGGAGAAGAATTTTAAATTCTATTCTAGATTTAACGGGTAGCCAGTGCAAGGAAGCCAAAATGGGAGAGATGTGATCTCTGATTTTGGTTCCTGTCAGAACACGTGCAGCAGCGTTCTGAATCAGCTGCAAACTCTTAAGAGACTTATTAGAGCAGCCTGATAGCAAAGAGTTACAATAGTCCAGCCTAGAAGTAACAAATGCATGGACTAGTTTTTCTGCATCCACTTGAGAAATGATGCGTCTGATTTTGGCAATGTTACGCAAGTGGAAGAATGCAGTCCTCGAAAGTTGTTTTATATAGTTATTAAAGGACAAGTCTTGATCAAAAACAACTCCAAGATTTTTTACGGTGGAGCTGGAGGCCAGGGTGATCCCATCTAAGGCTAAATCTCTGGAATGATAGTTTCTAAGGTGTTTGGGTCCTATTAGGAGAACTTCAGTTTTTTCTGAATTTAGCTTCAGAAAATTGTGGGTCATCCAATTTTTTATGTCCTTAATGCATGCTTGAAGTCTAGTCAAGTGATTGGTTTCATCAGGCTTGATCGATAAATATAATTGGGTGTCGTCAGCATAACAGTGAAAGTTAATAGAATGATTCCTAATAATGTTCCCTAAGGGAAGCATATATAAACTGAAAAGAAGTGGCCCTAATACAGAACCTTGTGGGACTCCATGAGAAACTTTGGTTTGCATGGAGGATTTATCATGAACATGAACAAACTGAGAACGGTCTAGGAAATATGACTTAAACCAGCCTAGGGCGGTTTAACAAAAAATCTAAAGAAAATTGGGACTCATTTCTGTCAAAACAACAAATAAATAAGGATAGACTTTATTGCCCCCTTAGGGAAATATTTCTTGGGCTCATACAAAACATTTATCTCCAAAATATACATACATACATACATACTTTACATCTTTCATATATTTCATATGCATGTTAAAAAAAAAAAAAAAACCCCACACAGACACACACAATGAGACCAATGAAATCTGAAACACAAAAGCTTCATCTGATAAACCGCCTGAGCGATCAATGATCTGGCTGTTGGGCAATCGACTGAATATGTGCCGTTCCTCTTCACATGGCTGCCGTCACAAGTTGGGTTATAAAGTGGAACGAGCTTGTTTTAATGTTATTTGAGTACATTTCACTTGTTGTGTCTGAGATTGCTGTGATATAAAACTTGTTTTTATTTATAAATTAAAATTTTTTTTATAACATTGTTGCACTTGTCTGGTTTGAAAATAAAGCTTTGATTGTCGCTGGGGTTCAATGGTAAGTATGAGCTAAATTCTGTTTGTGCTGAAAGGCAGATCAAAAACATGTGGTGCGAGTTAAGACGATGTGACAGATTGATAAACTCACAGCGTCTACGACACAATTTAATCTGATCTCATGTGAATCTGTGTTAACCCTGAGCTTTCTCTTCATGTGTTATCACCTGTCATGAATTGGACTCCTATTTACGTCACTGACTCTGCCTGCTGTCTGGCAAATGAAAATGAGCGAAATGTCTGAATCCTTGAACTCAAAAATTGACACAAGCCATCCAGGTACTTAACAGTTCTGCTTTAGCAGTTAGTAGGTTTGACACCAGATCAACATCTAAGTGCTATGGCAATCACAGAGACATATGGCTAGCTGGTAGGATGCTAAACTAATTATATTACGACATTCAGACATCACATAAACAAAAACTGACAGAGGGTTAGAAATAAAACATAAAACTCTCTGATACTCAACTCTAGTTAATTAGCTGGAAATCTGCATATTCCTGAATTAATTACAAGGGCCATTGTGACACAAGTTGCACTGGCTGAGACGCGGTGCTGAAGGCCTGTGTGATGGAAGGATGTCCTGTAGAAGGCACTAGCACTCTTGCAGTATAATCTCCTTTACTAATAGTATCAGAAAGAGACATTTAATGCTAACAAATGTCACACACATACAGTCACCTACTATGTTAAGCTGCACTCAAAGGTAAGGGTTAGCATTCATATCTGTATTTTAGTAGGATGTGGACGTAACTTTCTTTTTTTTTTTCAGTCATCCATGCCTATGTTACGGAACAGATAGGACATTGACTCTCCGTTGTGGATGCGGCGGATGGCCTCTGACAGGATCATGCTGATGTCAACTGTCTTGATCTTTGGACACTGGAGCTTCTGTAGCTCGTGGGGAATTGTGTTGGTCACCACCACCTGATAAATATGACACAGGAGAGATGGAGGATGAATGGCAAAGAGGAGATGAGTAAAAGTCAGGTCACGCACAACAACATGACACTAGAATATTTATACATTCACCTCATCGATAGCCGACTCCTCTATGAATCTGGGGGCCTCGGAGGAGAGGATGCCATGTGTCGCCATGACAAAAATCTTGTAGGCCCCTCTTTCCTTAAGTGTCTCAGCTGCCGCCACAAAGCTGTCTACATCATCGATGATGTCATCCTGTGGGACAAACAGACCCGTTTAAAGCGCACTCATCAGCTTGAACTCTGATTGTTGTTACGTACACAGCAAGGTGTGTCCACACAGCAAAACAGATTTAGATGCTACTGATTTCGCTAAACTTTCATATCTAAGGAAATCTAGGAAAGCTTTTTTGCAGGAAAAGTGGGTTTTTTTTTGCTCATTTGTGGACTGTTGAGGGCAAAAATGATTAACATAATACACAAAGAAGAATAAAAAATAATTTAATGTAGTTTCTCTTTAAAAATCCACAATATTGTGTGAAAATCAATCACAGCACATGTGTAGCTTCCTCACCACTATGATGGCGATGCGTCCTCCTACATCTCCTACCACAGTGATGGGAGGCTTCTCTTTAGGGATCAACACTAGAAGGAAAAATGAAAAGTACAGAGAGACAGAGGGACACTTGCTGCATTTGAACTCATGTTATTAGGAGGAAACATTATTTGTGGCGGTGGAACAAATATCAAGTGTGTTAGCATTTGAATACTTGTACACAGCATATTCTGTTAGACAGCATGTAGATCACTTAGTGTGTGTGTGTGTGCATTACATGGTATTTCCATGCTGGGATGAATGGCTCCAGTGGTCTTGACGGTGGGTGGGGAGTGTCGGCCATCTACCTGGTCCGACTCTGCATCCTGAGCTTCACCATGGATCACTGCTATACCGAGACGCAGCCGCTCAGCAAATGACTGAGCCCTGCATACACAGACAGAGAGACAGACAGAGACAAATGCTGATACCTTACCCGAATCGAGGGTCTAAGGACAGAGGGTGTCACTCCCTGTACAGATTGTAAAGCCCTCTGAGACAAATGGATTTTGTGATTTTGGGCTATATAAATAAAATTTGATTGATTGATACAACGGCTATTAAATTGATTTAGCTGAAACATCTTTGAACACTTTTTTTTGATGCTGCAGCTTTCAAACTACTGTGTGAAAACACAGGAAGGCAGCCGGGGGGGGGGGGCTTTTTAACATTGGTCAATGTCCGTCAGCAATGCTAGTAATGTCTAATAAATGCAAGTTAGGACTTTCCTAGAGAAAGGAAAGGTAAGATTCATGATTACCAGGTTAGTTTACACTTGCACAGTTGAAGGGGAAGAGAGCTTACCTTTTGGCAGAAGCTGGAGATTTGGCCACAATCACAGCATTTCTGTAGTCAGGTATCTAGAGGAAAATTATATATTAAAAATCCAAATTTAAAAAAATGCAAATTAAGTGTCATATATTTGCACAAACTGACCATTCATAAAACAATTCCTCCAAACAGTGAGCAACATATTTAAAACTAAAATATTTTTACAGTATGCTTGTTTTATAAATCAGTCGTAAACTTATGAAATTAACGTTAGGAAGCTTGACAGGCGTAACAACAGTAACCACGAGGGCCTCAATAAACAGTCAAATAAATGTGTTGAAGCAGAAGGAAAGAAATACAGTATACTGTAGTTTTACCTGTTGGCCCTCAGGGGTTTTGAGGTAAAAAGGGTTAAAACAAACAAATGTATTATGCAAATCATTTAGTCAATGTTTACCTCTTCCTGTATGTACTGCAGCAGGAATGGCGAGGCTCTCAGATTATCCACTGGGATGTTAAAGAAGCCTTGAATTTCTTTCTGATGGAGGTCCATGGTGATCAGGTGGGTGAGACCTACATAAATACATCAATGTGCTCACATCTTCACCAGCTGCCATGATAGACTCATACCTTTTTTAGATTAGCCTTGTAAATAGCCATTGTAATTTGTTTGTGATATTGCAAACGCATACATTGTGTGTGTGTGTGTATATATATATATATATATATATATATATATATATATCATTATCATTATTATGCCAGTTAGATCCTTTTAAGATCTTACATTTTCTTTTGTTGCAATTCTGACAAAAGACACACTAGAAGTTTCTAGCTATTCCCGCTTCCTCCTCCTCCTGTTTTGTACATAACGCAGTCCTCTCCCACTTACCAGCTTTACACATCATTGAGGCGATGAGCTTCGAGACGATGGAGCCCCTCTTTCTCATCTTACACTGCTTGCTGTAGGGGAAGTAGGGGAGGACGCCTGTGATACTTCTGGCACAGGATGTCCTGCATGCGTACACCATGATCAGCATCTCCATTATGGTCGTGTTCACATCCCTGATACAGCCGAGAGAAATTATGGAGGAGACACAACAAAACACGTGATATGAGTGAGGTGTGTCGGAGGGTGAAACACTAAAAAAAACTGTTTGTTGTGTTGGTTCCTACTTGGAGACAGTCTGGATCACAAAGACATCTTTGCCTCGCACCGACTCTTGGATCTGTACCCGAGTTTCTATGGAAACAAACAGGACATGAGAAGAAGAGCACCAAGAAAACAACACCGCCTGCAAGGCCTGTCTGCTTTATTAGTGAGCTATCTGAGCTCTTTGTGCCTCTCACACAAACATCCCGACCACAATGTGTGAAACTGTAGATAGTAGCATTCCAAAAATGTGTCGCCACATACAAGAGATTACAAAACAAAATGCTTCTGAGCTAGAGCCAATGTATGGCACAAACACAAAGTCAGAAGTGAATGTGTTCAGTTTCACTGCAAGCTGCAGAAACTTTTACCCACTTTAAATATATACAGTGTTAAATATCCATCTTAATACTCTACTACTAAACAGTTAGATAAACCAATACTGACTGCAGCACAGGATAATTCAAAAGGACCAGAGTTGTTTTGCATGAGTTCACCTATTAACTGACTTTTTTCAAAGCATACCTTATGTTTTTACACAGAACTTCTACCTTTTGCAGTTTTCCATTTCTCTCAGTTGATCATGAGCATCAGCTTGTCTGTACTTCAACATCCTTGAGATATCTTATCTACCACCAATATTTGCCCATCGTTTTGTTCAAATTGCGTCAGCATCTTGTAATAAAGCAGCTGTAAGCTCACTGCTTGAAATGTCCTGTAAGAAAATCTAATCCAGAAAACAAACCACTAGTAAACATGGCCATTGGAAAAGATAATGTTCAGTTTGTATGTAGTTAGCAAAGGCAACAACAAAATAAGTAACATATATTCATTATGTCTTCTGCATGTGTTGTTACCGTCATCATTGTTGCCATATCCCCATTACAGTTTATAGTTAGTTAATGATTTGCTACTGTGCATCAGTTTCTCTATCACAAGTTTCACTGTTACTGTAATAATTCATCATTCATTGTCATTATTTATCACTATAATTCATTGTGAGTGTACAATATGTGTGTGTTGATTGTTCTGTACATGTGACATCATTGCACGTCTGTCCGTCCTGGGAGAGGGATCCCTCCTCTGTGGCTCTTCCTGAGGTTTCTTCCACCTTTTTCCCTGTTAAAAGGTTTTTTGGTGGGCAAGTTTTTCCTCACTAATCGAGGGTCTAAGGACAGAGGGTGTCACTCCCTGTACAGATTGTAAAGCCCTCTGAGACAAATGTATTTTGTGATTTTGGGCTATATAAAGAACATTTGATTTGATTACTGATAGTATGCATGATGCTGCAATTCTCAGTGAAGTTTTGATTTTTTAAAACCCTTTTTAAGATCAACAGTGTAATTGACCAAACAATTAAAAGTCTCAGGATCAGGCACAAGGAGTCATTAGTTGCCAGAAATCATCTTACCTCTGTTAGCTTCCTGGTACACCTGCACCTTGCCAAGCTCCACCCCTAACCGCCTGAAGGAGAAATGTTCAGTTTAGGTTTTTAAAGTCAGTTAAAATATTTGTTATAAGTTCGAAAGATGAGGCTTGTTTATGTCCATACAGACAGAAGGAAGGCTTAAAGAAGAAGAAATAAACTAAGAGTCTACAGGCATGGTAACAGCTCTATGGGGCTGTATTTCAATACAGCAGTGCTTTGAGCTCCAACGGCAACATGTGCATGCTAACATACTGTACATACAAAATGCAAGGTCTAAAAAACAAAACAAACAAAAAAACGTCAACCTTGGTAGCATTAGAAGAAAAGGAGGATTCATCCTCTGTGGACCATGAATGTCTGTACAGAATTGAAAGGAAATCCATCCAATAGTTGTTGAGATATTTCAGTCTGAAACAAAGTATTGGACTGACCTTGCCACTGGCTCCTTAAAGTGACACACACTCTCTCACACACACACACACACACACACACACACACACACACACACACACACACACACACACACACACACACACACACACACACACACACACACACACACACACACACACACACACACACACACACACACACACACACGGTATAAACCAGGCAAATAGTCTATTTGTTCTATAAACAGTCACAGACTGCTTGTAGAGTTCAGGACTCCATCATGTGCATTAGTAGTTTAGCAGCTTATGAATGTTTCACATAATATCAGAAGGGAAGGACAATGTTGCAGCTCATCTGGCTGGGATTGTTGTTATTTTAAGGAAGCTTATAAATACTGATATTATTTGAGTAAAAGAAGAAACCTGTGATTCATTTGGTTAAAAGGGTAATATAATGAAAAATATACATATTCTTCATCTTGTCATTAACATGTTTACAGGGTGATATTAGCTTGTTCTTGGGAAATATGCTCAATTCTGCATACTTTGTCATTGTGAATGAGATTGCACCTTTGCTCCTTTGTTTTTCTGCTTTATTGCTGCCTTTTGTGAAGCTTTTCCACACTACCTCTAAAGCCATATTGTAAACGCTGCACTGCACATCCAGACTTTGCTTTCAGTTAAAGCATGTTTCTTTATCACACTAGTACAGTCACAGAAGCTGCTCTCGCTCTTTCTCCAACAAAAACGGAAGTGTGATCCACTTGTGTGTTTATGTTTGCAAATTTGTGTGAACTACAGTATCCTCGCCTCCTGTACTCACTCGGAGATCCTCTTGCCCAGCTCGCGGCTGGAGGGGTGCGAGTTGGCAGTGAAGATGACCAGGCCACCCTTGGTGTGGTTCATTTCCCTGGAGTCTCGGCCGCTGCTCTCCCCACACTCAGGCAGTGGATCCCTGGGCACCCACGCTGCACTGAGCCCTTCCTGCAGCGGAGAGGGAGGAGCAGTTAACTTACTTCCTTTAAAAACCAGTGTGTTACATCTCAGTCTCTCTAAACACCCACTACTGTTGAAGTTGTATACAAGCACATAGTGTGGCATAGTTAGACCTCTGCTCAGATAAACTTAAAACTAATAAACTTCTGAATCTTTCAAGAAGCTTAGCAGTGTGTTAATTAAGGGTTATGGATTCTATATTTCCATGTGTACTGTTATTATAGCTGTTATCCACCTGGTGAATAAGGCCAAAAGGTTACTTGATCTCTGAAATCCTGTCGGGTCAATAATGCTTCCTTCTTCTGTTACTGTTTATTGTCTGTTTGACTTTATGCATGTGTTTAATGTTTTTAAAGAAAACAAAACCAGGGTTACTGTCTGCCTGCACCTTAATACACTTGTGGGGGTTTGCAGAACAAATGCACGCGGCAAACAAAAAAAACAACAACATTTGCAACCACGTGCGACTAAAATAAACGTAAAAACTATAAACTATATATAACAATGATGTTTAATGGCTGAAGGTAGAAACCGTTTATCTTAAAACATCAGTCACCGCATTAGCTTCTTACCGTTAACGTTAATGTCGCTAAGCTAGCTGTATGTTAATCGATGAATGTGTTAAGAAGTTAAGCATTAAATTGTGCTTGTAACAACTGACATATAAAAGCGGTTAGACATTCAGAATCACGTTTACGTCTGCTAATATTACATATTTACCTATAATATCAGGAGATAGCTTTAGCTAACGTTTACACACAAGGACTCGCCTCGTAGCTGTTGTTTCATATATCGTACAGAAAATGTTTCTACGTAGCAAATAGGAAAAAAAACAACGACAGACACAGTGAAATTAAAAACTGCTTACCAGTTTGTGTTTGTGTCTGGTTACAACCTGCGAACCAACAGTATTACACTGAACAAACCTCCGGCTTTTCAACCTGCTCCCCTCACTCCGTCTGCGGGGGTTCAGGCATCATGGACGTGCAGCTCCACCAATCACAGATCAGAAACTGAAAAAGGGGCGTTTCAAAGATGCATTTAAGTGCACAATATTAAATCGTAAACATCATATTCATCGGATAGAAGTCCCTGGTCATCATCATGACTGATTTCAGCGGTTGTTAAGATCAGAAATGTAACGACAAGGGAGGTTCAAGTAAGAGTTTTTGTTCTGTCGCTTAATCTATCTGAAATTACCTATAACTTCGGCTGCAGCCTACAATAGGTTTCCTTTTTCTATTTCTAAGACCGTGAACTCAACCTTCTGATGTATGAAAACAGTGCTGTACAACAACATGTTTTGTACGTATCGCCAGCCTCTTATAACAATATGCAGTCATTCATACATATTTATCCACTGGTTAAGATTAAAATGGGTGTTTACTGTAAATATGTTTTTCTACTGTACTCATTCTCTTAACAAACTTAACTTCTTAAGACTAAACACTGAAACTCCTTCGGTGGTGGTGTATGCGTTGTGACTGACCACTTGAGGGCAGTCTGTCTATCTATCTATATATCTATCTATCTATCTATCTATCTATCTATCTATCTATCTGTCTGTCTGTCTGTCTGTCTGTCTGTCTGTCTGTCTGTCTGTCTATCTATCTATCTATCTATCTATCTATCTATCTATCTGTCTATCTGTCTATCTATCTATCTATCTATCTATCTATCTATCTATCTATCTATCTATCTGTCTGTCTGTCTGTCTGTCTGTCTGTCTGTCTGTCTGTCTGTCTGTCTGTCTGTCTATCTATCTATCTATCTATCTATCTATCTATCTATCTATCTGTCTGTCTTTCTGTCTGTCTGTCTGTCTGTCTGTCTATCTATCTATCTATCTATCTATCTATCTATCTATCTATCTATCTGTCTGTCTGTCTGTCTGTCTGTCTGTCTGTCTATCTATCTATCTATCTATCTATCTATCTATCTATCTATCAGGATGCTTTTTGTTTGAAACAGAAAGGGGTGCTTTAGAAAAATTGTATTAAGTTTGAAAAACACATTTTTAAGGGGTAAAGTCAAACACACACACATTGCAGGTTGTAGTGTTTGCTTTACCAGTCCTCTTGTTTGCTTGTTTGTTTGACTGATGGTGTGATGACATAGTGTATGTGTGTATGTGTGTGTGTGTGTGTGTGTGTGTGTGAACCAAGAGAAAGTGCCATGCTGGTAAAGAATTTCACCGTCCCCCGTCCTCCCCCCAATTACCAACACACACATGTTAACAAACACACACTCAGAGAGTAATAGATACAGCTAAGTGGAATCTACAGTTTCCTTCCTTTGACATAGATTGAATCCTGTTCCAGGAAAAAGAGACACAGAGGTAAAGGGCAATGGGGTGATACACATAAACTCTCTAAAATGAAGCATTTATATATCAAGCTTTAGTGTTAATACAGCTCTGAGATAGTGGACCGCTATTGCATTATCAGAGACTTATTTTTAAATACTCTCTCACTACCATATGGCCTAATCTTTAGTGTCGTTACATAACCCACTGGATATGTGGAGGAGGTAGAGAGCAGCATCCAAGCACTCCCCCCCCCCCACACGCACAAAATGGAGAGGAGAGTGGAGTTAAAAATCTGGAGGAGGTTGGACAGAGAAAAGAAAACATGTTAGATGTTATGGTCAGATTCACTATGGTGAGTAGAGGGAAAAAACGGAATAAAAATATTTCTAGTATAACAGATGATAATTTTATTCAAAATGATACATTCAATTTTAAAATTAAATAAAATTGCACAAATAATACTCAATATTGCCATATGACTTAAAGGAAGGATTCTTTTTTGGCTGAATTTAACTATGCTATGGCTTCGTTTGAATCAGCTGAATTGATTAGTGTGAATAATGGATGTTTCTTGCTGGCCAACTGACTGGAACCTATTTTTTTTAATTTTGTGTGAGATATTCCCCATGATATCAAATTACAAAGACGAAGGCTGATGTGAATGTTTTTCTTTTCTGCTGCTCCACTTCATCATATGTAATGTTACAGTATGATGTAGCCGAGGCTATGTTAGGCTATGTTGTAGTATCTTCTTATAGCATCATAGGCTATTTCAGAGGAACTGAATTCCTTGCTACACCTCTGCTCAGGAGGCTCTTACACAGAGGCATGTGTCATAAAATGTCTCAGTTAACACATAACTGCAATATGCAGGCTTTCTATCAGGTGTATTATAGTAAAACTATAGCGAGCCAATAAGAAGAAACGAGTTATTTATTCACTTTCTCTGCTGATATAAATCTCTGCAGCCTTATAGAAACACTGCCAGAGAGATGAAGGAGGAGGCGGCAGAGCACCGCGCTCTTGGTCCGCCCCCAACTTGCAGCACGAGCCATTTAGCGGTACGAGCTCTGCCAGCTGTAGGGCGCGCGCGGGCGCGTGTACTTGCCCCCTCCCACCCTCACTACCGCCTTCGCGGAGAAAATCATTACGGAATACAGAGACTAACGCACGCGGAGCGATGGCTGCTGCAGCAGCGGCGACGCTCGACTTCTGTTTACGACGCAGAGCACGAGAGCGGCACAACCACGGGAGAAACGGACACGGCGCGCGCACGGTATTTAAACGCACGATCATTTACATGCAGTGTCTGCGAGTGAGTCCGCGAGGCTACCCGCTACAGCAGTCCGTGTGAGGACCGCCACTGTCTTCCACTCGGTAGTTCGTTGTTTGAAGCGCAGCTGCAACGGAGACCGTGCTGATACGGCCCAGTCGCCCTCCCCCGGTTCCGTCCCCATCAAGTGGCGCTGCACTGAGCGGGGGAACCTGAGAGCATCCCTCCATCACACCCACTTGATCCTTCTCTCGCTCCCTCTTTTTCATGCTCTCTCACCTCATCATATGCCACAGCTCTAGGGGGTCTCATCTAGCCAGCGACCGGGGGCGGGGGGACGTTGATCGTGGCCGTGGCAGACGCACCCTCCGCGTGGTGAGGCCGGGCTAAAGCGTCGCTGTGTCGGAGGATGCTGCGGGAGTAGAACGGTTCATAGCGGAAGATGGGGAAGGACCTGGAACTGCTGCAGGCGGTGAAAACCGAGGACCTGCTCACCGTTCAGAAGCTGCTGCAAAGGCCCCGGCCAGGGAAAGCAAGTAAGGAATTCTATTGTAGCGCATGCTTTTTACCTCACAGGTAACAACACAGCTGTAGCGTGGAAACCCAACCATCCTAGAGGGTTCCGTGAGTGCAGTAGTTAGTAGACTATTCATCACATACCAGTGCTGCCTGATTGCTACTAAAAGGGCTAATTGATAATGAAAATGATGATGATGATGTGTGTGTGTGTGTGTGTGTGTGTGTGTGTGTGTGTGTGTGTGTGAGAGAGAGAGAGAGAGAGATGGAGAGAGGAAAGGTATGCATCAGGGTGTATCAGAGTGCTATGATTGGAGACTGACAGCCCATCAAGACCCCTGTCTGAGTGCACTGCAGCAGAGAGAGCGGGGTGGGGGGTGTTGTGTTTTTTGCCCTGTCTCACGAATGACGATGAAAGCCATTGATTGTTCAAATATAACGACACACATACAAATGTGTGTGTGTGTGTTTGTGTGTGTGTGTGTGTGTGTGTGTGTGTGTGCATTTTTCAACATTCAAAAAGAAGCATGAAGAAAGAATTCTGTTCTGTTCTGTTCTGCCTCCCCTGCTCTGTGTGACTATGCTGTTATAATTGTTTATTTTCTGCTGGTGATGTAGCACTACTACAGCATCCAACAATGTTTCGCTTCCACAGCCCACTCAAATGTGTGGGCAATACAGAGTGAAGCCAGAAAGCTGCAGATATTTCTAGTTATACATCACATGGTAATACAGTTATTTCCAGACAGGGGAGAGAACTGCATGAATTATAATATCTTTGTGGGTAATTCAGTTTAAATCTTTTCATTTCACAGCCAGATCAGCTCGTGTCCACACATCATGACCAGACTTGTTTTTTTCTAACCTTAAACCCACACTGTCCAATTGCTAAAAATGTTCCAGTCAGACAGGTTTGTAGCATCTTGATGAATTCATGCTCCTTTGTCATACCTGTACAGGTGTTTTCAATTATTCTGGTTAATTAGAGCTCTACTCAGGCTGAAGATATTGCTGTGTGTGAAATCAATACCTCATTCACTCACCTACTGCTCCTCATCTAATAGACACTCAATAGTTTGCTCTATAGTGCGCATATTAACATTTTTGTTTTTGCTTTAATAAAACATGGATAGCACAAAGTAGTGTACCTGTAATAGACAATACTTTTAATGTTCCATTGTGAGATTGTTGAGGGCTCTATAGAACATAAATTTACACACCCAGAATGTGGACACTGAAATAAAATATCATAGTAAATGTTGTATGGTAAATAGGGATTTAGTATAACTGAGTAAACAACTGGACAGGAGAATGTGTGAGTGATCTCACGTATGGGCACGAAGAAACATCTGTTATATACCCAGAACAGATTCAATACAGATTTTATACTGGTGATCTGGTCTATCTGAAATACATAAATAAATAATTTCAGATCTGCAAGAGAAAATGATCTCATGAGACAACTTGAGCTATTGCTGCTGATATGTGTATTTAAATGACCAGGTTTGTCAATCTTGCATGCTCATTGAATCATGATGTGAGAAGGGAGGAAAATATTATTTTGTACATTTTTTCACATCTGTTATTAAAGTGTATAGAAAACACCACTTTTGATTTTTACCTGAACTTGGGTTTTATACTGAGCTAACTTGTCACATATGGCAAAGCTCACTCTGTAGGATTCATTGAAGTACAGCACATGGCTTTCAAACAGTCTGTAGGAACCAGCGGGGTGCACTGCATGCTAGCAGGCACCACAAACAGTCAGTAGGCTACAGTAGAGCAGAGCACATACAAGAAAACTATATGGGCATCCTGTGACTAAAAGAGAGTTGGTGAGGTCCACCAGGTGGAACTCAGAGTATGTTATGTAGAGCACATTACTAAAACTTTAGGCTTCAAATACAGAGTACAGGTAAGCCCCCAAACAAATGTTGTAAGCAACAACGCAGTTGTACACCAAACCTCAGTAGCTACAGATAAAGCAGTCTAAAGCAGATTCTGCAGATGCAGAAATTCTCTACCAGAATTTTATTTGATTTGGATGCTTCATGTACATTCAATGTACATGTACAAGAGTTTCTTCAAAAGCACTATTAAATCTGGTACTAATCATAAGGAAAATGTAGAATAAATTTGAATTGTGTACTTGTGAGCGAGCTTAGCCAGAGCATCAAGGAGAGTGATAGGACGCAGACTCAGACTTTAAATAAAGTAATTTATTCAGACCACTGTAAGCAAAAACAAATGTTTTTTTCTGGTCTACATCCAAACCAGCAATAGACCTTCCTGTCTGTCTAGGTAGAACCATATTTCTCACAGGGATGTCTCTTCCCTTATACCAAAATCTGGTCAATGTCACTTTTATCAGTTAGCATTGTTTCCATACACACATTATCCATAGCATAATCCCCACCACAAAATAATACACAAAATAAGTACAAATCACAGACATACCAAACCAAACATTTAACTTTATACAGGAATTCCCCCTGTTCTTGGTCTAACCCAGTGCTTCTCAAATAGTGGGGGGCGGTGTGATGCCAGGGGGGGTGCGTGTGACCCTGGGGAACATGTTTTTTTTTACCGTACTAGAATAAAGTGTAATTGCACATCCACTACAGTAGTTGGCAGTGGCGCGCTCATTGTCAGAGGGTGCGCAGGGAGTATTAACTCTATGGTGTAGGGTTTGTAATTTTTTTGGCAATGTGAAGTGCAGTAAACAAACCCTCAAGAGACGACATGAGAAAATGTTTAACAGGGATGAAAAGAAAGGCAGAGAGAGACAAAGATAAGACAAAAGAAAGTCACCCCAAAACTAAGCAAATAGTTTTCTTCTTGCTAGGGGGGGCATAACAGAAAATAAATGAGAAGCACTGGTCTAACCCATCACATCATGCATTAGTGATGCAAGCAAGAGCTTAAAATCAGGAAGTGGTTGGTTGACTCCCCCTTTTATCCTGGGAAGAATGGTTGTTATAGTAAGTAACAAAGCAAAATATCATATAGCTCAAGAAACTCAGGACGTACAACAACCATATTTAAACAATATGTGTCTGTTGAGATTAAACCATAAATGCAGACGCAAACATAACACAGCAATGCTAAACACAAACAAAACCCAGGATAGGTATGTAAATTATATAAATGTTATGCTAAATGACAGTAGTAGTTTGTGATTGACAGTATGCAAAAAGTTGCAACATTAACATAATGTAAACTTCACAAGCAACTGTATTCCACAGACAGGTGTTCCTGTTGATCTTTTTCTACTGTGTACTGTTTTTAAATGTATTATACACGGTGCATGTTGGATAATCAATCATTCCGGCATCTAATGACACAGGCCGCCATCAGTCTACAATAAACGCTTAATTGTTGGCTGACAGGTACATTTTATCCTTGCATCTCAGGGTTTGCCTGCTATAACATACGCTTATGCCTGGTCAGACGTACCATCCAGTATAAGTGAAGCCGTTTAAATGCAGGATCGAGGTTGGCCCCTGCCACTCTCAATTTCAAATCCTGTCAGTCTGCTTCAAAGCCCTGCCATTCTAACATTACACTGCTTTTTATCATTTGTACTACCACAGAAACTGCTTTGGCCAGACAAACTGTTCAACATGCTGTCAACATGCCGCAAAATCAAATCAACCTGTTTTTCTCAGTTCCTGAAAAGTGCTGTGTATCTGCAGGACACTGATATTACATGAGGCGGTCTGTGGCTGCTCTTTCAGTATAAAAAACAACAAACTAAAAGGGCAGAAGCAGCACGGCAATAATGACAGAGTGGAGCTGAGTGTCCCAGACAAACAGCAGTGAAGTAACGCTGGGCTGATATTAACACAGAGCTGTTTGTCATCTAGCATTAAACACAAAACTCAACTGGACAGCTGTGTTGCGTTGGGGGGCTGTTTGTGGAGGGAGGAGAGAAATGTGGCTCAACTGTACGTGCACAGAGGTGTATATGTGTGTGTTAAGGGGGAGGTAAAGTTGGGTTTAATGTTGGTGTATAATAGGTCTGCCCTCAAGCAACTCATTTACTCCACCAGCTTGATCCTATGGGACAGCCAAGCATCCCAGAATGCATTTTCACACCAACTGGCAGCAATGGCGAGATTTTGAGCCAGGCTAAAAGCTGTTGTAATCTTCAAACCAGGAGGATCATTATTAGATCATTATTGTCACATTTGTTAGGAGAGAAAGTAATTATATAGATTCCCAATATGTGGTCAGTGTATCCAAATAATGCCTGTTTGGAAATTTGCTCTGATGTTTTCAGAGATGTGAGGAGCCACTGGCCCGGCACGAGCAACTTGCCTTCTGCACAAATCTAATCAAATCAAATCTAATCAAATCAATCAAAGTTTTATTTGTATATCCCAAAATCAGAAAATACATTTGTCTCAGAGGCTTTACAATCTGTACAGGGAGTGACACCCGCTGTCCTTAGACCCTCGATTAGTGAGGAAAAACTTGCCCACCAAAAAACCTTTTAACAGGGAAAAAGGTGGAAGAAACCTCAGGAAGAGCCACAGAGGAGGGATCCCTCTCCCAGGACGGACAGACGTGCAATGATGTCACATGTACAGAACAAATCAACACACACATATTGTACACTCATAATGAATTATAATGAATTACAATGGATGATAAAATGAGAATTGGTTACAATGAATGATTAATTATTACAGTAGCAGTGGAACCTGTGATAGAGACACAGATGCACAGTAGCAAATCATTAACTAACTATAAACTGTAATGGAGATATGGTAACAATGATGACGGTGACAACGAGCTGGGGGCCAGGGTGATCCCGTCTAAGGCAACTAAATCTCTGGAATTACAGTTTCTGAGGTGTTTGGGTCCAATTACGAGAACTTCAGTTTTATCTGAATTTAGTATCAGAAAATTGTGGGTCATCCAATTTTTTATGTCCTTAATGCATTCTTGAAGTTTAGTTAAGTGATTTGTTTCATCAGGCTTGATCGATAAATATAATTGTGTGTTGTCGGCATAAAAGTGAAAGTTAATTGAATGATTCCTAATAATGTTCCCTAGAGGAAGCATATATAAACTGAAAAGAAGTGGCCCTAATACAGTACCTTGTGGGACTCCATGAGAAACTTTGGTTTGCATGGAGGATTCATCATTAACATGAACAAACTGAGATTGGTCTAAGAAATATGACTTAAACCAGCCTAGGGCGGTTCCTTTAATGCCAATTTGATATTCCAGTCTCTGTAAAAGAATCTGATGGTCAATGGTGTCAAATGCGGCACTAAGATCTAATAGGACAAGTACAGAGATGAGTCCTTTGTCTGATGCCATTAGGAGGTCGTTTGTAACTTTAACTAGTGCGGTCTCTGTGCTATGATTTACTCTAAATCCTGACTGAAACTCCTCAAATAAGCTGTTTGTATGGAGAAAATCACATAGTTGGTTGGCTACGGCTTTCTCAAGTACCTTAAAGAGGAATAAAAGGTTTGATATCGGCCTGTAATTAAAACTAGGGGTGTAAATCAAAACCATCATGACGATTCGATTCGATTCGATTTCTCAAGGCAACGATTCGATTCGATTCGATTTTTTTTCGATACTTAAAAATGCCCCACGATTCGATTCGATTAATTCGATTTTTTTTTATTTAACAGGCTAGGCTATTTCAAATTTGAATAAATCAACGGAAGCTGTAATGTGATATACATGTATTTTATTTCAGAGAAAAATATTTAGCTTTACATGAAACAGAACTTAACAAAATCAGTGCAAAAAATCCCCAAAAAACAAAAATAAAACATAGGCCTATGCTTCCTTTACTATAAAAATATAAATAAAATACTCCACAGTCAGTGTAATAAAATAAATGTGCATTAGCAGCAAAAAGTAGGCCTATACTAAATGCATAGGTTCTGTAGAAAATACACATCAATACTTAAGGGCCTTTCTTTAGCCTTACATGAAATCAAAATCAGTGCAATGACCGCTAAAGTGCAACCAGCAAAATGTAACAAAAAAACATAGGTCACTGCAAAATCAAATCAAATCAAATCAAAATCAAATCAAATTTTATTTATATAGCCCAAAATCACAAAATACATTTGTCTCAGAGGGCTTTACAATCTGTACAGGGAGTGACACCCTCTGTCCTTAGACCCTCGAAATCTCTAAAAAAATACTCCTATAATGCATCTGTTGTATAGATACTGAACAAAAAGAACCGTAAACAAAACCAGTCAAAATATAAAGTACTCTGTTACATTTCCATACCTTTGATGGTGCTTCTTGACAGATTTTTCCTTAAAAAAATCAGTTGGTCCACATGCTCAGAAGACGAAACACTACGTTCTGAACGCACAATGTCCCCTGCTGTACTAAATACACGTTCTGAGGGTACACTTGTACCGGGTATGCACAAGTAGGTCTTGGCCAGGTCGGCCAGGAGAGGAAACTCAGCCTGGTGAGCTTTCCACCAATCTAACACCTTACCACCCAGGCTCAGCGATGCAACATCTCTGTACTTTCTAATTTCATCATCAGCTAGCTCTTGGGATGTTTTCATCCTGGATCTTGGGTCCTCAGTGGAAAAGCAGTCACCAAACAGGTCATCAAATACTTTTGATTTCTTTGGGGGTGTATCTAACAAAAATATGACAAAAAAATTGTATAGCTTAACTCAAAATATAGTATAATTAATACAGCAGTGTAGTACAGTTAAAAATACAGCATATTAAAACAAGCATGTGGTGTGAGTAGGTTAGGGCATAGTCTGTATGATAGGCCTATATCTGAAGTAGGCTACTGTATGTCTAGAATGTATGAACAGATACCTTCAACAGGCTCTGTGCCTTGCACATCACACATCTGGGAAGAAGTTGCCGTTTCCTCGGGCTGGGCCTCTTCATTCTGTAACAAAAGATAAGCATCCAGCAGTTCATTACAATAAAGACACACCATTATTACTACTACTACTACAAAATAGTAACAGCAACAAAAATGCTATGCTATAAAAGTAGATGATGAATAACAACATACCCTCCGTTCATTCAGCCGTGCAGCTTCTTCAGCAATGCTGTCGAAGGTTTCCTTTCTTTTCTCGTCACACAGGAAAGGAAGCTTCTTAAAACGGGGATCCAAAGCAGCTGCGCGGAGTAAGAATAGCTCCACGTCAACGTAGCGTTCTCTCAGATCCTCCGCCATAACTCGTTTCATTTCTTTTATCAACGGGATGTCATCTGGTGCGCATTCGAAATGCGCCAGCAGTTTCGTTCGGAGTGGTGCGATAGTCGACAAAGTAGGCTGCTTTTCTTCGCACATAAGCGTTGTGGCGGCCTTCAGTGGGGCTAGCAGGGCTACCATTTGTTCCGCAGCCAAGAGGTCACTTTCAGCTAGAGTGTGGACGTCACAAGCCCCTTTCCTTACTTTCTTGTCGAGTAGGGTTGCCGTCACTGCTGGTTGTTGTTCTAGGAATCTCTCCAACATTTTACAGGAGCTATTCCACCGCGTTTTCACGTCAGCTTTCAGCTTGTGGCATGGGAGGTCCAACAGTGTTTGTTTTTCTTTGAAAAGTGCGGTGGCAATTGGACTGCGGTGGAAAAAACCCACAATTCTTCTCACACGCCCCAAAAGCCTGTCTGTGGCAGGGATCTTAAGGCCATCTTGTGTGGAAAGGTTGAGTGTGTGCGCGAAGCACATTATGTGAGGGGTCATCCCTGCCTCTTCCCCGGCCCTCTTCATATTTGATGCATTATCAGTTACGAGAGCTGGTGCTTTAGTCGTTAGCCCCCACTCATCGCACGCAGCTCTAAGAACCTGCCCAATGTTTACCCCTGTATGACTCTCCTCCAGCACACGCGTTTGTAACACGTTGTTGTGCATCTGCCATTCGTTGTCAATGAAATGACACGTTACTGTGATGTATGACTCAGTCGTACACGACGTCCAGCCGTCAGATGTAAGTGCTACCCGTGGTGCCTCCTTCAATTCGTTAATTATTTCCTCACGAACTTTGGTGTACAGATTTGGAATGTATGACTGGCTGAAGTGCTGCCGAGACGGAACGTTGTATCTGGGCTCCAATGTTTCGAGCAGATAGCTAAACCCCTCGTTCTCCACCACACTGTACGGCCTTGCGTCTTTACATATGAAGAAGGCAATTGCCTTCGAAATGTTTTTGGCCCTTTTCGAACTGCCCGGTAACTTTTGTGTGAAAAATGTACTCAACTTGGCAGGGGGCTGTGCTTTTCCTGAGCAGTCGCCTTCAACTACACCATGCCGTCTTTTTAGGTGCGCAGACAAATTTGATGTGTTGCCACAGTATTTAACTTCAAATCAACATTGTTTACATATTGCCACATCCTTCACCAATTGTTGACCATTTTTGCGGAAGCCGAAATATTTCCACACGAATGATTTAAAATGTTCAGGAGTGTGCAAGTCTACGTCTTTCTCCGCCATATCAGTGTCCGCCTCTCGAATGTTTAAATGACTGACACCCTGTGCCAAAGAGGTGTGTCCGCTGAAAGAGGGTAAGGGAAGCGAAGTAGGCGGAAACAAAATAGGTTACCGCCACCCGTAGCACGGAGTGAGAATTACGCCTTAGAGCAGTCTAAAAATACACAGGAGGTAAAATGCATACATGGATCGATACTCTTGTGGACGTGTCGATGCATTGGATCGTCAAATGTCGGATCGATGTATTGATACATATCGATTTTTATTTACACCACTAATTAAAACCTCTTCATCTAGAGTCGGCTTTTTAAGAAGAGGCTTAATTACAGCTATTTTAAAGGACTGTGGTACATATCCTGATAATAAAGACAGATTAATCATATTCAATAAGGACGGGCTAACTAAAGGTAATACATCTTTAAGCAGCCTGGTTGGGATGGGGTCTAAGAGACAGGTTGACGGCTTAGATGAAGAAATTATTACCGTATTTTCCGGACTATAGAGCGCACCTAAATATAAGGCGCACCCACTAAAATTTAAATGAAATATATATTTTGTCACATATAAACCGCACCGGACTATAAGCCGCCGATATATACATACCCCGATACATAAGTGTTTATTCATATACTGAACTGATTGTTTACGAACAGTGCCGCAATAAAAGCAGCATCAAACGCGGCAATAAAAGTGCTGATAAACAAAACAGAAAAGTCATTGATGGTTTTATTGATCTTCCTCCTGCGTACTGAAACCATTATTGTGCAGTGTGCGGGAGGAAAAGGTGACCACACTGTTAAAGCGCACACTGTTAAAGCGCAACTGCGCAACTATTAAAGTCGCTTCATTCTCTCATGCACTGAAGACACAAGTCACTATTTATCTTCCTTCTGACCATTTAAAACTAATGAACACCAAACCACTGTCACTTCATTTCTTCTGTGTACTGAAGTCGTCCTCTTTAGTGTCGTAGTTGAACATCCTCAGATAATCTTCATCACATACCGTCTCATCATAGATTCGTTAACGGCAAGCTGACGTGCAGCCGCTCTGTTTCCTTCACGGATAATCAGATCAATGGCATTCAACTCAAAAGCTGCATCACAGGAATTTCTTTGTGGGTTTTCCATTTTGACGGGGTGAGGGTGTAATAATATTATATACCCCCTGTGGGCTGAAGAAAAATTAATAGAAAAGCTGCACCTCTGTATAAGCCGCATGGTTCAAAGTACAGGAAAAAAGTAGTGGCTTATAGTCCGGAAAATACGGTAATGTTATTTGTTGAAGGTCCATGGGAGAAAAGCAATCTAAATATATATCAGATTTTATAGCTATTTCCAAACTTGCTGTATCAGAGATCAGATGAGCCTGTTGAGGACAAAAGGTGATGAATTTTGTCTCTAATATTTAGAATTTTATCATTAAAGAAGCTCATGAAGTCATTACTAGTTAGGCTTAAAGGAATAGATGACTCAATAGAGCTGTGGTTCTCTGTTAGCCTGGCTACAGTGCTGAAGAGAAACCTGGGGTTGTTCTTATTTTCCTCAATTAATAAGGAATAATAGGCTGTTCTGGCATTACGCAGAGCCTTCCTATAAATTGCAAGATTATCTTGTCAGGCTAGGCGAGATTCTTCCAGTTTAGAGGCACGCCATTTAAAATGTTCAGGAGTGTGCAAGTCTACGTCTTTCTCCGCCATATCAGTGTCCGCCTCTCGAATGTTTAAATGACTGACACCCTGTGCCAAAGAGGTGTGTCCGCTGAAAGAGGGTAAGGGAAGCGAAGTAGGCGGAAACAAAATAGGTTACCGCCACCCGTAGCACGGAGTGAGAATTACGCCTTAGAGCAGTCTAAAAATACACAGGAGGTAAAATGCATACATGGATCGATACTCTTGTGGACGTGTCGATGCATTGGATCGTCAAATGTCGGACGCCATTTACGTTCAGATTTACGTGCCTCTTGCTTTAATTTATTTAGACAAATCACTAGATGAGTTCGTGTGTGTAGGGTGGGTGTGTGTGTGTGCACATGGAGCAGACCTTGAGTGTGACCTGTGGTCTGTGTTTGTTAATGGACTGTTTTAGTTTTTGTGTGTCAAGGTTGGCGGTGCAATGTGTATTGATGTATTGATGTCGTTTATTGTGTCATTAAAGCGTGTGTGTGTGGAGGAAAGAGATTTGTCTGTGTATCTATTACATCAGCAAAATAATTACGATTCAACCTCTGGCACAATACCTGCCCCCTTCCTCTCTCTGTTTATTGCCATGAGACACTGACATGACCCATCTCTATACTATACTATCTGCCACCTTCTTTTTTTCTTTCTTGTAAGCCAAAGGATATGTTAATACTCACAGACCTCTCTAGATTAGACCCCCCGCCCACCATTTCTCTCCCGCTCCCCCTTCTCTGTGTTGATGTGCGAGGCTGGCAGAGGAGTAGAGCAGATGATTGCATCCACTCCAGTGCACATTCACAAAGAAGCAGGCAGGCAGGAGAGGAAGCCTCTCATACTGTCAGCCAGGAAATATGGTGGAGAAAGGCTTGTTTAGGCTTTTTTGGGACACTATTTCATACTACGCAGTACTTCTTAAAGCCCTTATGCTTGTGAATGTAGTTGTAGGTGCCATAGTTTTTTAAATTTAGCTTTAACAATATAGTATATTAACAAAGCTTTTTCCGTATATAGGCTGCTTGGTTCCTTTCTGCTAGAAAGCTAGCTCCTTAGCCATAGAAGTTGTGCAGAATTATTACAAATTGTGATTAAGTATTAACCGCACTAAAAGGTATGAATAACAATCTCAGCTCACGCCATAAAACTTAATACACACCTTGACTTCAATAAATTTGTAAATTACTGAAAGTTTCAGAATGTCCCTTTTTAAAGTGACATTCTGGTAACAACTTGGCTTGGTGTGATCATCAACATATGCTTTATGAAACTCATGTCTGGCCACTTTCATGTCTGTCGAATCAGTCTCAAATATTAGAGATTAGAGCAAGTCAGTCAAGTTCACCTAAAGCAGTTCATATAAAATATATAATTATAATATTAAGGCATACATACAATGGGGCAAAAAAGTTCTCCCATTTATCATGTCATGAGAGAGGTCTGTAAATACTTATTTTACCGAGGAATTTCCCAATTAATTCATTAGAAATGCTAAAATGTGATTTTCTGGATTTTTTCCCCCAGTCTGTCTCTCATAGTTGAAGTGTACCTATGATGAAAATGACAGACCTCTCTCATTTTTTAAGCAGGAAAACTTGCACAACCAGTGGCTGACTAAATACATTTTTGCCCCACTGTAGAGGGGAAAAAGATTGCTATTGATACAGAGTTTTATCTTGAAAACTGAAGCATAGCATGTATTATAAATAATAATATTGAGAAAGTAGCTGGCTGAGTCTTCCGCATTTTCCTCCAAAACATCATCTCTCACTCCTCCTGCTGCTGAGTGTCTCCATGATTGAATTACAGAACAGATGGGGAAAGAGAGGGAGAGACGTGGATGGATAAATTTGCTTCAAGGATAACAGGGGAATGAAGAAAAGAAAGGGCAGAAATGAAAAGAGGTGTCTTGTAGTTAAAAGAGGAGGGGGAGTTAGAGCTGTTTCTTGATGAGGGAGTGAGACAGATGAGGGAGGGGCAATGAAAGGCTGAAAGTGTGATGAAACAGAGAGATAGTTGAACGTGGTCATTTCCACCTGTATTTAATTCTGATTGCCGACTGCTACGCACACATAAAGCTTCTCCCTCCCACTCTCTGTCTCATACACACTTCCTCATTTGCATGATGCACTGCACCAAAAATAAAATCCACATAGTTTACTGGGTCAGTGGGAAGTTCAGGGAGCACAGGAGAGGCGATTTGATAGGAGGAAGGAAAACAGAAAGAGGAAGAAGTGGAAAGGAGAGCAGCAAAGCAAAAGATAATAATGTGATAATAAGGAGAGACAAGCAGCATTAAGGTGGGACAGAAATAAAAAAGATGCCATGTCATGTGATGTGTGATATGACAGTTAATGGTGAATATCAGGACTTCTAATTTATTCAGTTCTATTGTAGCTACACTGCAGATTAACGGGATGAGAGTAAGTGGCTTAGTCTGGATATGAAGACCACCCAGAAAATGAGAAGGGGAAAGGGGCTGGACCTCCACTGCTCAATCAGCACTGATTAAAGTATTTGCATTAACAATCTATTGTACTGACTCATGCACACACACACACACGCTCCAACATACACAAAAACACAGACACAACTTTCCGCCAGCATCATAGGACTGGCACAGAAAGGTGCAGGCTGTTGGAATTTACCAGTATGCGTATGTGTGTGTGTAATAATAATAATTGTTGAGGTGGAAGTCAAGCATTACAGAGACGGGACAAAAGTTGGAACGCTCACACACACGTGCCAGAAAGTTTCTGAAGTGCGAGAATGATACAGAAACAACAAACAGCTGAGCCATATAATTTGCGACTTTTTATGTATCTAATACAGTGGCTGCATGCATGTGGAGGTGTGTGTGTGTGTGTGTGTGTGCTGCAGAGTGGGGCTATGCCTCTACATGGCCTCACAGGATTTTTCCACTCACGCCCTAAATTCACAACATTGAGTGTATTCTTACTACTTCAAATGTTTGAGCAGCTAATAAAAGCAGGAAATTATGCATTTTTTAGGTCCCAGCTCCTAAATCTAAACTAACATGGTCTGGACAAGGTTTTACTGTACTCTACATGAGGAGCTTCTTAGAAATGTTCTGCCCCACACCCACAGTGAATATATTTAGTATCGCCTTGGGACTTGAATGAATACTCTTACTTTTGCTATGCGAGTGGCAACTAAAAACAGGTCTGTGACACAGTTTGGGCTCACGCCTTGGGAAAAGTGCAGATCAAAAGCTAAACTGATCCCTAACATGTAAAATGTTCTTCCATACCTCTGAATGTAGTAATCAAATAATTAACGTTCGCTAAGCACCTTAGCTACTGTTGTCAAGCTTTCTATGGTTTACAATTATAATGATGGTAGATTTACATCTCTGAATGGTTAGTAAGTTTCGAAACAATGAGTCCCTCTATTACAGACAGTTATACAAAAGCAGGCTTTGCAATTCTTCGTGGTGACTGTCCATTTTGCTGGCTGCTAGCTAGCTAAGTGAGCAAAATGAGTTGAAAAGACCATCTCCAGTACTTTTTAATCATCTTACCTGATGCATTTTAAAACAAGACTCTTGTGAAGGAGCTATGCATTTGGTGGCTCCATACAGCTCACGATATCATGGTCAAATAGTGAGGCTAAAGCTACATGTACTAGACAAAAAGACAACATCCTCACCTTGTTTTAAATAAA
Source organism: Pampus argenteus (assembly GCA_036937835.1). Taxonomy (NCBI): domain Eukaryota; kingdom Metazoa; phylum Chordata; class Actinopteri; order Scombriformes; family Stromateidae; genus Pampus; species Pampus argenteus. The sequence goes on along the minus strand of CM072878.1, from coordinate 354,368 downwards.
GAAACAGCATTTTTCTTATGATGCAGTAGGCAGTCATTTGACTTTTAATGTTACGAGAAAAGACTTTTAGGAAGCATGTGTTTGGCTATGGCTAATGCCATCTTGCTGTATTGTGAACTTCTAAATCCAGTAAAGAGCAGAACAGCTAATGTCTGAACCCTGTAAGGGAAATACTTCAGTGAATGTGCTATTGTGATCTTTTTTATTTTGACCGCTCCCTCTGAATTTATGTAGGTTTATGATGTGTTCCTTGGTTCCTCAAATTCAAATTTTATTTGTATAGCCCAAAATTACAAAATACATTTGTCTCAGAGGGCTTTACAATCTGTACAATCTGTTCCTGTATGTTGTAATCTAGTCAACCAGACATGCTAATGATTGCAACTTACATTAAGACAGATTCATTTACATTTTTGTGTTTGTCTTTTGGTTCTGGGAATGTTAAAAAACACCCACCAAACTTATAGTAATCAAGTTGATATGCTGTTGGTAATGATTGGAGAATCACTGTTTGGAGTCGAATTTAGTGAAAGTTATGCAGCTATCATTCAATGTGGATTTCAGGTGTTTCCCCAAACCTGTTGTGTCAGATGGGTTTATGAAATGATTATTTTATAGAAGATCTTTGTGGCCCAACCTCTCTGGTTTGACCTCTATTCTAAGGTAGCAGATCAATTACTGTTATTGTAAAATATTGCTTTGGGGTTGGTATGAAGTAATAAACTGGCTCGTGGTTTGGTGATTCAACACAATTGATTGTCGATCAGAACAAGCATGGCTCAAACACAGGGGATCCAATTGATTCTCATTTATTGTTAGCTGGTTGTTTTCTGGTGGAAACGAGAAATAATAGAACAGCAAAATATTAATCCACACAACTCAAACTTAAGGGTCAATTAACAATTGAACAAAGATTCTTAATCTAAACAAATCTTAAGACAAATCTTACACAGGTGAGCTGGCTGCCTAAATAGACTTGAAGGCTCCGCCCTCCCTTGATGGGAGGTGAAAGGAGGCAGGGATTTTATACAGTTATTGTATGTAGTAACATCACCGTCTGGTGTAACTAAATATGCATGACTGCTTCATTTCATTTTCATCCAAATCCAGCTTTAATGATACCTTCGATTTTTGAAAGTCATTTGACATGATTTTGACACAGGTCATTCTTTTCTTTTCTTTCTTCCCCTTTTTTGGTATTTTGTGTAACTCTGACTGTCACTTTCCATCTGTCTCGGTTGGAAAATTCAGTCTAATAAAACTCTGCACAGTGAAATCACTCTCTCCCTTTTCAAGGAGGAAACTGCAAAGTGGAGGACAGGAAGGTGGTGCAGAGGGTCAATAGATCATCAGTTGACCTGCACTGTTTTTGCACTGCACTGTTCTGTGTCTCGTTCCTTGTGTTGTTGTTTTTTATTTTTTTTTATTTCTTGCTCTTGCACTTTGTGTTTGGTGGCACTGTGGGAGCATCCCCAACTTTCGTTGTACCCCCCAGTAAAATGACAATAAAGATGATTCTGAAATCCAAAAAACATTTTACCAGGGAAAAAGGTGGAAGAAACCTCAGGAAGAGCCACAGAGGAGGGATCCCTCTCCCAGGACGGACAGACGTGCAATGATGTCACATGTACAGAACAAATCAACACACACATATTGTACACTCACAATGAATTATAATGAATTACAATGGATGATAAGAATAGGTTACAATGAATGGTGAATTATTACAGTAGCGGTGGAACCTTTGATAGAGACACAGATGTACAGCAAATCATTAACTAAATATAATGTGTAATGGGGTGTATGGTAACAATGATGACGGTGACAATGCATGCAGTAGACGCCACGCAGGACCACAGCGATGGTTCGCACAATCTTCCCCCCACCCCATGATTGACCCTGTTTTCCAACTGATGTTGGGGTTGTGTTGACATAACCAGGGATGACCTAGGACTAGCATCTGAAAGGGTGACTCACGCACATACAGACTCAGGAGTTCCCCATGCCCCTGAATCTGTCGTTTCAGCGGTTCTGTAACATGAGTGATCGTGAATAGTTCCTTGCCATTGAGAGCTCTGGTCCTGATGGGGCTGACCAGGGGTTCAGATTTTAACCCTAAAGTCTTGGCCAAACCCCTGTCAATTAAGCTCTAGTCGGCCCTGGAATCTATGAGTACACGAGTCTATGGTGGTTGCATGATGCATTACCTTTACTGGCGTCAAGCTGTGCTGAGCGAGGTCTGTGGCTGGGGTTCAACTCAGCTCCCGGGGTTTTTTGGCCAGACAGGAACTAACAAAATCAAAATCACTCTTAAAGAGGAGAAAAAATTCAAAAGGCTATAAACATTAATATTACTGTGACTAATCAAAAAATATCCAACAGTCAAGACTAAAAAGTAACAACAAATGTTTTGGCTAATGTCACACTTTCCTCACACATTTGATGAACATTACGCCTGGTAAATATCATTATGTTACATTGCCATTGTGCGCACGTTAGCATACTGACATTAGCATTTAGCTCAAAGCACAACTTTGCCTACTATCTCACACAGCCACTGTGCATGTATGACTCTTGAAGTCATCTTCAATTCAGTAAGCACCAAATATATCAAGCTGTTTGATATGGCTTGTCTGAAGTTCACTTAATAATGCAGGTCAAAGGCTAATGTTTGCACTTTAATGTGTGAAAAAAACTATATAAGTATATCCTCTGCTGAGTCATTGATTGTACTGTCACAGTAAAAGACATAATTGCCTTTAATACTGATGGGTCATGTTATGCAGAAAATGCAAAGACAGGCCAAAAAGATAAATGTGGATGTTGGCACATATGTTTTGGGGACTGGTTAAATTTAGATGATCATACATTTGCAGATAGTCTCTCATTTGCTCTACATACTTGCATCTTTTTTTCCTCTCTGCATCTCATTCTGTCTCCCTCTTTCTCTTGCCCTCCACCACCAACGCCACCCCCCAACCCCCCATTCGTCTCTGCCTGCCCAATGAATCAGTCTGGCTGGCAGTGTGTTGCTGTCAGGGTGCCGGTTAGGGTGATTAGTCATGTTGAACTGGGCCAGGATATGTACGGCCCAAGCTGACAACAGGAAAGGAGGGATTCCAGAAGATTCCACCAAAGCAACAGCTGCCTGCTTTCCTTTTTCTTAGTGCACTGTTTTAACGTTTACAGTGGGACGACAATATTGGAGAGAGGGAGGAAGGGGGTTTAAAAGGGACACATTGTTCCCAAACCAAACTCTAAATGGTACACCTTCTATTGAGATGAACCAACATGATGCTCTAATATCTTAGGGTTAGGGTGTTTGTGGGTTATGTGTATGTATGCATGCATGCATGTGACTCTAGCTTAGTGTGTGCGTCTCATGATTGATTCTGGGACTGCAAGTAGTGCTGCGTATGTGTGCACGTGTGTGCTATGCATTTGTCCATACAAGTCCCTCTAAATGTGTGATCATCTACTGACAAGTGTGTCCAAGACCAAAGCACAATCTCCAGTGGCCCCTAAGGACAAAGCAATTAATGCTGTAAATATCAATACACATACAAAAAAGGAAAACACGGGCAACAAGAAAAATGCTACAAAGCGAATCACTACAAGGTCAACTCAGGAGTTATTTGCATTCATATATAATTGTTGAAATTTGGTTATATCTGTTCATATAAGGACTTATGTCTGAGAGCAAAATGTATGTTCTAAAAGCAATTATGTCATCAGAGCCAGTAGTAAATTACCAGAAGGATTGTCGATATGAAGACTGTTCTCCCCAGAATGACCACATACTGTACATGTGACCGGCCAGTCATCTCTGGAGCTGGGCTGTCAGCTGCCAAGATGGACAATCATTGTTACAGGCCGGTGGGAGCTTGCATCTCCCAAAACCTCATGCCAAATAGTCATGATTTGGACAAATATCAAAACTCAAAGTGATAACAATCCTTTTTTTCTTTGCCACTGACTGCCGAGCCTAATGTTCATGTGACAGTATGTTCACACACACTAGCGTTTTTGTTGCATGTGTTTTCCCTTTTTGTATGTGTTTAGGTATTTGTAGCATTTCTGGATTCAGAGCATGTTTCCCTTAATGTTTATGCTTACACTCTTTGCTTTGTCCTTTGGGGCTACTGTAATAATAAGTATTGCTAACTTCATAGCAAAGACAAGAAAGAGGAGAAAAAGTGGTCAAAAAGTTAAACTTACATTTTTTTTAATGCAATAATTATACAGCACAAAACATTTTGGTTCATAAAGATGGAACACTGATTTTGTGTTTGCTTTGAGCAACACTGAAACTTCAAAACAATCAACATTTAGTATGAATGTCAAAAACATGAGCTCTGTGCAACATGTGTGTGTTTACTAATATGTAGCAAAATCACAAAATCCATTTGTCTCAGAGGGCTTTACAATCTGTACAGGGAGTGACACCCTCTGTCCTTAGACCCTCGATTAGTGAGGAAAAACTTGCCCACCAAAAAACCTTTTAACAGGGAAAAAGGTGGAAGAAACCTCAGGAAGAGCCACAGAGGAGGGATCCCTCTCCCAGGACGGACAGACGTGCAATGGATGTCACAAACATCCATGTTCAGTTAACTCTGATGCAGTATGTGTGTGTGTGTGTGTGTGTATGTGACTTGGGGCCAATCACATTGTTGTTTTGCAGCATCTCAGCCAATGAAGGAGAATTGGTGGTGTCCCTGAGCCAATGAGAATCAGAATCATTGTACTCGAAGGTACAACGAAAGTTGACTCGAGAACACATAAAAACACAAAGATGCAAAGTAGCGTGGAGCCTCAGGCCACAGCAACTGTGAGCGCCGCCATCTTGGAGATAAAGCACTGTGTGTGCAAGTGTGTGTGCATGCATATATTGTATGTATGTGTGTGTGGTGAGTTGATAAAACCTGCTGCGCCCCCAGCTGATTCTCTTCTATTATCTTTCATTTTATTTTTCTTCTCCGTCCTTCCCCCTCTTCCTATCTTTCCTCACTTTCCTGTTCTTTCTACTTTCTTTCTCTTTCTCTTGCTTTACCTCTCTCCCTGTTCATGGAGCCATCGCCATGGCAACAAGCAAGCAGTGCCAGCCAGGAAAATTTTGGAGCATCGACCAGTTTTCCAATTCAAACACCGCGGGATCCAACCAGACACTTTAGCCCGGTGTTGTGTGTGTTAGCATGGGATTACACCATAATCTAACAATAGATCTAACAGATTATCATAGCAAACCTACTGGCCCACTGGCTATTATACATTCAGTATCTTTTTCTCTTTCCTCCCCATGTCTTAATCATCAGTTTCTGCTCTCCTCTCATCTGTCTTTTTGTCTCTTCCCTCCGCTCTCATTCCACAGTCCCCTCTCATCCCTTCTCATCTTTCCTGGCCCCCTACCTACCCTCCCTCAGGTCCACCCTTTTCATTTCTGCACCCATCACCCATCCTTTTCATCCCTCTCTCCCCCTCCTGATCTCTCTGTATGCCTCCCTCATCCTGCTCTACTTCCCTTTGCTCGTCTCATTTGCCTTTTCCAGTTTGACTCTCATCCTGCTGTTAACCTAACACCCTTCCTCTCCTCTCTCAATCACCTAAACCTTCTCAACCTTCACGGGATTAAGAAGAGAATTCCTTTTCACACGTCTTTTTCCCAATCACTTTTGATCTTGAGACTTTAATCTTTGTCTGTGTCATCTCTTTTCTAGTTCTTTATTCTCTTCTTCACTCTTCACCCCCAACCCAGTGGGTGAACCCTGTTCCCCCCTCTGTGTACTATGGTTTCAGGGCCAAGTGACAACATACGTGGGATGGTGCAGTGTGGGTACAAAAGGAAAACTCGTCAGACTTCATCTCAGTGTAATTGATCAGAGCACTAAGCTCTTTGTTCATTATAAACTATTTTTTTGTTGAGTTAGCTTGTACAACGATGGAAATCACAAATCATTATTATAAAATATTAGGAAAGAAATTTTGCTTGGCATTGTCAGGCTTTTTGAGTTAATACAAAATAGAACACTTCATTTCCTGTTTACTAATGATCTTTTTATGGTTTCATCAGCTTTTTTTCTTTCATTTGTTTTGTGAATTGGTTTAAAATCAGAAACATCAATAAATAAGACTGAGAGTCGCACTCATTCCTAATAATAGCAACATAACAGGTAGCCAACAGAAAGGCCCCATTTACACCTGGTATTTAAATGTGTTCTCGTTTTCTAAATTGTGCCCACACTGTGATCGGATCTCAATATTCAAGTTGTTAACAAACATGCCAGATCAAGAAATAAATGTATGTGAGGGATGACTTCTAGCCGCCACTACTACTTGTAGCTTTTGCATGGCTTGCTTTATCTGACAGAAAGCGGCAGAGCTCGGTGACCTTTCAAATTAATGGGACGACTTTTTTCTTCCTCTTCATTTACACCTGCTAAGACCTGATCACAATGGCAGCCTGACCACCTCCAAATGCGGTCTGCCCGATTCAATTGCATGTTGGCTCACAGTGTGTTCTGAGTGCATTTACACCTCCCTGCCCAGATTACATATCCAGATACAGATTACATTTTAATGCGTGTAAATGAGGTAAAAGTAATGCTACTATTACATGCACAGCACTTGATGATGTTATATTAGCTTACTTTTTTATAAATGGTGTCTTGCTGGCTTGCATTTTTCTTTTTGTCCCAGTATCCGTTTGTTTTTTCAATTAATTGATTATTGTACTTTATTTATGCTTTGTCCTCTCAGTATATATTTTATATACTGTATATTTCAGCCGAACAGAAAAGATTATTTTAAAATGCTAAGTGATACTTGAGGTGTAAATTATCTATTTTATTGCCTCAGAGATTAAACCAAACACACCAATGCTAGTGTTTATGTAACACTAAATAAAAGTGTTGTTGTTGAAGAAAATATGTCAAAAATAGTACAAATGATCTGTTATACAGAGAAACGGGCAGATAGGCTCAGTGCAGAGCTGAGACACAACACAAGACAGACAATAGCTGCAGAGACAGGTACAATAAGGCTATGGTTCTCCATGTAACTCTACCACACACACACACAACGGGTGACACCTCCAGTGTCCTCCTCTCCTCCTCTCTCTCTCTTTGTCTCATTCACGCACACTTGCACTACATCTAGTTTCTAAACTAGTAAAATCACATTGGTGCGCTCGCTGCACAGAAGAAACTGGGGCAGCTCCGTTATGACAATTACACACACTCAACACGCACATACACACACATACACACACACACAGTTTCTCTCTGTCAATGTAGCTTTCCATTGGTTAGTGCATGTGAATAGCGACATACAAAGAGACATTTAATAGGTTGACAATTCAGAGAGTGAGAGAGAGAATGGAAGAAAGAACAGACAGAGAGAGCGAGAGCAGCTGGGTGCCTGGTTTCAAAGATCTGTTGGGGCCTGCAGAGGCCTGCAAAGTGCTAACTTATATTCTTTGTAATAAATAAAGATTTGCAGTTTTAGGACAAAACATGCTTCAGTCTAAGTGAATGAGTTTTGATGGCTTTGAATTTGTGCTGTGATGCAGTACAAAGTGAACAATCTGTTATCTTGTGTTCTTTACTGGTTTCAGAGTTTGCTCCATGTGTATCAGACTCTTACACCATGAAAGGCCATCAATTTAATGTAACTGGATAGTGTGAATACAGCTCCATGATGTACCTGAAGTACCTTGACAGTTCTCTCCTTCATCCTGAACACCAACTTATGCTTGGTCTTGTTTGTTTTTTTTCTTTCCACCTGTCTCATGCAGCATGTAACTCTCTCTTATGGTTAATCTATAGTAGTAGTAAATTAGGGTGCTGCTGCATTATATAATTATTACATGTCCTAATAGACTCTCCTCTCTTCTTCTCTGCTCTCCATTTTCTTTTATTACCGTCCAAATCTTTCCAGGGTTTGAGAGCCCTTGACCAAAAAAGGGGTGTTTTTTCTTGAGGACACCTAGTTAGACATGATTTAATCAATTCATTAATACAACACAATACAATACAATACAATACACTGTAAAGAATTTCTCTGTAAAATAAGAGTAAAATACTGGCACCAGGGACGGAGGTATTTTACTGGGTTTTTTTTCAATGCAACTACTGTTATTTATTTTAACAGTATATTACCATATTTTGGATTACAGTATATATACACCATAGAATAACAGTGGGTGATGTGGTTATTTCAACAAATTTAACAGTGTAATATAGTATTCGTCAATTGCTGTCATTGTCCACACATAAGGCACATCTGATTATAAGGCGCAATAAGCGAAAACAAAATCTAATTTACAATAACCATCATACAGGAAGCATATAGATACCTGGGTGTCACACTGGACAATAAGCTGGTCTATCAATACAGAGGCCATCTATAAGAAGGGCCAGAGCCGGCTTAACTTCTTAAGGAGGCTCAGGTCTTTTTAACGTCTGCAATAAGATGCTGCAGATGTTTTATCAGTCTGTTGTGGCGAGCACACTCTTCTTTGCTGTGGTGTCCTGGGGTGCAGGCATCAAGGCAAAGGACACACAACAGAATAAATAAACTAATCAAGAAGGCAGAGTCTGTTGTAGGCTCAAAACTCGTCACCCTGGAGGAGGTGGTGGAAGAGAGGATGCTGGCAAAACTGCTGGCAATCAGGGACAATCCTTCCCACCCCCTCCACAAACCACTGGACGAGCTAAAGAGCAGCATTAGCAACAGACTCATTCAACCCCGCTGCTCTAAGAAACGATACAGGAGATCGGTCCTACACACTGCAATAAGACTGTACAACACAGCTACCTCGGCCAGAGCCACAATAACCCAACTGAAATAACCTACTTTTTAACCTTCTTAAGGCTAAATATATGACACAGTCCTATATTTACATATTATTACTATTATTAATATCATTATTATTATATACTGTTGCTACTATATATAGTACTACTATTATTATTATTATCTATCTATAACTCTCAGTTGTAGGTTAACACAAAAATACAAGTTTAAGTGGGCGATTTCCGCATCAAACATGCTCGGATCCCTCTCGTCATTATCCAAGTCAGTCTCGTTGCTGTCACTGGGCTGTTCAGTGATGATCTGCACCTCTGCGAGGCTCCTGTATCGTGGAGTAATATGTTATTGAAAATGTAGAAAACCGCAAACAGTGCAGCCAATCTGGACGCAAAGGTTGGCTAAATGCCCTCACAAACCACGTGACCCTTGAGGCTAATCATCCACTGGCTGTTTGTCCTGGGCTCATTTCCTATGAAATATAGAGTACCTTGTACAGTGCCATCTGTGCCATCATTTTGATTGACATATTGACTGCGGCATTGTAGGTCTTTGTAGGATTGTAGGTCCTAACTCACTCCCCGTTCCTTCCTGTTTGTGGTTGCACAGTCAGCTCTATAAAAGCACTAGTTAACACAAGTTAGTTATATCTTCACAAAATTGGTGATTAACTTTAATAACATAACAATCTCTAAGATGTTATTGACACATAGATTTTAAAATAATAAAATAACTATGAAGGTGAGCAAAACCTACGACTGATTGAGCTCAAGCTAGCTACAGAACTTGCTTTCACTTAGCCAGGCAAACTGAACTAATGAAACAGACACCAATTAAACACCTGAAATGTCAAGAGTTCAATAATCATGCAGACAAAACAACACTGAACACTACCAATTTTAGGAGATAACATAACTGTACTTTACCTGCTCTGTTGAACTCCACATCTCTCAAATGATATGACGGAGCTGTGCTCTTCAAAGTCAAGTTCAGGAGCCAGTTAATATATTTAAAAAATGTGGGGTTTGAGGAGTCTGATCAATAAAGAAATGCTATCATCAAAATAGAAACATAAGCCTGCAACCATCCGTAAGATGCTGATGGATAAAGACTGGACTTGAGAAGGGATGTCTCCCTTCATCCATCATTCTGCTTGACAGAAAAAACTGTTTTATGCTGTTTCTAATTGTTAACTGAGCATGAACTGTTAATTTACATGTAAACATGAATATTTAACAGTATTGTACAATTATTTTAAAATACAGTATGATTCTGTAGTAATCCATTGTAAATTTACAGCAATTCATTACAAATACTGCTTTATGCTGTTATCTATTTATACTGCTGTTATACAGTTATCTACTGTTATTCTTAAATGACTGATTTGACTGTTCATTTACATGTGAGGAATGAATATATAACAGTATTTTACAATTATTACAAAACAGTAGAATACTGTTGTAAAATTTACAGCGGTAAATATACAGTAATTTGTTACAGTGTACGGTAATAAGTGAAGTTAGTCACAAAATTACACAATAGTTGTGTGTAGACAACTGGAATAATTGGCAGCATTCAACATCATGTGTCACAGGTATCAACACAAATCACAAACGAATAGCACTGTAGCTCTTAATGTCCACAGATATAAAAATCAGGACACTAATGTTGTTCAAAAATCACACTGACTGCTGAACAAGACAATTAAACTACCTGCATCTGTGTATTGAGCATATTTACATATATCTAGAAACATTTGTATTTGCAGCAAGCATTAAAGCACAATGTGGCGGAGATAAAGGCAATGGAGGTAGAAAGAAAGAGAGTGGTATTATGTAGGCCTAGACTTCAGTCGGTTGGATCAGGTTCAGACTAGAGAGAATTGGTGGTTCTGTGTCTGTGGGATTGGCTTCCTGTGATTGTAAATCTATCTCCTTGCTCTGTAATGGATGTGTGTGTGTGTGTGTGTGTGTGAGGGTGAGCAAAAGAGGGAGAGATCAGGGTGTGTCAACATTTCAGAGAAGCAGATCAAACTGTTGACCTGTTCTTTTACTCTCTTATTTTTACATTGGATAGAGGCCTTTAAATTCTTAATTTCCAGTGTTTTATAAGCATATTTCATATTTATTAAGACATATTTATATATATATATGACATATTTTGTCATTGTCTCCCATTGTGAATGGTAGTTGGTGCTGTTGGCTGTTAATGCAGCTCAACATTTCCTATATGTTTGTACCTGTTGTTACATCATACTGTATTCCCTAAAAGACGGTAGTTTATTAAAGGGCGGACAAACTCCTGATGCCTGTTATATAATATGCATGTTAAGCGTAAGTAGTAGTTACCTGGATGCGTTGTCCTCTAGCTGAAATATTATAATAATAATGAGGGCAGCAAAACAACATGAGAATGGATGACCAGAGTGAGAAGGGTAATGTAGCTGAGTCAATGAGCAACCACATGCTACAGCTAAGTGGTGAACTCAAGCACTTGAATTATTGTTCCACATGTCGGAGCAAGTAGATTACAGGTAATATAGTAACAACGATTCAACAGAGTAAATAGAAGTGAATCAAAAATACTACTAAAGTATAAGGAAATATAGTTATCAAACAGAAGTCTCTTCACATAATATAAGCCTGCTTCCTAATATATCTATCTGAAAAAAAACAAAAAAAACAAACAGTTTGGGATTAATAATGTATATCAATGTATCTATATTAAAGGCCTGGTACCCTCTGCAGTTGAGGTAAATAAAGGTCCTGGCCACAACTTGAGCAAATACAGTATATACCACCCTGCTTCTCTGAGTTTCTATTCTTAAACTGAAACACTATCCGCAATCCACAAATCATTTGAATGGCTTCTACTTACACTTCCTGCACAGATGTTTCACATTAAAAGCCTTTTGAAGGCTCAAATTCTTTCTTAGTAGGCTTTTAGTATGAAACATCTGCAGAAAGTCATTGACACAACTTCCTAGCAATAAAAATAAATGACAAAGCAGAAACTATTGGAAATGATTAGGGATGTTGTGCTGAGGGGGTTGTGGTCTTGTGTCTTTTTTTAGCTTTAATTTTTCACTTAAGTGTTATATTGTTTCCACAATATTGTCCTAACCCTTGGGGACTTTGCATAAGGTACTTGTGATAACATATGTGGACAAGCACTACAATGTTTTAATTAAGTGAGGAAAAACCTTTTAACAGGGAAAAAGGTGGAAGAAACCTCAGGAGCCACAGAGGAGGGATCCCTCTCCCAGGACGGACAGACGTGCAATGATGTCACATGTACAGAACAATCAACACACACATATTGTACACTCACAATTTTAGAGTTTTCAAAATGTTCTGCTTCATGTTCTGTTTCATGTCAGCTATCTAAGAGTTAAGCTGAGGGAAATTACTGACATCCTCCTTTTCACACCTTCTCAGCCAGACGTTAGTTTTCCTCATAAATGCTGAAACTTTATCATACATCTTTTTTGTCATTACCTGCGATTTGTGTTAATCACTTTTTACAGCGTCTGTCAAAACGCTGTCCAGTTCTGGGCTCATGTGTTTGGAAGCCAATGCTTCTCTGTAAATTATGCAGTGCATGATTTGGATATCGGGGTTTACCTGCCTGATGCAAGAGACAAGTCAACTATATTGTTGACTGTGTCATCTTTGAAACGAGCAAACATGACCAACTGGGCTTCTCCATTCATGTCAGTAAACTCGTCTAACCGTACCGCAGAAGATCCCGCTCCTTTCAGTTTGTCGATCACCTGCTGAAAAATGTCACCAGCCATCTCATCCACCCTGAGATGAGACAATTTTCGAGGGAAAAAGTCAGCAGTCTTGCCTACTGACGATTAATGTCTGGTGCTCAGATACCGCTGCATGTGTGCTGGTTTCACGGCATGGTTAGAAAGCGCCTCCCCACATAAAAAACACAGAGGCTGCTGAGGGTCCGAATCAGTTGCAGTAAATCCAAACATGATGTAGTCTTCTTTATATAATCTCTTTTTGCTCTGTTTTCTTTTTCTTTTCCGATGGCCCAGAGTCTGCTTCGTCCGAAACAATTGGTCTCTTTTTAATTTAAGCCACCTCTCCATCTTGTCAACTTTTTTTCCTTCTTTTTCCTTCTTTTTCCTTCTTCTTCTTCTTCTTCTTCTTCTTTTTGTAACTGTGCTTATCATCTGCTTCGCTTGTAACATTAGCTTAATTTTGAGCACCAACCGGAACCTTGCAACTTAATGAGTTTTGCCACATCAGCTTCCTGCAAATATTTTTATCTTATATTTTATATATTATACAACTCTGTAGTTTACCTAGATAACGGTCTCAGACACATTTGAACAATTTTTTTAAAGATATTTTATTTTGCTGCACTGCTTTCTTACTCCACAGAGCTTTGATGTCTGTCTCTGTCTCTGTCAGTTTTTAAAATTACGTTTTTCTTTACAGTGTATGTTGAATATAGCAAGCCCAACCCTGACAGACTAATTTTTACTGTTGCTACGATATGCACAGCCTTTTTAAACATCAGCATCAGAATACCAGTCTTCTCTGTCATTGTTTTAATTTATTCTAATTAAAATAAAGTCTAAGAACACTTGTGGTAATAATGTATTCACACTTAAATACAGCAAGTTATGGCTTTAATAGAGGTTTTTTCTTTTCTCTTGCCTCCTTTCATTCATCCATCTCCTCCTCTGTCCATCTTCCCTTCTATCCCTCCATCTATCCATTTGTGTCCTTGTATTCTCAGCAATCTGACAGAAATAGCCCTGTGTGTAGACAACTGAAATAGATCCATACCTGGACCTCGTAACGTGTACATCTGTGTGTGCATGTGTGTGCATGTGTATCACACACTGACACACACACACACACACACACGCACAGTTTGACGCTCTCTCTAGGTGTTCTCTGTTAGAAACCTGACATTTACACCCTGTGAAGGATGCACCATCTTCCACATCAAAGTCCTCCCAAACTCCTCTTACACATTTTTTTGTTAATTTTAACACCCTATGTTTTCTATTTTGAGATTTTCTTCTTTCCAACCTAGGTTATTTATATATTAAAATATATTCAAGTCAATCATTTTTCCTTGATATATCTGCACTCACATGCATTTGGTCTGTTGCAAAACAAGCATTTTGAAGATATCCCCTTGAGCTCTTTGTAAATGGCAATTTACTATTTTCTGACACTGTATACATTACATCTATCGAATCTATCTTTTTATGAAGGTAAATGTGTTACACATTAATTGAGAGACAGTTGTTGTATAACTGAAGAAAGAGAAACATTTTTTAGTATTGAAAGATTTCAAATTTGAGCTAATATAATATGAATCAGTTCCACACCCTCATCAGACTTAATAGCTCATTTTGGAACATCTAATTTTCCAATCACGCTCTGTTGTTATTATAACTTTATTAAAGTTTAACTGCCTGCTCAGCTACCAAAGTATAATGATATAATGATAAAATATTTGGTGCTTTAAGAATCAGTATGCAGGGACCAAGTTACCAAGGCACACACACATTTGCTCACACTCACAAACCCACATACAGCTCCGGTAATTATGTGAGTATAGTGGCAGGGTAATTTACTGCTGGGTAATTGATCTGCACAATAATCAGAGATACACAGCTGCTAGCAGACTCATGTTTGCAGGCATACACACACAGACAGACTCAGTGAGCTAGTGCAGTTAGCCTACTTTATGAGCTATATTAGGAGTCACATTTGAGAGCCCCTCTCTGCTGAATTCAATGCTCTGATAGTTCAGGAACCGCTGATGTCTGTGTCACATGTAAGTAAATGTGCATTTCTGTGTTGCATGTGTTTTTGTGAGTGAGTGATTACATTTGTCTATTGTCCAATAGCTTAGGAAGATTTAGATTTCTCTACATGGCAAAGCAGTCAGTCTGGATGTGATAAATGTACACTAAAACAACCGCAGCTAACGATACCTGAGTTATGTGTGCACATCAGTTAATCTTTATCCTATTAACCTTTTCTTTTGTAATATCAAAAGTGATTTTGTTTGAAAATACAAACATTCAAAAGGGTTATTTTAGAATAAAAAGAAAATCAGATTTTAAATTGTTCCTTATCCCTATTTCCATGTCCTCTTGATTATCAAATGGTGAAGACCTGGATCATGTACTTTTAGCCCATAGCTTTGTAACCAGATATGTCAATTGCTTGTGTGTGTGTTTGTTTCTGAACACATACCAGTGCAAAGTCATGTTTAAATTTAAGTTGTGTTTCATTCTGTGTGTGTGTGTGTATATGGGGGAAGGAGGAGTTAACCCAGTGCTGGCTGTTTTCCAGAGCCAATTTCCAGCCTGAAAGCGGGAGATAACACAGCACTGCTCAGAATAGGAGTAAGAGGATGACAGAGAAGGGAGGAGAAAATGGGACTCAGCTGGGATATAGTAAGAGGATGGATGGAGAGAGCAACAAGACAAGTGTGAGATGTAGTAAAGAAGAAGAAAAAAAGAGGAGTGCAGGAGGAGGGCGATAGCACGACAGGACCGGAAAGAAAGAACAGAGGATAAGAAAGAGGAGAAGAGGGTGAGATGTGAGCAGCAGAGGATGGGGAGGAAGAGAGGCCCCGAGTGGAGAATGATGCGTGAGTGTCGGACCGTTGCTGGAAGAGGGAGGAGTAGTCGTGTGTGTGGGGGGGTATTTATTATGAATCATGCTTAGGGAGGCGGTGTGCCACTGGGCAAACAGCTCACTGACAGTCCCAGGCTTCAGAGGGCCTTCTGGAGCTTCACATAATGTGTGTTTTGAGTCATCAGGGAGATGAGGGACAGACATATAGAGGTCAAAGTAAAACTGGGACACAACAGTCTCCTCTCCTCTCCTCTCCTCTCCTCTCCTCTCCTCTCCTCTCCTCTCCTCTCCTCTCCTCTCCTCTCCTCTCCTCTCCTCTCCTCTCCTATCCTCTCCTCTCCTCTCCTCTCCTCTCCTCTCCTCTCCTCTCCTCTCCACTCCACTCCACTCCACTCCCATCTATACCTTTGTCTTTTCATCTCTTTGTATCTCTGTATTTCACCTCCCCCTCTCCCCACTCACAGTCTAAATGTGGCAAGCAATCACAATGTTCCATAAAAGAGCAAGCCTATGCTGTTGGGTTATAACAGCGGGACGGAGAGAAGGGGAGAGCAGTGGGAGGTAGAGTCAGATAGAAGAGATATTGATATGCAACTGCCCACGGATGAATAACATAGAGCGCAGAGAAATAGAGAATGTAGAAATGAGAAGGGAGGATGAGGTGGTGTTGTTGTTTGTTGTTGTTGTTGTGTTAAACCTTTCA
Source organism: Pampus argenteus (assembly GCA_036937835.1). Classification (NCBI taxonomy): domain Eukaryota; kingdom Metazoa; phylum Chordata; class Actinopteri; order Scombriformes; family Stromateidae; genus Pampus; species Pampus argenteus. The sequence continues at coordinate 338,234 of CM072878.1, read as the reverse complement.
GCTCTGAGTCTGTTTTCTAATCCAGTGCTGGCTTATTTGCAGTTGTGATCACTGCCACAGTTGTGATGAATCTGTTACTTCTATCGCTCTGTCCCCTTCTTATTTTCACTCGACATAAGACAACCAGGCTTCTTTTTTTCCTCTACCGCCCCCTCTCCTCTTTTAGTCTCACTCTCTGTTTTTTTTTTAGCATTTGCATTTGGTTTAGTATCCTCTCTGTTTTCCTCTTGTTGCTGTGCAAATAATGTTGACTGTCACAAGCAAAGTTTGAGGTGGGCGGTTGCTTGGTGGATAGCGATGTAAACTTAAAAGGAATTTCTTTTTTAATCAATTATTGGACAATGATTAGCTTGTAATCATTAAAAAATGTTGCGTTCACAAACACACAACCTCAAACCCATTTTTTTTATTTTCATGTTGCTTTTGGTTTTGTTTCTACAAAACAATAGTTTGAGCAGAACATGTAATGTATTACATGGGAACTGATAATATAACTTTATTTAACTGTATACATAATTCATGTGCTGTAAATACTGTGAGAAATGTCAGTAGTGTGTGTCTGAAAGTATGAATAACATTAAAGCAGCTTTGTGAAGATTGATGAATTTGACATTTTTAATAATCGATACTACAACATCTTGAGTCTCTATTCTATATTATCACATTATAATGGCTATATTACAATACAATATGAAAACGGGAAAATAATGAAATAATTACAAAACGGCTAATGAAAAATAATAATAATGATTATTAACAGTGATATTCAGTTAATCATTGCATCCTGTCTCCTACTTTAAGCTGTGATTAGTTTTTGTGGCTAAACAACTTTAACCACAGAGGTTGCAGATCAGGAGACTGTCATATGAATCATTTATGTAATTGCTGTTTGTAGGTTTTGTAAAGGCATTGACAAATAATGTAGTCATGTGGATAGTGTCGCTATCCATCATAAGAAAATGCTCTTACTGTATAGGTGAGTATGGAAGGCGATGACACATGGCCTGTTTCTTTGTTCTCCTTCCTACTTCAGTGTATACTTTACTCTACCTTCACTGATGATCTTCTCTTCTTCCTCCCTTTTTTTCTCAATGACAAACAACACAACTTCACTGGCCTCCTATAGTGAAGGAAAAATTAATACTAATTGTAATTAATACTTGAATAAAGCACAACCAAACTCAGTTTTGCTCCCGATCTATTTTTTAAATACGCACACTTGTGTGCGTGTGTGTTGTTGTAAGGCGGACGTACGTATGGTAGTAGAGGAGGATATGTATATAAAACGTGCGCCCTATCATCAGGTGCGCCCTATGTGTGTGTTAAATACAGAAATGGCACACATAAATGAAACTGCGCCTTTTCATACGGTGCGCCCTTTGGTCGTGAAAATACGGTAATTAAATAGTCTTGATATGACCAACATTTTATCTAAAGTCCCGTCTCTATCACTTCCTCTCTAGTTCTCTGTCCTGGCGTCCCTTCTTCTTCTTAGTGTATCTGGCTCTAAAGGTGGATGTTTCCACAGCATTTCAGGACTTTCCTTTTACTGCCTCAGAACCGCTTATTCTGACTACAATGAGATCCTCTCAAGTACATACAGCTTAGCTGCACAATCAACCCCATCGGATTACACTGTGTGAGTGTTTGTACATATTTATTGATATATACAATAAATATGTAGGCCATCTCATTACCTGAATACTAAAACCTAAATTATATTTTCTGTGTGACATAAATTATGGCATCTATGGATGTTTAAGAATATGACTACATCATTTAGATACAAACAAATACAAACGGCATCCAGTTTTCTGCTGCCCTGAATGTCACAATTTGCTATAAAGCCCAAACCTCATTTTAGTCATAACTCAGTTATGTCAGTGGAAACACACACATACTGTACTGCTTACTCACGTTCATTGTAATACATGTTTGCCTAAAGAACGAAGAACGATTTTTTTCACAGAACCATTGCACCTTGTCTTAAAACAAAACTAAGGCCATATAGTCCATTTGTTTTCAAAAGCTTTCTCACTTCAAATTACAAATTCTTTTATCTGAGTCTTTTCCCATTATATACACATCCTACAGTTTTAAAAAATCATCTAATATGGTCAATGCAATTCTAACATGCATTTCCCAAATGTTAAAACCTCCTATTGTATTCCCACTATTCATTTGCACCTGGACCATAAACTAATGAGCAGTGGCAGTAAACAGAACTACTCTCGAGTGTTATGCACTCTGCTCTCACCGTTGCAGGGAAAACCCAAGGGCAGCAGTTGAGCCCTTATTCAGCTTTTTAAGATCATGTCTGTGGTAGTACTGTCACATACTTATATATACGTATTATACTTACCTATACTGTATAATGTTCAACAACATAGGCAATGCAGATAAAAGAAAGGATCAAGTTTGTTTTTTTCTCCAGCAACTGATGAAGCCTCTTGGTTGAGAGGTGAAACGTCTTCAAAGACAAATAACCAAGTCCAGTTGCGATCGATTTAATCTCCTTGAGATGTACTGTAGCTAATAATGCTGAAAATGAGGATGCTGGCATAAATTTGGACTTTGTGTCAAGTCATCAAATCAAATTTTATTTATATAGCCCAAAATCACAAAATACATTTGTCTCAGAGGGCTTTACAATCTGTACAGGGAGTGACACCCTCTGTCCTTAGACCCTCGATTAGTGAGGAAAAACTTGACCACCAAAAAACCTTTTAACAGGGAAAAAGGTGGAAGAAACCTCAGGAAGAGCCACAAAGGAGGGATCCCTCTCCCAGGACGGACAGACGTGCAATGATGTCACATGTACACAACAAATCAACACACACATATGTATCACCAAATACACGTGAAATTACAAAAAATAGTTAGAATCCAACAAATACTGTGACAGTATGTTTTTAACATTTTGTAATTATGCTTATGCTTATGCTACATTTGAGATACGTATATGTTTTATTAGATGTGTCTTTGTGCAAGGTCACATGGGAAGGAGTAAAATTAGACACAGATGATTAGGATCTCTTAATTGAAAATCTGAAAAAAGGATGGGAAAGAGAAATCATAAAACGAAGAGTTAGCAAGAATACAGAAAGGTCAAGGAGGAGCACTGTAGAGAGAGCATAAATTGAGTTGGGAGGATGATGGAGAGAGAGAGAAGGAAACCAAATGATAAACAAGACGAGAATGATACGAGTCAGGAAAAGAGCATCTGTGGGAAAATAAGGAAAGAGTGAACACAGAGGGACAGGCAGAAAAAGATCTTTATACAGCAGACACATGGTCTCTATTGATCACTAAGCCATGTGACTGTCCCCAGGGTGTGCTATGGTCCCCTGTAAGTCTCTCTTTGCCTGTGAGTGTGCTCATCTGTCTGTGTGGGTGTCATCATGCCGTCTCTGTGTCTCAGTGTGTTAAGTATACAGGAACTGAAAGTGGCGTCTGTGTCTGCTCTTGGACTTCATTGTGTTTAGTATTTCTCCAGGCAAACGAGCTGAGACGTGAAATGATGGGTGGGGGCTGAAAATCCAGCAGCAAATGCATGTTTGTGTGTCTCATTTGGGTCACAGCTGGAAAAAGCAAGCGCTGCTTGTTTGAAACATACGCTGAATCATAAATACTGCATTACTCCCAATATTGTTGACAGCCTATCAGTGATGTTCCCCCTCTTCTTTGAGTATTCTTCCCACCAACCACTTATTCCTGAGATAAGAGGGAAAAGGAAAAAGCCTTACAAAGCTATGTTGAAGAGCGTCATGGATAAATAATTAGCGACATTGCACTTACACTACACTACTTACACTATTGGAAACTTGTTTGGTACATGTTTTGGTAGCTGGCCTTGATATAATTCTATCAAAAGTCTGCATTCATGCTAGGCAGAGTGCTGCTTTGAGCTAAATGCCAGGATGCTTCTGTAACATGTTCACAAGTACAATGTTAACATGCTGATGTTTAGCAGGTATAATGTTTACTGTGTTTACCATCTTAGTTTTAGCGTGATAGCATGCAACGCGATGGTGCTAAAGGAGATGGTTGTCACACAAGTTGTTACAATTTATCCTGAAGGAAACATGAATGTCTGTACCAAATGTTTTGACAATCCATAAATTTATATTTATAAATATATTTTACTCAAAACCACAAATGTTAAATTCCTGATTATGCTGGATGAAAATTCAGGGGACCACCAAACTTATTTTGGATTCATCCTCTGAGGAATAAGAACTAAGAGCGTTTAGTGGCCTGGTGCATCAAGATGTCTAGAGGACGCATGTGGATGCACCGGTTATATAACGCATCCATTTTAAGAATGAATAGATGACTTTGTTAAGGAAGAATTCAAGGATTCAAGGATTCAAGGATTTTTTATTGTCATTACAACACATGTAAACATGGGATGCAACGAAATTGGTTTCCCCTGGTCCTGGAGCAGCCCAATATCCAAATATAAAATAAAATAATATAAAATATATATATACATATGTATATATAGAACATAAAATATAAAGGTAAAGGTACATTTAAGAAAAAGTATATACAATGAATAGAAAAACAACAACAGTAACAGTGTAACACCATGGTGATGTGCGTGCATGAGTGTCCAGGTTGTGCAAACAACTGCAATGTGCAAAGAAAAGTGATTACAGTGCAAGTATTTTTGTGTTATTGTCTGTGCATCTGTGGTGGGGGGGTCCAGATGGGGGATGGGGTGTGGGGGTGGAGGTGGGGTTGGGGATGGGGATGGGGGGCAGGGGCTACAGGGGTCCTCCAGAATTCAACAGTCTCACAGCTTTTGGGAAGAAGCTGTTCCTCAGTCTGGTGGTCCTGCTCTTAATGCTCCGCAGCCTCCTGCCCGAGGGGAGAGGGGCAAACAGAGCATGTGCGGGGTGAGTGGGATCCTTTATGATGCAGGAGGCCCTTTTCCTGCACCTGGAGGTGTAAGTGTCCGTGGTGGTGGGTAGGCTGCATCCCACAGTCCTCTGTGCAGCTTTGACCACCCTCTGCAGAGCCTTCTTCTCTGCTGCAGAGCAGCTGCCGTGCCACACGGTGATGCAGGTGCACATGACGCTTTCCACCACACATCTGTAGAAGGAGGTCAGGACAAGAATGAGATGAGATGAGATTCAACTTTATTGTCATTGTGCAGAGTACGAGTACAGAGACAACGAAATGCAGTTAGCATCCATCCAGAAGTGCAAAAACAGCAGAAAGTGCAGAGTATGTGCAAATGTACAATATAAATAGGAGTATGAAGAGCAAGTATGGGAAGTACACTAGATGAGTGATACGAGTGCAATATGACAGTGAAACAGTAAGAAAAATACACTATAGCGCTAAGTACACTTGGTGAGTATGATTACACTATTTACATATGAATATACTATGTCAGTATTTCACACTATATTTACATTGGGTAAGTTAAAGCAGAATGAATACACTAATAAATAGAAAACACTTTAAGAGTGTACTATAGAGAGGTAGGATATGGAAATTAATGTACATTATAGGCAGAATAAATAGTTGTATAAATAGGGGTGGGGTGAGTCCTGCTATCACCGTGGTTTAGAGTTCAACAGTGTGATAGCAGCAGGGAAGAAGCTGTTCCTGAACCTGCTGGTCCGGGAACGGAGAGACCTGAAGCGTCTGCCGGAGGGGAGGGGGGTAAACAGTCTGTGGTTGGGGTGGGAAGTGTCTTTGGTGATGCAGTGAGCCTTCCGCAGGCGTCGCTTGCACTGTATAGTGTCTATTGTGGGGAGTGAGGAACCGGTGATGCGTTGGGCAGTTTTCACCACCCTCTGCGGTGATTTCCGGTCCGCGACAGAGCAGTTACCTCACCACACTGTGATGCAGTTGGTGAGGATGCTCTAGATGGTACAGCGGTAGAAGTTCACCAGGATCTGGGGAGACAGGTTGATCTTCTTCAGTCTCCTCAGGAAGAACAGACGCTGGTGAGCCTTCTTGACCAGAGTGGAAGTGTTGAGGGTCCAAGTAAGATCCTCGGAGATGTGGACTCCCAGGAATTTAAAACTGGAGACACGCTCCACCTCCGTCCCGTTGATGCAGACTGGAGTGTGCGTGTCAGGTTTAGACTTCCTGTAGTCCATGATGATCTCTTTGGTCTTCTTGGTGTTGAGTGTCAGGTTGTTGTCTGCGCACCACGCCGCTAGATGCTGGACCTCCTCCCTGTAGTCCGCCTCGTCGTTGTTGCGGATGAGGCCTATCACCGTTGTGTCGTCTGCAAACTTGATGATGGAGTTAGAGCCATGTACAGGTGTGCAGTCGAAGGTGAAGAGGGAGTAGAGGAGGGGGCTCAGCACACAGCCCTGTGGAACGCCAGTGCTCAGAGTGAGGGTAGAGGAGATGTGGCCGTCTAGTTTAACAGACTGGGGTCTGTTGGTCAGAAAGTCTAGTATCCAGTTGCACAGGGAGGTGTTGATTCCCAGGTCGCAGAGCTTGGACACCAGTTTGGAGGGGATGATGGTGTTGAATGCTGAACTGAAGTCAATGAACAGCATTCTAACGTGTGTGTGTGTGTGTGTGTGTGTGAAAGAATGCCTTTGGCAAAACTTTTAGAGTTTTATATTGAATGATGATAGTCACTCAAACTAAAGCATCCTCATTCCCTGCTCTGTGTGTTCATTTTTATCTTAGGCCTCCTTCCCCCATCAGTCTCTTTACACCTATTTTCTCTGGTGGTTTGCTGTGATTCCTGATTTGTTTTCCTTCCTTCCCCCTAGCTGCTCACATGTAGGACAATGCATATAATGTTGTTTGGATAATAAGAGTGCTGCTCGCTGTCCTGTTTTAGCAATCAAGGAGCACTTTTGTATCCATGGAGACAGCCTCCCATGTTAAATGTGTGTGTGTGTGTGTGTGTGTGTGTGTGTGGTCAAAGCAGGGGTTAGAGTTTCACTGTATGTATAAATAGCAGGTTAAATGGAAACAAACCCCTTTTCTAGTAAAAGCCTGTAGTGTACAGTACAGTGCAACACACACTACTACTATTACTATTTTCACATGCTTTTCCCGCTAACGTCTACTATAATTTCCAATGACATATTACTGGAAAACCAGTAAAATTTAATACAGGACATTGATATGAGAAACAAGCAACAGCAAATTTCAATTATAAGACAATTAAAAGATTACAAGACAATTAGAAACAAATTAAAATCCGCTTCGATCCTTCACTTTCAGTTTAGTTGAGTTTGTTTGCATGTAGCATGTTGCTGAATGCAGAAATAGATTCCTGAATGACTGTGAAAGTGCACTGATAACTAGCAAATGACACTAACAGATACTGAGGAAAACTTCTGTCAGTGTGCATTACCCAAATGCTGGTGCAAAACAAATTCATCATACTGTTAAACAACACAGCAGTAATGCACTGTGTTACTGCCTGCCTGCATTGATCGGTTTGTCTCATAATCATTTCCTGTATCAGTGCTTCCTGTCCCCTATCTGTTTCCCCTCTTTGTCCATGTCCTTGTCTTTCTCTCAGATGGTCCTGTGTGTTTGGAAAGGCTCTCCTCCCTAATTCAATCACCCCACTTCCTGTTTACCTGCCTCTGAAGTCTCATTTATGGGAGTGTGTGTACAGATGAGCAAATATTAATGGGTAACTCGGAACTAATCACATTATCCTGTCCAGTACACTTTGCCAAACACACTCACGCACAGAAATATAAGAATCACTTGTTCATGCTGAAATTACACAGTCCCACCGTCTATGTTAGTATGTAACAAAGTGTTTTCTAACAAGTGGCTAAATGAGATTACAGAGGTTGTCGTGGATACTAAATATCACAGAAACTCATCTTCTCACTAGTCGCCTTTATAGCCTCTAGTTGTGATTATTGCTAATGAGTGGCTAGCTCACACTTAAGCTTAACTCAAACTTTTCAGCAATTAATTAATTATTATTATAGCATTGTCAAATTATATCTTTTCAAGTTGTAATGGTGGGGACATTGACGTCATGCAATGGTGTTGTTTGTTTATAATCTTAGACATCAAAAATCATAAAAGTGGTGCTTATTTGCAAAGATTATCATCCATATAAACACTGCTACAGTATCTACCAGCATGGTTCTATGGACAACAAGTCTAAGTACAACAGAAGCGATCAATAAATGATTGTTGAATTAAAGATGAGTTAACAGACGTGTCGTATCATTCATTAGCTAGTTCACATGTGTTCACTCTTTGTTCCTTGCAGCTCACTTGACTATGATGCAGCAGAACAAAGTGATGAGTTTAGTGTGAAACATTTTACACTGTAGTGTACACACAAAGTGATAGAAATCAAGGCTGGAGGAGGGGGGGGGGGTAGATAAATGTGTTTGTGAATCAGCAGTTAAAAGTAAGAATTAAAGATAGTATAGGAGGGAGGAGAGGAGAGAAAGGGGGTGAGTGGATGGGAGGATGAAGGGAGGAGGAGATAAATCAGAGAGAGGAGGAGCAGCCAGAAGAGAAGAAAGAAGATGAGAGGTGAAATGGGAGTAATTGATCAGGTAATAAAATCAGAGAGATAGATTGGTGTGGTGGCTTCATCGGGGGAGTCAGTGTATCTCACAGACACACACACACACACACACACACACACACACTTCCTCCATCCTGTGTTTTTTTCTTCTATTCTCATCCTCCCTCCTGTCAGAGTGCTTCTCAGAGTATTTGTGCTCTAATGATTGTGTGTGTGTGTGGAGCGTTATGATGATGATGTGTGTATTTATAGTAAATGCATTCAGCTAGCTGCACCGCCGACATCCTCTGGCACGCTTGGAACAATACTCATCTGTGTATGTTCCTACATAAAGTGTTGTGTGAGTGTGTGTGGGGGGGTGAGTTATTGTGTATTCTTTGCTTGCAAATGAGTTTATGATGTTGTGTTTATGTTCAACACTGCACGCATGTGTGCTTCTAGCTTTGTGTTTGTGTCTCGTGATGCATCTATCAGGTGACGTCGTCCATTCTGACAGCGTGCAGTCAATTGACTGTCACTCTCCAATAATCCAGCTGTCAATCAATAAGATCGTCCCATGGCAGCACTCCGAGTGACAGAGATGGTCCAGCATCTGTAATATATAAAACAATCCAATCAGTTTCACTTTCTTCCAGAAATACCACATTTCTGTTTACTTGTGTCATGAAAATCATTATTATTTTATGATGCAGGATTATTAGTTCATTTTAGCAGAAAAGAAAAGAGAGTGACACAGCATAAAACTTGGAACTGTTTTGTCAAGAAAATAGTGAAAAATGCAACAGAGTAATACGTTCAGATTGAAAAAATGAACTTTCACACTCAACAGTGTTTGGTCATTGTCAAAGGGCAGTTGGTCATCAAAAGGCCCTACATATTTTATATTTGAACAATACACCTAATAATTCCTTTAAAAAAAGAAAAACAAAGACATGTCACATGATATGACGTACACATGTGTAATATATCAGTCCTCTTTAATTCATGCATATTATGTTGCTTGATAAATGAGACCTATGCAGTACAGTACTCCATAATGGATTATCTAATTAGTTTATACAGTTACATGACAGCCACATTTTGACACTCTGCAAATCAATGCACAATGAAGGAACTAAGCTTTTTTAGCAGCTGGAATAAGCCACAACAGAAACCTAAATTCGAATCGCTCATTTGTAACACGAATGGTACTGGTTATCCCTGTCTGGTCTCAGTGGTTTGCATTAATGTGTTCATGCTTTGTTTTACTGTCTAAGATTATAATTGCACTGGCTTCTATTTTAATGGATTAGTGCTGTTTTCGTTTGCTTTGATATACATAGAGCTCCCTGGAAAATGAGATTCAGACTGTTAGAGGGTCTGTTAAAAAAAATACACAATTAGTGTGTTTACTACCAGTGGTCTGTATGGGTGGAGAGAAAAAGCCTGCACTTAATTAATTAGCTGAAGCTATTTTACTGCATTGAGCTCAGCTGATCTGGCAGTCATCGGCTAAAGAGATGCATTTATTCACTCAGTCTCTCTGGAGGAAGCAGATGCTGTTTTAGACAGTTCATCTGGAAATAAGGATGTCACACTCTCACAATGTCACCGCTCGCATTACAGCAATGTGGATGTCTTTCAGTGTGTGTGTGTGTACACATTCGTGTGGGTGCATGTAATTCTGAATCCTTGTGTTTTTGGTGTGTATTCAGCACTATTCTGAATGTGTAGGAAGAGCTAGAGGATGCTTGTTGCTTAGTAACCACCTCTATGCAACCCTGTGCTCCCTAGTTGTGCGTGTTAATGTGTGTCTATGTGTGTGTGGAGGGAGGGAAGCAGAGAATATTGTGATGCTGAAAGCAGAGGGTTGCAGCAACATCATGAAATCAGTATTTACCCTGAGTTCTGCTGCGGCAGCCAACAAAATAGTGAAGTAATTATTTTTATGTGTGCACTGTGTGGTGTTTCTATAATAAGAGCGGCAGATACAGCACGTTTTGTAGGTGGAGGACTTTACCCTAACCCTTTACTTAGAAAATAAATAAATAAATGCTGTAAAGTTGGTTTTATTGTTAACAAAATTGTAGGCATCACCAAGAGGAAATGTGCTGAAAAGAACTCTTTTTGGGAAGTCACAAAAAATATATATATTCACTGTTGCGCTAACTAGCATACTAATTTGCACCAGGAGCATTTCCATAACTCACTGCATGCTAAGCAGTGAGTGATCTCCTTTATGCAGCACAATTTGTACATCAATTAGCACTGCTAATTGATAAGGAAACATGCTCCAGCTGGAAGTAGATCGAGTACGGACGGCACACAGTAACAACATCCCAATTGTACAGAGAAATGACATTAAGGTATATAAATTTCTCGACCCTTTGCAGTTTGCCTACCAGCCCCATTAAGGTGTCGATGATGCTGTCATCTACCTGCTGCAACGAGCCCATATGCATGTGGATGGTGGAGAAGGCACTGTGAGAAAAACTTTCTTTGATTTCTCCAGTGCTTTCAACACCATTCAACCTCTGCTACTGGGTGAGAAGCTGCGGGTGATGGGTGTTGACGACACAATGATCTCCTGGATTACTGACTACTTGACAGGCAGGCCACAGTTTGTCCGTCTGGGCAGTGTCCTGTCTGATGTGGTGGTCAGTGATACAGGAGCTCCACAGGGAACTGTGCTTTCTCCCTTCCTCTTCACCTTATACACCACTGACTTTCAATACAACTCTGAGTCATGTCACCTGCAGAAGTTTTCTGATGACTCAGCTGTTGTTGGGTGTATAAGGGAGGGAGAGGAGGGTGAGTACAGGACGCTGGTGGACAACTTTGTAGAGTGGTCCGAACAGAATCACCTGAGGCTGATCTATCTATCTATCTATCTATCTATCTATCTATCTATCTATCTATCTATCTATCTATCTATCTATCTATCTATCTATCTATCTATCTATCTATCTATCTATCTATCTATCTATCTAAGACTTCAATGCTTGTTGATTTGGAGGTAACAAAAGAATAGTTTTAATAAAGACGTTTGTCAGTAATTGGTCTTTTTCCATTATGCCATTGTTTGTTCGCATACAGGAGGATGCAGATACATCAGAGTCATCTTTATTGTCATTGTACTGGGAAGTACAACGCACATTCCACTAATGTTTCACACAATTTTACTGATCTACGGGTGGTGATGGTAATGCAGCAAGAAATGTAGCATTGCATCAGCTAAAGACAGGAAAGAAGAAGACTGGAAGTTAGTAAACAAGGATGGAAATCAATCAATCAATCAATCAAATTTTATTTATATAGCCCAAAATCACAAAATACATTTGTCTCATGAAATGTTAAGTACTTTTGAAAAGTTCAGCTTTGCAGATGTTTTATGAGGAAGAAAATGCATCAATGACATTTGGTAGACCTCAAAGATACACACAATGTGTTTGGGTGAATAAACCTGAATACAAACATAACTTTTGTCTGTTTGCAATAAAACTACAGTATACCTTTAATGTGTCACTAATACAGCTGTAGGAGTGTGAACAGTAAGCAGTAAGTCTGATATCAATGTTTAAAAAAAAGACAAAACAGTAATGTAAATGTGTTTTTTGTTTTGGGGATTATAATTTTAATACCATTAATTAATAATTATTATCTCAGAATCATTTAAACCACATTCTATTGACATCAGACATTGTGAGTGTACAATATGTGTGTGTTGATTTGTTCTGTACATGTGACATCATTGCACGTCTGTCCGTCCTGGGAGAGGGATCCCTCCTCTGTGGCTCTTCCTGAGGTTTCTTCCACCTTTTTCCCTGTTAAAAGGTTTTTTGGTGGTCAAGTTTTTCCTCACTAATCGAGGGTCTAAGGACAGAGGGTGTCACTCCCTGTACAGATTGTAAAGCCCTCTGAGACAAATGTATTTTGTGATTTTGGGCTATATAAATAAAATTTGATTTGATTTGATTTGATCAGAAGAGGATAAAACAGTCCAATATTTAGAAAATAGTATGTTATAAATCAAGTCATACCACCAATCAATTTGTGCTATGCAGTATGTTTCCACTCAAGCTTAGGTAACTTGGATGGGAACAGCAACAGATGAGGAAACACCAATATTACCCCCAATTTCCGACACTACGCCATTCCTGGCTGGACTTGCTCATTCCAGCAGAGCAGCAGTGTTGCTCAGCCAGTCAGAGCTACACAAATAAATTATAAATGAAACTTCTTATGTGTAGCTCTGTAAACATTTTGTCAAGTTTATTCCCGATAATATATGTGCATTTAATGTGTATAATTATTTGTGAAGGATACCATCCAAATGTCCCAATGTAGGTGTGTAACGTCTGTGTGTGTGTGGGGGGGGGGTTTAAGCAGATGGCCTGTGTGTATGCTACCTGCTCATGCTGAAGCTCCGACCATGAAGTGTTCAGGAGGAAGCAGAGAGGGTCAACGAGAATCAAACAAATTATTAATGCTAATTATTTATTTCAAGAAGTCAAGGTAATGTCATAAATTAGCGTACATCTCTCTCTCTCTCTCTCTCTCTCTCTCATACACACACACTCGCAGTGTGTTTGCTTTGGAAGCTACCTATTCATTCATGATACAGCATTTTGTCTGTGTGTGTGTGTGTGTGTTCATCTGGCAGGCAGGGGATGATGTTAACAGAGCCCCGACTCACCCACTCTGTCCTTATATGATGTTGCGTACAAGGCTTTTTATCATTCTTATGACGTCAGAAAATGAAGAGAGAGGTCACAGAGTGCATTGAGTCCAAAGCAAAACACTTTTTCACCCCGCACACAGGAGCCCGTAGGCAAGGGGGAGAGAACGAGCCCTCTGTATCCTAACTGGATAAGAAACAGCTGATTGCGTACATGTCTCGTGTGTTTTCAGAGTTGGGAAGTGGTTGTCCAAGACGAAAGACATAAAAATGAAAGTTAGCTAAAACTCACAAGAAGAAGAAGATATACTTTATTTATCTTAGAAATAATCTTATCACTCTATTTTTTTTTCATTTTACACACACACACGCAACGGCACAGACATGCAGTACAAGGCATAGACAGCATGAGTTGGTGGAGTGATGGGCAGCCAGCCAAACCGGCGCCCCGTGAGCAGTTGGGGGGGGGGGGTCAGTGCATTGCTCAAGGGCCCCTCGGCAGTGCCCAGGAGGTGAACTGGCACCTCTCCAGCTACCAGCCCACCTTCCATATTTTTGGTCCATGTGGGACGTGAACCGCCACCCTCTGGTTTCTCAAGCCAAGTCCCTATGGACTGAGCTACTGCCACCCCTGATAGAGGTAAGAGGCTGGATGAGATGTCACTTGATGCCACTTTAATTTCAGTGCAATCAAGGAACAGAGACAAAAAACCAAGAAACAATGGGCTATCACCTTTCCCATTGGCTGAACTGGAGGGGAAAATGGCACATGAAGACAAGAGAAAAGAAAAAGTATAGAGGAGAGGTAGAGGGAATAGTCAGAGGAGGACAAATGGGGACAGATCGTTCAAGGCCAAGACAACAGGTCTCCATTCAATGAGTACTCCAGAGTCAAGCGCACAATTTTCCATCCTTACTGCCAGAAGAAGGGAGTGGAAGAGAGGAGAGGAGAAGAAATTTGGAGAGACAGGAGAAAGGCACAAAGTGGAAGGAGAAAGGAAAAAAGTTTGAAAAGAGAAAATCTGTTTTAAAAAAAAACTAGGAATTGATGTGTTGGTATGTTGAATAAATGAAACAAAAAATGAAGAAAACTACATCAAGCTATAGCAGGGGTGGGCAAACTTTTTGGCTCAGGGGCAACAGAACAGATCTATGGGGTGCTTTGTTTATGTTCATCACACAAATGTAGAGCCAAGCAACACCAGCATCCTCTGTGCCATCTTCTGGATGTTTGGAAATTTGACTGCACTTAATGAAGCATAAAACTCATCCAGTTTAAGAGAGTTCATAACAGTGTCACATTGGAGATCAATCAGTTCCAACTGCAACTCTTTTAGCACTGTTTCAGGATCTTGTGTGAAGGGACATGAAACCAGCTGAAGTGACTTGTCAATTTTTCCAAAATCAGACAGACGGCAGAATTCTCCATGCAGGTCATTCAGTGATTTCCTGTATTTTTTCACAAGTAGAGGGGCCTCATTCCGTGTTACCAGTGTGGGGAAATGAGCGAATGACTTGTTTGACATTTGCTTTGAGAATAAGGCGAGCTTGGTTTTGAAGGCTCTGACGTTTGTGCACATATCATGGACAAACTGATCTTTCCCTTGTTGCTTTACGTTCAGCTCATTCATGTGTGTCAGTATGTCCACAGCAAAAGCTAAATCACAATGCCTTATTTGAGCTCTCACACTCATTGATACACTTTCCCCAAACTTAACCAGTGGACATTGGAGTGGTAAAGCAAGTCCTGGTGAACAGCGTCATTTCAAGAATCGTAATAAACTGACGATGCTGAAGTCCTCTTGCTCGAATAAAGTTTATGAGTTTTACAACTGGCTTCACTACATAGTCAAGCTGCAATACAGATTTACACAGTGCCTCCTGGTGGATTATGCCATGTAAGAAAATTACATTCTGCTCAGGGTTGTCCTATTTCACCCGGTCCTGGATTATTTTGAGCAATCCAACGTTTTTTCCAGTCAGATTTGGGATCCATCTGTGGTAACGTTAATGAGCACACTCCAAGGTAGCTTGCATTTCCATTGACACTGACATGCTGTTATACAAATCCTCTCCCCTCGTTTTCCCCTTTACGGATTCCATGGCCAAAAACTCTATTATCTCAAAATTGTCATTAATCCCTCTGATAAAAATTATAAAATGAGCGGTGTCCTTTATGTCGTTACACGACGAGACACTCAGTTCACGAGACGAGACGAGACACGAGATTGGGTTCACGAGATCGTGACGAGACGAGATTTTAAGAAAACTAAATTACAAATATGAATGCCTGGACAACAGACTTTTTATTTAACTAACTACTTTGTTTTTTTGTTTTCCGACATCATTGTTTTGCGATGTCATTCGGCTGCTTGTTGGATCACAATTTAAAAGTGGCGGGGGCGTCGCAAATAGTTATGCATGTGTTTTCCGGCTGCTTGTTGGGCAACAAATCTTGCGAGACCGATTTCCAACCCGACGAGAAATCTCGCAAATTCACACGAGATCTCGTCACACCCCTATCCATTGTCAAAGAATATAGTGTAAAATATATATATTTTTTTTAATTTGTTCTTGCTAAGGTCACAAAATAGCTGCTGTCTCTACCATGCACTCTTTGAGAAACTCCCCTTTGGAGAAAGGCTTACTGGTCTTTGCTAATTTGAATGCCAGTAAATAACTAGCTGCCAATCTCTGTGCAGTAGCTTTTCTTGCATTGACTGATTGTTACCATAATTAGCATGCTTGGTGGAAAAGTGACAGCTGAGGTTGTAGTCCTTAAAAAACGTAACGTACTTCAGTGAAAAAGTATTTAGTTGTCCATTCCTTATTAAATCTTTGGCGGGCCGTAAGAAAAAGGCAAACGGGCTGTATGTGGCTCATGGGCCGTAGTTTCCCAACCCTGAGCTATAGGCTCCTTTCCCCTCTGTAAAGTAAATGTATTACATGCACAATAGAACAAAATAAACTTAATAAACCATGTTTAAAAGTTGTCACACCCCCCACCACCACATAGTCTCTTCTTTTACCTTCACCTCGCCTCAATTTCATATTTGGAATATAATTATATCTAACCTTTTATAAAATGTACACTTGCTCATGCATAGACACTACAGTTAACCATCATGCCTTCCAGCTCTCCCCTGACCCCACACTTTTACTGGGGCACGCTAACAGGGACTAATCAATGCCCCGTCAGGATGGACAGGAAAAGAACAGCAGATTGAGCAAAGTGGACATGCACACACAAAAACTATGTAATGTCGTTGTTTAATTAAAACAAATAGTCCTGTTTTTAGCACCCTTTATTCTGACTTTAATCGCACTGGATAATACTAACTATATACTGTTATTATATATACGATTATAACTGCTGGTCGCTATAAAAAGTCACAATGTCTCAGTATCTCAATTACAGATGAGATGACATGAAAGATTTTCAGATTCAGCTGCTTGTAATTATCGGTATGAAGTGAGGCTAGTTCTGACAGACTGTAACAATAGCAGGACACAGTGGGCTGATTTTTCTTTTTATAGACAGAAATGTTATAATGATTACAGCATACGTTTGGAAAATGATATTAGAAGAGAGCCTTGGTGGATATGGATGAAGCATATTAGGTTGACATAAGCAAATTTTCATGGGCGCTTTGCCTAATTGTTGTTTAACTTGATGAAAATCCTGTAGGTTTTCATTTCTGTAGTGGTGTAGTAGAGTTGTCTCATGTAGTAGTAAATCAGAGCAATGCTGAATGAATTATTGCATTTAGTTACAAAAGCTAATGGAGCAGCAGCTAGCCATGTGATGAAGTGACATTTATGTAATAAAAACAAAAACAATGAAAAAAATGAATTTTTGGTCACTTAGGGGCTGCAGAAACAAGCTAATGTGCTTGTGTCTGGGTCAAGTGTTTTTGTGTCACTTTTTAATGATATGTCAAAGTTGTTAGCAATATATGACATAACCAGCGGATATAGAGCAATGTTAGCATTCATTTGGAGTTGAGGTTACAATTATTTTTTAAATGTATTTAACTATTTTTCAGAGCTTTATTCTCTGTAGGTTCATTATTACCAACCCATTTGTCATTATACCATCCTCCTGTTGATCCATAGTAATTCTAAAAATATGAATGAACCATATTCTACTTGTACATTAATATTGTGAACGTGTTTGCTTTTTGTAAGTAATCACTGTATATGTAAATATGTTTGTATTTCATTATATTCAAAGCCATTTCATATTGAACATAACAAATTTCTCTGGCTTACATACTTTTTGCCTTATCTTATTACGAAAGGCAGTATGCCAACATCCTGACTCACACACAGAAGAAAACTTCAGAGTTTCTAATAACAGATTTTATTTCTGTTTTCTTGAAGATTGTTCACCTCCAGCATTTTCAGTGGTTCTGTAAATGTTTATTTTTATAAAACTGAACTGAACCGGACATCCTCCACCGGTGAGGACTTTTGTATTCAATTGCATTTTACTTTAATCAGTTTCAGTTTACCTTGGAGATACTGTCTTCTACTCAGGTAGGTCTAGACTGGTAGAATATAGGAAACACCTATAGGTGCTATCACCATTACACCAGTGTGTGTGTGTGTGTTCAGTTGATGGTCTGTTGTTCGGTCTAATTAGTCTGTTGAGAAGGATGAATATATTCACTTTGCCCTGCCCACACTGCACAGAGAACTGTTTAAAGTGTATTGTTGTGCTGGTTTGAACAAATGAATCTCTGCTCAGACAGTTTAACTGTAATATTACATGGTGCATAATATAAATGAAGTTCCATTATTGGTCGTCCTACTTCTGTATTATTGACCCATCATGTGTTGGTATGAGTTTAAACTCCAAATAAAGAACCCATTCAAGAATCTTAATAAGAAAAATTAAACCTGTTATTTTAAACCCTGCTGTTGGCAATGCTCTCATTAATGCTTTTTTCATACGGACCTCACTTCATATACATCATGACAGCTTCTTAGGCAATCCTGAACATCAAAGGTCTCTCTATATGCACATGTTCATCAGGAAAAACACATTACAGGAGAGGCAGAGAGGCCAGTTTGTTCAAGGAAATGTAGCCTGAATGTAGTGTACCCACAAGACATGTTTCTTTCTTGAGTAAGTGGCATGTTTTTTTGAAATGAAAATGTAATACAGATATTCATGGCTCCCAGATGATAGAAGGTTGACACTTGTGGCTTTTAGAAAAAAAAAAGAAGCAGATATTAGCATACTAACACTCTAAACTAAGTCAAATCAAATCAAAATGTATTTGTATAGCCAAAAGTCACAAAATACATTTGTCTCAGAGGGCTTTACAATCTGTACAGGGAGTGACACCCTCTGTCCTTAGACCCTCGATTAGTGAGGAAAAACTTGCCCACCAAAAAACCTCTTAACAGGGAAAAAGGTGGAAGAAACCTCAGGAAGAGCCACAGAGGAGGGATCCCTCTCCCAGGACGGACAGACGTGCAATGATGTCACATGTACAGAACAAATCAACACACACATATTGTACACTCACAATGAATTATAATGAATTACATGAATGTTAAAATGAGAATTGGTCTTAAGATAACAGCATGATAATAAGGAGTTACAATCGTCCAGCCTAGAAGTAACAAATGCATGGACTAGTTATTCTGCGTCCGCTTGAGATATGATGCGTCTGATTTTGGCAATGTTACGTAGGTGGAATGCAGTCCTCAAAATTAGTTTTATGTGGTCATTAAATCCTGATCAAATCCTGATTAAAGAAAACTCCAAGATTCTTTACGGTGGAGCTGGAGGCCCGTCTAAGGCAACTAAATGTCTGGAAAGTTTCTGAGGTGGGTTTGGGTCCAATTACAAGAACTTCAGTTTTATCTGAATTTAGCATCAGTAAATTGTGAGTCATCCAATTTTTTATACCCTTAATGCATGCTTGGAGTTTAGTTAAGTGGTTTCATCAGGCTTTATCGATAAATAAAATTGGGTGTCGTTGGCATAGCAGTGAAAGTTAATGGAGTGATTCCTAATAATGTTCGAGTGGAGCGGTTGGTGGTGTACCGTGGGCTTCTGTTTGCCTCCTTCGAACAGTCACCCAGCCTTGGGAACTACCGGTTGATGGCTAGCTAAAGCTCCCTTCTGTGACTGTTCAGTGGTGCGGTACCGTGTCTCTAAGTCGCTAAGCCTCGCCTCCAAGGTTGATTTTTTCCTGTAACCTATTAAACCAAATGGAAGGTTTTCCTCAAAGATCTGCCTCAAAAGGGGGCTACACAGAGGTGGGTCAGGGCTGCTGGCTGGTCGCAATGACTTTACAGGGGTCAAAAGGTCACGCTTAGTGGCTGCTTAACAGATGCTGGTGCTGCAGAGACATGTTTGTGTGTGTGATCTTTAGGAAAACTCCAGTCATTGTGCAAACTTTATCAGTGATACCCAAACATTTTCAATTAACACTTTCTTTCTGTCTTTCTCTCTCTAGTGTTAATGCATAACAGTGGATACATATCAGGCTCAGTGATGTTACTCTCCTTTAACAAGCACACACACAGGATGTAGATAGTGCTTTTGAAAGCTCTTGGTCCGTGTGTGTGTGTGTGTGTGTGTGTGTGTGTGTGTGAATCCCTGCATTTAGCGGCCAGAAATAGCCTGCTAGGAAATCAATGATCTTCTTCCAGTGGTGCTGGGAGCTGTCTCCTCTACAATAGAGGGACTGTCCTGTTTTCTGCACCCTAGAGGGAGTGTGTGTGTGTGCGTGTGTGTGTGTGCGCGTGTGTGTGTGTGTGTGTGTGTGTGTGTGTTTAGGTCTATGAACTTGACCTAAACTTGCACTTTCTGACTTTCTTATAGTTACTTCAGAAACTCTATACCAGACCTGAGCAAACTATGGCCCGCGGGCCACATCCGGCCCTTTGTACGTCTTTGTAAGATTATAATTTGAATCGCCACTACACAACCAAGCATAAAGGTAAATACAGAAATCTGTCTGATGAAGAGCGTGCAAAGGAGTCTGATGCATTGCTTGCAAAACTACAAAGCCAACAAGGACTTACCAAACTTCACATCCCCAGAAATGCAGCCGTCAGGACAAGTTATGTTATTTCTTACAAAATTGCTAGAAACAGTAAGGCGTTTTCTGATGGAGAGTTTGTTAAGAGGTGTTTATTGGACTCTGCTGCGCTGATATGCCCGGAGAAAAGGGGCATATTTGAGAGTGTTTCACGCACTGTAACATGGCGGATTGAGGACATAGTGGGAAACTTAGAGCTTCATCTGAAGAACAGAACGGCTGACTTTGACTGTTTTTCTCTGGCTTTGGATGAGAGCTGTGATGTATGTGACACCGCCCAGCTACTCATCTTCTTACGTGGGATAACTGCAGACTTTCAAATCACGGAGGAGTTGGCAGCCATGCAGTCGATGAAAGAGAGAATGAAACCTGCTCTGATGGTGAAGAGCAGTTAAACTTCCTGGGATGAGATCTCAAGGCAGGATGGTATGTAGCAGACAGATTATGACGTAGCCAGAACAGGCTGGATTATTCTCACTGAAGAGGTAACATGAGGTGGAAAACATTAAAAGTTTTTGTTTGTTGTGTTGTTGTATTTCTGTAAATTTGTTAAGTGTTAGGGTTAGAGTTAGGGTTAGGGTTGTTTGTGGAAAATAACAAATTAAAAATTAATTGCACTAATTCAATAATTGTTTTTGTATTGTATTGTTTTGTATTTGACCTATGCCCCACAATTTCATGTAACCTAATATAAATATTTAGAGTGCTTTATTCTTCTGATTATCAATACCAGCCATTGAAAATTATGTAATTTAGAGCATTTTACAATGGAAGAAAGTTGGTGGCCCTCTTACACGATTCAGGTTTCTCACGGGGCCCCTGGTAAAAATGAATTGCCCACCCCTGATCTATACTATAGGTGTGAATAGGCTTGTGTGTGTGTGTGTAGCCCTGTATTTAGCAGTTCTGTATTATATTATATATCGACCCAGCTGCTGGTGTCCTCACCTGTGACATTGCTCTGGCAGTGAGCACCAGGCCCGTGACATAGTAGTGACATCATAACTGTGAGACAGCATGAGACACAGACCAAACTGCCTAAATCTGAACACTCGCAAAAATTATTCATACCTACTGTGACATGTCTATATTGACAGTACTAATATTTCCAACCTATGCATGATGTGCAGGTTCTGCTGCACTGTGGCTGTGACAGTAGAGTTTAGGGATGAGATTGAGCCCAGCTCAATGTGGAAAGAAATATTAAAAGGATAATATGGAGATTAACTGACTGGATGCAGGAACAACACGGTTTAAGATGAGCTTGTACAGTGTACATCACTAAATATACATTAAACAGACCCAGACTGTGTGGTTTGCTTACAAGCAAAGCAGCTATATGTAAATATATGTACATTTAAATTGTGATACATTGTGTTGCAACAGTCAGGTCAAATGTATTCATGAGGAACATTTAAGGTCAGCCACAAAGTACTTTTCAAACGTGTCATTCTATCAAAAGGCCAAAGTGGACCTGTGTATCACATTCAGTTGAACATGTCTAATAACCTTATAGTAATTTCATCCAGAAGAATCTGTGCTATTTAGCTGATTTTTCATGCTAGATCACTGCTAGATTCATATTTCCTCACTCCAGTAACAAGCATGCTATGAATGATATACATTCAGAATGACCTTCAGCATGACAGACGTTTTTGTGTTTTCAGTCTTTTATTCCAAACATAAATGGATATAGCATCCAAGAGTACAGTACATAAAAGACACAGGGAAATGTGAAAAACGTTGGCTTGAAGGTGAAATAAAAAAATACTCAGAAATATAAATAACACAGTTATTGCTGCATTGCATCATAAAAAGGCATCAACAATCTTTTTTGGCTGCAAAAACCAATGGATGTTCTTTTTTGTTTTGTTTCAGAGCTCCTCGGGTCTGCCAAGAAAGTGAATGTCAACTTTCAGGATACAGATGGGTAAGTCACTCAAAAGAGTGTTGGCAGAGAGTTACTCTGCTATCCATCTCAACACCCCCCCACCTTTCCAATGGTCGCATTCATATAAAAGCTGTAATATCACAGTAGTTTTACTTTAGTCTCTGTTGTATTAAAAGCTGGAGGATTAGCCCAGATACCACTAAAGTTCAGACTAGGATGGCATGTGTGTGTGTGTGTTTGTGTGTGACAGAGTGTATTAATGGAGTGCTTTCATGATATTTTACTTGCAAACATTCTGCTATTAGAAGTCTTGCACGTGTGCAGCATGTGGCTACATGCCTATGTGCCCTATGGCTTGTTCATGAGTTACCGCTTGAAACAAACAGAAGCAATAAACAAATAAACATAAACAGTATAGGAAAATATCTACCCTGGAGATTTCAGCATTCATTTTGGCACCTGATTTTGACATACATATTAGTTTGGTATCTCTTCCAATAAACCAACCTTTATAATGGGGTGTTAAGCATAATTTGATGTTTTATTAATTGTTATATCATTTATAAGGCATCATATCACTTAGGGGGTTGCCAGGTTGTGGAAAAACCTTCTCTGGCATAACACTTCTGTCGTCTTTTCAGCTCACTTGTCTAATAAGTCATCAGGTTTAGAGTTTATTTATTTGAAAAAATAAAATGACTTAGCTGTTGTTGGGTTTATAAGAGAGGGAGAGGAGGGTGAGTACAGGACGCTGGTGGACAACTTTGTAGAGTGGTCCGAACAGAATCACCTGAGGCTTAATGTCAATATGACCAGAGAGATGGTGATCGACTTCAGGAGGAAGAGAATGCCTTCACAGCCAGTACTGATCAGGGGGGAGGTGGTGGAGGAGGTGGAGGACTATAAATACCTGGGAGTGGTGATTGACAACAGACTGGACTGGAAATCTAACACAGAAGCTGTGTACAAGAAGGGGATGAGCAGACTCTATTTCCTGAGGAAGCTGAGATCCTTCAACGTGTGCAGCAAGATGTTGGAGATCTTCTACCAGTCTGTTGTTGCCAGTGTCATCTTCTTTGCTGCTGTGTGTTGGGGTAGCAGCATCAGAGACAGCGACACCAACAGACTTGATAAAATCATCAAGAAGGCTGGCTCTGTACTTGGTGTCCGGCTGGAGACGTTTGGTACTGTGGTGGAGAGGAGGATGCTGAATAAACTGTTTACCATCATGGACAATGATCAGCACCCTCTCCATCACACAGTGGACAGACAGCGGAGCACTTTCTCCCACAGACTGCTCCAGCTCCGCTGTCGTAGATACAGGAAATCTTTCCTGCCACAGGACATCAGCGTGTACAACAATAGCTAAAATTCGGTCATATATTATTATATTATATTTATACTTATTTAATTAATATCTTAATTTTCTTATCTATCTATCTATCTATCTATCTATCTATCTATCTATCTATCTATCTATCTATCTATCTATCTATCTATCTATCTATCTAGCTGGTGTGGAGGCCTGTAGTGGCCCTTAACTCTTTCCTTTAATTAGGCACCTACAATATCTGTTCATGAGCCATGATTGCCTTCCATGGTGCTGCAGGAAACAACTAGAGAGCAGAGAAATGCTTGAGTAATACCAGCTTTCCGCCCTCGTGGGAATAATTTGAACTGAGCTCAATCACTGCAAATGGTGGTGAATAAAATGGTTCTGTAAGATAAAGATCAAAAGTAATCTGAACAATGTAATCTAATTAGTATGTTTATTGTTATTGTTACCCCCCGCCCCCAATAATTCCTCCTACAGTGTTAAATGCTCTGTGTGCTAATGCTGACATGGTTGTGTATGTTTGGCTGCTGTATGAATAAGGAAATGAGTAAAGTTTGTGATGGATCACATTTAATGTTAATTTGAATGAGTGCATGGCTAATGAGTCTGCACAAGCATATTCATTTAGGATTCATTTACTTTTCTTGGCAGCTGCTTCAAGATTCATAATGAACTAAAATAAGCTTTTAATTGCAATCTTTTGACATCAGATATTCATCATCCACTGTGCCTGATTTGTTATTTTCCTGTGATTGTATAAAATAGCATTTCCTAAGTAGTGCCAATAAACTGGGGTTATGCTGCCATTAAAACAGTCAGTAATTTTATGTTATTAAGATAATTAGAACGCAGAGTAGGAGTGATATGTAGAGGAGAAGGAGAAGTTTTGTCACATATAGACACACACACACACACATACACAAAAATGATGGTACCCTATAAATTAATTCATTTTAATATTTTGTTGCACAACCTTTTGAGGCAATCACTGCAATCAAACGATTCCTGTAACTGTCAATTAGACTTTTGCACCTCTCAGTAGGTATTTTGGCCCACTCCTCCTGCGCAAACTGCTCCAGTTGTCTCAGGTTTGAAGGGTGCCTTTTCCAGACGGCATTTTTTAGCTCCTTCCAAAGATGCTCAATAGGATTAAGGTCAGGGCTCATAGAATCAAATCAAATCAAATCAAATTTTATTTATATAGCACAAAATACATTTGTCTCAGAGGGCTTTACAATCTGTACAGGGAGTGACACCCTCTGTCCTTAGACCCTCGATTCGAGTGAGGAAAAACCTTTTAACAGGGAAAAAGGTGGAAGAAACCTCAGGAAGAGCCACAGAGGAGGGATCCCTCTCCCAGGACGGACAGACGTGCAATGATGTCACATGTAGAAGGCCACTTTAGAATTGTCCAGTGTTTTCCTCTTAGCCATTCTTGGGTGTTTTTAGCTGTGCGTTTTGGGTCGTTGTCCTGTTGCAAGACCCATGACCTGCGACTGAGACCAAGCTTTCTGACACTGGCCAGCACATTTCTCTCTAGAATCCCTTGATAGTCTTGAGACTTCATTGTACCCTGCACAGATTCAAGACACCCTGTGCCAGATGCAGCAAAGCAGCCCCAGAACATAACAGAGCCTCCTCCATGTTTCATGGGACAGTGTTCTTTTCTTTATATGCTTCATTTTTCCGTCTGTGAACATAGAGCTGATGTGCCTTGCCAAAAAGTTCCATTTTTGTCTCATCTGTCCATAGGACATTCTCCCAGAACCTGTGTGGCTTGTCAACATGTAGTTTGGCAAATTCCAGTCTGGCTTTTTTATGACTTGTTTTCAACAATGGTGTCCTCCTCGGTCGTCTCCCATGAAGTCCATTTTGGCTCAAACAACGACGGATGGTGCGATCTGACACTGATGTTCCTTGAGCTTGAAGTTCACCTTTAACCTCTTTAGAAGTTTTTCTGGGCTCTTTTGTTACCATTCGTATTATCCTTCTCCTTGATTTGTCATCAATTTTCCTCCTGCGGCCACGTCCAGGGAGGTTGGCTACAGTTTCATGGATCTTAAATTTCTGCATAATATGTGCAACTGTTGTCACAGGAACATCAAGCTGCTTGGAGATGGTCTTATAGCCTTTACCTTTAAGATGCTTGTTGATAATTTTCTTTCTAATGTCCTGAGACAACTCTTTCCTTTGCTTCCTCTGGTCCATGTTGAGTGTCATACACACCATGTCACCAAACAGCACAGTGACTACCTGTAGTCCTATATATAGGCCCACTGACTGATTACTGCTTGTAGAGACAGGTGATGCTAATTAGTGGACACACCTTGAATTAACATGTCCCTTTGGTCACATTATTTTCATCTTTTCTAGGTGTACCATCATTTTTGTCCAGGCCTGTTTCATGAGTTTATTTTTTAAAATAATTCTCTTGAAGCATCGTTGAAAAGCAATGCCTGACCTTCATTGGTTAAATTTCTTAGAATTTTTATTTATTATTACTTTTTACAGATTGAAGTTATTTCTGACCATTGTGAGTTTTTTCTTTAATTAAACGAAGGGTACCAACAATTTTGTCCACGTCTGTATATATATATATATATATATATATATATATATATATATATATATATATATATATATATATATATATATATATATATATATGAAGAATATACAACTGCAATAAACTGCACACCAGCAGATTGTGAGGAGAAGAAGTGAGAAGACAGATTGTGTTTTTCTTTGCTTCCTTACATCCCTGTCCAGTGTGAGGCACAAAAAAAACTCTCATTACTGAAAATAGGTCAAACTGTTTATATATAAGCTCTATGTGCATGTGACAGGTGAAGAGGACCAGTGTTAAGCTTGTTTAAGGGTGTGAATGTGCAGCAAGAAAATGGGGGAAGGGTTGATCAAGCTAGTTGGAGAGAAAGGAAAGGAGAGGGAAGAGATGAGCAGACCTTAAAAGATGAGCTACAGAGATAAATAAACAAAGGCAGCTGGCAAACTAGAAATGAAAAAGAGCTTGGTTTCTGAAAAATGCTAGGCCTACATGAGATGTGGGTTGAAACCGTAGACTTGAGGCAGAGGCCGTGGTTTCTGGGTAAATGGGTTTACTGTGGTTTCCATCCTTACCCTATGTGTACACAAAGCCAGGCTCACACTTATCCCCAAACCCACAGCAATGCTTCTTCCCTTTAGATTGTTCCTGCATTTTCATACTTCACTATAACTTAGGTATG
Organism: Pampus argenteus; assembly: GCA_036937835.1. Classification (NCBI taxonomy): domain Eukaryota; kingdom Metazoa; phylum Chordata; class Actinopteri; order Scombriformes; family Stromateidae; genus Pampus; species Pampus argenteus. The sequence goes on along the minus strand of CM072878.1, from coordinate 311,541 downwards.
TATACAGTCTGTGGTAGCCTACATCCTGTATATAAACCCGTAAATATGCACCATTACATCCCAGGTGAGGTTTTGGAAGCAGTAGATGGAAAGAAGAGTGGTGGATTTATGGAGGATGAAGAGAGAAAATATGAGGAAATATGAAAAAAGAGAGGAAAGAAGGCATAAACATAGAGACTCAAGGGATGCATGGGAGGAGAAACAGGATGGAAGTACTGAGATTATCAATGACTGAAGAGAGGATAGAGGGAGGAGGAAAGAACAAGAGAAAGATCAGGGAGGGAGATGGATAAAGAAAGAAAGAGAGGCAGATTTGTGGATGAGATGAAGAGGGTATATACATTTTTTTATGGCAGGTTTTACTACTTGGAAAAAGCAAGGGCTTTCCTCCCCATCAATCATACATACACCCCGCTGACACAGTCCGTATGGCTGTACACACACACACACACACACACACACACATAGAGTTAGCCTATTGCAGCACTGTGTAACGATATCCCTGTTTAACCCTAGAGGAGAAATAAATGGGAAGACGCGGTCGCGCTGAGATGCAGAAGTGGGTTATGACACATGCTCTCCTGCCTGCTCACTGTTTGTTGTGGGAAGTGGGTTCAACCTCGATCCAATTTAGGGTTTCTGGAAGTTCCAATGATACCAACATCTTCTCCTGATATGTTATTTAAAAGGTTAAAAATCCAATTACAAGATGGGTGACACTGTTAACTACAGTAATACATATTATATTGTTTACCATGATAAATAACCCCAACCCTAATCTGTAAACTCCATAGAGGGGTTTGAAATGGATAAGTATAGTTGCAATCACTAGCAGCAAGCTCATTGAGCCTTTGACCAAACAGAGCAGAAGATGTTGCTTAGCACTATGAAACATTAAAGGAGATGTTTGGAAAGCTGGTCAAGTAGGCAGGACTGAGTACGAGGTGGCATTTATAAAAAATATTAATGAAACAGAGGCAAGTTGAAAAGAAAACAAAAGTAAGCCACCTACTCTCTCCTATTACTATCAACCTGTGACGGGCCTTTTTTCTGTCTCACCCTTGTCATTATCACTGTTAAGGACATGATCTGACCTAATATTACAAAACAACCTTATCACAGCAGGACCGAAGCCCTTCAAAACATAACCCCTGCTAGTTGTGTAATACGACATATTATACAAATAATAAATAAATAGATTACCCAAAACATTAAAATCAATCAGTAATGTTGTGAAAAGAGAAGGAACATTTTCATACAAAGGCATAGCTTATAAACAAAAGAAGAATAATCCCCACAATTTATTAGTATTTATTATTAGTAGTATTTTTCATTGTGACACTTGAGAAGTAGAGAAATAGAGACGAGATAAAGGGAAAAGATGCAACTACACATCCACATTCACAGTCTGCGCATTCAGATGCACACACAAACTGAGTGTAAGTCTATATTTTGTATATTCGCATACAGTATGTATGTTCTTCTGGCATACCTGGCTTTCTCACACAATAACTCACAGGGATTCAAAAGACTGCAAGCTCACATTCAAACATGCTTCTTGTCAGTAGATATAATCAATATCAGCTATTCTGTCCTCAGTGTGTGTTTCTCTACACAAATTGACAGATAGCGAACAAGCTCCAAAAGAAAGTCAGAAGCTGGAGTAAAGTTGAACGGGTTTTACTGTCGTCTTCATTCTCATGAACAATTTTGTAAAACTGGAATGATACAGAAAAATATGGCATCAAATACTGAATGGTTGCTCAAATAACATCATATATTCACAAGCATGATAATGTAAATAGCTGTACATAACTTGTAAACAATGTAAATATTTCTAGTTCACTGTTAATTAAGCAGTAGCGACAGTTACATGCAAACAAACTAAACATTTATGTAACATATCAAATGCACCACATGAACACCGGTGCAACAACAGAGTTGACTGAAAATGTGAATATAACTCACAAGCGATCCTTTTCCTCGGCACAAACAACAGGAAATGATGAAGCTAGCTGGAGCTACAAACTAACCGTATGGCATGTAGAAGCTAATGCCTTTTCTGATTAGACTCTCTGCCCTATGATCTGGCAGTGTCATGTGACCTCATCTACCTATCAGAACAAAGGCTGCAAGTGAACAAGAAAATAATGCATTGCTCTTAAACGCCAGTAGGGGGAGGAAAGGTAATACAAATACAGGCAATGCTTATAAAACATGACATCAGCTGCCAAAATCAATGGTCGTCAGCCAAAAAATGAGAAGGGTACAAAGCACAAGGGTATTAAACATTTCTAAAAAAATTCAAGTGGTAAATGTGCCTTTTAGAAAAAACTAACCTGCATATGTACTGTGTGAGAACAGACAGCTCTTAAGTTTCTATTTTTGTGTCCAGGTATCAAATCAAATAAAATTTTATTTATATAGCCCAAAATCACAAAATACATTTGTCTCAGAGGGCTTTACAATCTGTCGAAAATATATTTACATTTTTAAATATGCATCAAATGAGGACTGTCCCTTGGAAAATAGCTTTCAAACTGGCAGATGAAGGGGAGGGAATCATAGTCGTTGAGGGGGGACTATAATTGTGAACTAAATCTAAATATGGACCGACTACCTGCTCAGAAGGGACCTCGAACTAGGAAAGCAGCCACTGTTATGGGAATGATGGATGGATTGGGCCTGATTGATGTATGGCGATATCATCATCCTAGAGACAGAGACTATACGTACAGGTCCCAGGTTCATGGGAGTTACTTCAGATTAGATATGTTTCTTGTTTCAAAGGCTGATGTGCATAGAGTGACAGAGTGTAAGGCCCTGTTTACACGTACACGGGTATTTTTAAAAACGGAGACATTTCCCTTCGTTTGTACCTATCTTTTACACGCAAACGGTGAATTCGCCTCTGAAAACGAATCTTTCTAAAAACTCCGGCTAGAGTGGAGATTCTGGAAAACTCCGGTTTTGCGTTTGCGTGTAAATTGAGATAAACGGAGTTTTAGGCAGCTGATGCGCTAAAAGTGCGACCAATGTTTACTTGTTGACGATGATGACGACGATCATGGAAGCGCTCAGAGTAGCAGTCGCATTTATTCTGGTGCAAACACTTCTTACGTGTTTGCATTTGCATACACAGCTGATGCATCATGTCGATGACCAGAGACGAATGAGGGCTCGGAGGTCAGCACTTTTATCACTTCTCCCACCTATTCGAAGACCCAGTCGCCGTCATCGCCAACGTCGCCGGTTTTGGGTCCGACCCGGGAGGACTGCTGTATGGTGGGATAATTTTGAAAATGAAGTGGTTGTCCCGGAGGAGTGGCGTGAAAATTTTAGGATGTCGCGGTCATCACTGTTGGCACTCTCCGACTTGCTGCGTCCTTACATCGAGGGCGAGATGACCGTCATGCGGTCTCCTGTCGGTGTCATAAAAAAAGTTGCCTGCACATTGTATTACCTGTCCGACGAGGGTAGACTGCGCAAGACAGCCAACGCTTTTGGTCTTGCTCGATCAACTGTGTCAAAAATAGTAAGGGAAGTGTGTGAGGCAATAGTTGTCCACTTAGGTCCTATGTACATAAAACTGCCCACATCTGAAGAGTCTGTACAGCAACTTATTGAGAAATTTGAAGAAGCACACAGCCTCCCTCAATGCATAGGTGCTGTGGATGGCACACATGTGGAAATAAAGCAACCACCTGTCAATTCCACAGATTATATCAATAGAAAAGGGAAGTACAGTTTGAACATTCAGGCTACCTGTGATTATAATTATTGTTTCATTGATGTGGTAGTTAAATGGCCTGGGAGTGTTCACGACGCACGCATTTTTGCAAATTCCGCACTTAATGACTATCTGAAAGCTGAAAAAATCCCACCATGTCCCAAACAAATAGTTGAGGATGAAGAGGCCATACCAGTGTACTTAATTGGAGATCCTGCATACCCTCTGCTCCCATACCTCATGAAAGAATATGTGAATGGGGGGAGTAATGTTCAGGAGCAGTATTTTGGACTATCTTTGTGTCGCGCACGGATGGTTATTGAGTGTGCGTTTGGGAGGCTGAAGGGCCGGTTTGGAGCCCTAAAAAGAGCAATGGACATTAACCTTGATGACCTTCCCTTCGTCATATATGCATGCTTCGTACTACATAATTACTGTGAGGCTGCTATGGACACTGTGGATGACGCCAGGATTACAGAGGCTATTCAATATGACCAGAACAACCAACCTGATAATCCACCAACTGTCAGAGAGGGAATGTCAGCTGAAGGGAAGAGGGTCAGGAGAGTCCTGACAAAGTTTCTTGACCCATAAAGACATCTCAAGTGTGTGTTCTAGTGTGTTCCTACACGGTTTAAATTTATACATTTTAGTACAGGGTAATGCTTGTGTTAAAGAATATTTGTTACCTTTTCAGATGTTAAGCATTTAAATTTATAACATGTTAACGCTTAGCTGAAATCTATTGACATTGCCCATGTAAATGTTACTTGTTTGGTGTAATGCCATTATCTACATAAAGAATTAGAAATTCCAAATGGTCCTGTGTGAAAACTTTCTAAAATACTGGAGGTAGATCTGATATGACCCAAATTGAAGAATCACATACACATTATTTTCAGACATTTTACTTCTGAAGAGATCCAACACTTGACTTCCAATACTGTACACAAAATCAAATTGCGTGTCATCAACCCTGAAAAGACAAGCATAGTAGTGCAAATAAGTAGTGTGGTACATTTGTTAAATAAAAATTCAAGGCATTTCAAGTAAACTCAGGGATTCACAAAATGACAAACGTGAACATTGTGCTGCCTCCTGTTCAAGCAAAGGCACTTTCCAAGGAAAACTATATATATAAAAAAACCTAAAGTAAAAAAGGCTTAAGATGCCAGAACTCAAGGCTCCCTGTAAATATACATATATATATATATATTACCAAACTGTTGGTACAAAAATTGTGGGTAACATTTAACCCTAAACAAAACAGATCAGGAACAAGTTTACGTGTATCTCAATTTTATGCATCTTCATTAAGGGCTTGGAGATATGAAAATTGACCCTGCATGCCCTCATCAGGTAAATCAGTTAAATTGACCGTGCTGAGTGGCACTGCACTGGGTGGTCTGTTGTCATAGGAGTGAGTGAGTGGTGGTGGTGCTGGTGTGTGTGCATATACTTGTCCATAAGGACCTCTTCCCTGAAATGGCATAATGTAGTGTGGTTGTGGTGGTGGTGGTGGTGGTGGTGTATGTGGTGGCTGCACAACTTGCCGCAGGAGAGCAAAGCCATCAGCAATTGATGCTGTTAGCCTATCCAGGGTCTGTGTCATTTTGGATAAATTGTCAGCTGCCCTGTTTTCAGAGGTCTCAATAATGTCCACAAGTTTCTTCTTCAGTTGTTTGTCCTCCTCAACGGCATTCAGCCACTGGGCCTCAGCTGGCAGCTTTCGCTTCATTCGATCATGCCGGTGTCCCTGCAGTCTAGTCTATACAGAGTGGACAAAAGAAAATGTGTTCATATTTCATATTTCACTTCCCCATTGCCATATTGTTGTAGCATATGAACAGGAGTTATGTGACTGCTCGGTCTACTTTTTGCATTTTTGCCTTTTACCTGTACTTATTGATCCTGTTTACACGCTATGGAGCTATTGTGGTAATTTCCTTCAGGATGAATTATTCATCTTATCACAGATACACATTACTTGATAATCAGAATCAGAATCAGAACAACTTTATTTATCCCGAAGGAAATTAGTGTGCCAGAGTTACAAGAAATAAAGAAGTATAAGCAATAAAAGAAGTATAGGCAGAAAATAACAATAATAAATAATAGAAATACAATAAGAAATGCCATATGAAACAAGTGATAATATAAGGAGTGCAAGTTAAACAAGAGTATAAAAGTATAAAAATATTTCGCGTGGTATGAGAATTAAATATGAAATGTAGTAATAAAGCCAACAATTCATGACAATTACAAGACCAAAAATACATACCTGAAGCAGGTCTCTCCTCTGCTTCACTGTGGGCGTGATGGCCACACTGCCATCGACTTCTTGAACATCCGCTGCCGATTCGTCCAAGGATGACGAAACTGATGTGGCGGGGGAAGCAGAATCCTCCAGTTCGTGAGTCTCGATGCCGGAGGCGATGGTCGTAGTAGCTGGGGAACCACCCCAAACCTTTTCACACAGTTCCAAGTAGAGGAGCACCACTCTTCCGTGGCCGCTCCTGCGTCCAGTGTCCACTGCATTCCTGTATTTCCCTCTAATTGCCTTCATTTTGGTTGTCAGGTTGGCTTGTGTTATGTCCTCCTTCACATGAGGAAACTCCTCGTTGGTCTCAGATGGGTATTTCTCCAAGAATAGCGCTAACATGTCGACGTACTTGGTTTTGCAAGATTCCCAGTCCACATTTTCATGGGCTTTACTTGCCTTGTAGTCCAACGCGACATTAAGGAGCAATTCAACTTCGCTATCTGTCCAGACAAACGAACCTCGCGCCATATTTGTTGTCCAGAAAGGAATAGGAAGGAACTCTTCGTCGAAATGAGAATTCTGATTGGCTTGCAGAGGATTCTCCTTCTTCCTACACTGCCGCCTATAGGCTTGGCGTAGTTATGATGGCGCTTGATGGCGTTTTTATGCGGGTTGATGTAAACGAAAACTTTTTTGAAAACGATGCTATGTGCACGATGTTATTTTGGAAAACGGAGGGAGGGAAATATTCGTTTCTCAACATACCCGGCTACGTGTAAACGTAGCCTAAGATAGAATCCACAACTTTATCAGATCATAGTCCAATTAAGATGAAAATATATTTAGGTCAAGAGAAACAATTCAGATATTGGAGACTTAACGTCTCAATATTGAATGACCCTCTAATCCAACAGGAATTACATGACAGGCTAAAGGAATATATGGACATAAATGAAAACTGAGATGTTACTCTATCTATTCTATGGGATGGTGCCAAAGCTGTTATGAGGTGTCATATTATTCAAATTACGTCTAGAAGAAGCCAACAGACTTGAACTGGAGACTAAAATTAGCAGATTGGAAAAAGAACACAAAATATCTAATAAAAAGGAGCACTTTAGAATTATTAAAACAGGAGAGACAAAAATTAGATGATTTACTCACATATAGAGCTGAGGGAATGCTCAGATTTGTGAAAAGAAAGTATTATGAAATGGGGAATAAGGCAAGTAGACTACTGGCTTTTCAGTTACGTAAAGCTCAATCAAACCGTGTGGTACCTAAAATTAAACACCCTGAATTACCTCCCAACCAAAAAACCAAAAGAGATCTGAGGGTTATAGACCAGCTGTTCTGTAACACTGGTATACAGCCATTCCAATTCCTTCTACCCCAAAGTGATATGTTCCGATACTTTCAGATAAGGAACTACATAACAAACCATACAGATTAGAATATAATTAAAAATGCTCCAACAAACATAGAACATAATTTTATTTTATTAATATAATTAAACATCAATTACCAAATAAAAAACATGTGTCCCATATATCAAATCAAATCAGATTTTATTTATATAGCCCAAAATCACAAAATACATTTGTCTCAGAGAGCTTTACAATCTGTACAGGGAGTGACACCCTCTGTCCTTAGACCCTCGATTAGTGAGGAAAAACTTGCCCACCAAAAAAACTTTTAACAGGGAAAAAGGTGGAAGAAACCTCAGGAAGAGCCACAGAGGAGGGATCCCTCTCCCAGGACGGACAGACGTGCAATGATGTCACATGTACAGAACAAATCAACACACACATATTGTACATTCACGATGAATAACAGTGATAAATAATGACAATGATAAAATGAGAATGTCTACAACGAATGATGAATTATCACAGCAACAGTAAAACTAGCGGTAAAGACACAGATGCACAGCAGCAAATCATCAACCAACTACAAACTGTAATGGGGACATGGCAACAATGATGACAGCAACAACACATGCAGTAGACGCCACGCAGGACCACAGCAGCAGACACAGTCCACAAGAACCTGCTGGACGAGAGAGCACAGAATCTCCGGGGAAGAAGTTTAATTAGTAACATGATAGATAGATAGATGGATTAGATAGATGGATAGATAAGGAGAGAGAGAGAGCGAATGAGAGAGAGAGAACGAGAGAGTATGTGAGTCCCCCAGCAGTCTAGTTCTATGGCAGCATAACTAAGGGATGACCTGAGCCAGCCCTAATTATAAGCTTTATCAAAAAGGAAAGTCTTAAGTCTACTCTTAAAGGTGTTGACTGTGTCTGCCTCCCGAACACAGAGTGGTAGTTTATTCCACAGAAGAGGAGCTTGATAGCTGAAAGCTCTGGCTCCCAATCTACTTTTAGACACTATAGGAACCACAAGGAACCCAGCATCCTGGGAGCGCAGTGTTCTAGTGGGGTGGTAAGGTACAATGAGCTCTTTTAGATATAATTGTGTCTGACCATGAAGAGCTTTGTAAGTTAGTAGAAGAATTTTAAATTCTATTCTAGATTTAACGGGTAGCCAGTGCAAGGAAGCCAAAATGGGAGAGATGTGATCTCTGATTTTGGTTCCTGTCAGAACACGTGCAGCAGCATTCTGAATCAGCTGCAAACTCTTAAGAGACTTATTAGAGCAGCCTGATAGCAAAGAGTTACAATAGTCCAGCCTAGAAGTAACAAATGCATGGACTAGTTTTTCTGCATCCGCTTGAGAAATGATGCGTCTGATTTTGGCAATGTTACGCAAGTGGAAGAATGCAGTCCTCGAAAGTTGTTTTATATAGTCATTAAAGGACAAATCCTGATCAAAAACAACTCCAAGATTTTTTAAGGTGGAGCTGGAGGCCAGGGTGATCCCGTCTAAGGCAAAATCTCTGGAATGATAGTTTCTAAGGTGTTTGGGTCCTATTACGAGAACTTCAGTTTTATCTGAATTTAGCATCAGAAAATTGTGGGTCATCCAATTTTTTATGTCCTTAATGCATGCTTGAAGTTTAGTTAGTGATCGGTTTTATCAGGCTTGATCGATAAATATAATTGGGTGTCGTCGGCATAACAATGAAAGTTAATTGAATGATTCCTAATAATGTGCCCTAGAGGAAGCATATATAAACTGAATAGAAGTGGCACTAATACAGAACCTTGTGGGACTCCATGAGAAACTTTGGTTTGCATGGAGGATATATCATTAACATGAACAAACTGAGATCGGTCTAGGAAATATGACTTAAACCAGCCTAGGGCGGTTCCTTTAATGCCAATTTGATATTCCAGTCTCTGTAAAAGAATCTGATGGTCAATGGTGTCAAATGCGGCACTAAGATCTAATAGGACAAGTACAGAGATGAGTCCTTTGTCTGATGCCATTAGGAGGTCGTTTGTAACTTTAACTAGTGCGGTCTCTGTGCTATGATTTACTCTAAATCCTGACTGAAACTCCTCGAATAAGCTGTTTGTGTGGAGAAAATCACATAGCTGATTGGCTACGGCTTTCTCAAGTACCTTAGAGATGAATGAAAGGTTTGATATTGGCCTGTAGTTGGCTAACACCTCTTGATCTAGAGTTGTTTTTTTAAGAAGAGGCTTAATCACAGCTATTTTAAAGGACTGTGGTACATATCCTGATAATAAAGACAGATTAATCATATTCAATAAGGACGGGCTAACTAAAGGTAATACATCTTTAAGCAGCCTGGTTGGGATGGGGTCTAAGAGACAGGTTGACGACCTAGATGAAGAAATTATTGTAGTTATTTGTTGAATGTCGACGGGAGAAAAGCAGTCTAAATATAAATCAGGTTTTATAGCTATTTCCAAACTTGCTGTATCAGAAATCAGATGAGTGCCTGTTGAGGGCAAAAGGTGATGAATTTTGTCTCTAATATTTAGAATTTTATCATTAAAGAAGCTCATGAAGTCATTACTAGTTAGGCTTAAAGGAATAGATGACTCAATAGAGCTGTGGTTCTCTGTTAGCCTGGCTACAGTGCTGAAGAGAAACCTGGGGTTGTTCTTATTTTCCTCAATTAATGAGGAATAATAGGCTGTTCTGGCATTACACAGAGCCTTCCTATAAATTGCAAGATTATCTTGCCAGGCTAGGCGAGATTCTTCCAGTTAAGAGGCACGCCATTTACGTTCAGATTTACGTGCCTCTTGCTTTAATTTGTGAGTGTGCTGGCTATACCATGGTGCTAACCTCCTCTGTTTTATTGTTTTATTTTTCAGAGGTGCAATAGAGTCAAGAGTTGTCTGTAATGTGTCTGTGGTATTACTAACGAGCTGATCTATGTGTGAGGGGCTACAGGAAGCTGCTAAGTCCTCTGTTACATTAAGACATGGCATTGAATTTAATACTATAGTAATCGTTTCCTTAAATTTGGCTACAGCACTGTCAGATAAACATCTGCTGTAGGAGTTTCTGAAAAATGGGGACTGATGGGGAAAGATGGGGACTGGGAAACACTGTGCATTGGATGTCATAAAGGTATCAATAATAACATGTGGAAGGAGTTCGATTAGAAGATGAAGACTGAAGGTTTTTTAGGACACCTTCTGTGGTCTCTAAACTTGCTAATAACCCAGATGCAATATACTGCTGGAGAGGATGTGGACTGGTGGGCGACCACTCACACATATTCTGGGATGCCCAGTGATGCTTCCATTTTGAAAAGAGAAAGAGATAGATAATGTTCTAGGGATTAATATACTATTCGCCGCAAGCCAGTTTCTTTTCGATCTAACTTGAAGGTATGTACACTAAAGACCAAAAACATTTGTTACATATACTGTATTTTTCGGACTATAAGCCACTACTTTTTTTCCATACTTTGAACCATGCGGCTAATACAGACGTGCAGCTTTCCTATGAATTCTTCTTCAGCCCACAGGGGGTATATAATATTATTACACCCTCACCCCCTCAAAATGGAAAACCCACAAAGCAATTCCTATGATGCAGCTTTTAAGTTGAATGCCATCAATCTGGCTATCCATGATAGAAAAAAAGAGCGGCTGCACGTAAGCTTGCCGTTAATGAATCTATGGTGAGACGGTATGTGATGAAGATTATCTGAGGCTGTTCAACTACGACACTAAAGAGGACGACTTTAGTGGCTTTAGTGCGCAGAAGAAATTAAGTGACAGTGGTATGGTGTTAGTTAGTTTTAATTAGTTAATTAGTTTTTAAATTAATTAGTTTTAAATGCTCAGGAGGAAGATAAATAGTGACTTCAGTGCATCGGAGAATGAAGCGACTTATATAGTTGCGCAGTCTTACTCTTAAGAGACTAATAAGTCTCTTAAGAGTTTGCAGCTGATTCAGAATGCTGCTGCACGTGTTCTGACAGGAACCAAAATCAGAGATCACATCTCTCCCATTTTGGCTTCCTTGCACTGGCTACCCGTTAAATCTAGAATAGAATTTAAAATTCTTCTACTAACTTACAAAGCTCTTCATGGTCAGGCACCATCATATTTAAAAGAGCTCATAGTACCTTAGCACCCCACTAGAACATTGCGCTCTCAGGATGGTGGGTTCCTTGTGGTTCCTATAGTGTCTAAAAGTAGATTGGGAGCCAGAGCTTTCAGCTATCAAGCTCCTCTTCTGTGGAATAAACTACCACTCTGTGTTCGGGAGGCAGACACAGTCAACACCTTTAAGAGTAGACTTAAGACTTTCCTTTTTGATAAAGCTTATAATTAGGGCTGGCTCAGGTCATCCCTTAGTTATGCTGCCATAGAACTAGACTGCTGGGGGACTCACATACTCTCTCGCTCTCTCTCTCTCATTCTCTCTCTCTCCTTATCTATCCATCTATCTAATCCATCTATCTATCATGTTACTAATTAAACTTCTTCCCCGGAGTTTCTGCGCTCTCTCGCCCAGCAGGTTCTTGTGGACTGTGTCTGCTGCTGTGGTCCTGCGTGGCGTCTACTGCATGTGTTGTCGCCGCCATCATTGTTGCCATATCCCCATTACAGTTTATAGTTATGTAATGATTTGCTGCTACTGTAATAATTCATCATTCATTGTAACCTATTCTTATCATCCATTGTAATTCATTATTATTAATTGTGAGTGTACAAAATGTGTGTGTTGATTTGTTCTGTACATGTGACATCATTGCACGTCTGTCCGTCCTGGGAGAGGGATCCCTCCTCTGTGGCTCTTCCTGAGGTTTCTTCCACCTTTTTCCCTGTTAAAAGGTTTTTTTGGTGGGCAAGTTTTTCCTCACTCGAATCGAGGGTCTAAGGACAGAGTGTGTCACTCCCTGTACAGATTGTAAAGCCCTCTGAGACAAATGTATTTTGTGATTTTGGGCTATATAAATAAAATTTGATTTGATTTGATTTGAATATTCTTAAATCAGAATTCGTGAGACAAATGTAAGTCCAGAAAGTGAGAAATTCATGTTCCCATTATCTCCTACTAAATAAACTACCTTATTTTTCCGGCCATAAGGCGCACCGGAATTATAAGGCGCAGTATCAATTAACATGTCAATTGCTGTCATTGTCCACACATAAGCGAAAACAAAACGTGTGTCTGATAAGTCGAACTTTATTCAACTAATTTACAATAACTCTCAGTTGTAGGTTAACACAAAAATACAAGTTTAAGTTGACAATTTCTGCATCAAACATGTCCGGATCCCTCTCAACATTGTTCAGTTTTAATACAAAAATACAAAACCGTTGTTCAGAGTTTAACAGTTGGGTGATTTTAGGATCCAGCAGCCCAGATCCCTCTCGTCCTTATCCGAGTCAGTCTCGTTGCTGTCACCGGGCTGTTGTTCTGCGTGGCTCCTGACTCACGGAGAAATACGTTATTAGCCGTAATGTGTACAACATAAAATCCCCTTGAGGTTGGTAAACACAACCAAAGGTCATACATAAGGCACACTGGATTATAAGGCGCACTGTTGATTTTTGAGAAAATTTAATGATTTTAGATTGCGCCTTATAGTCTGAAAAATACGGTACTATTTAACAGCCCCTTCAAGTACAAATTCCAAGTGAGCTTAAGTCTGGTTTTCTGTCTATAAAAATGTTCTTAGCTTCATTGTTACATTCCTCTTCTTCCCCACCTTTGCTGTGTATTCAGTGCATTGTCTTAACCGTACAGAGATAACCTTACATTACATTTGGCCTTGCAGTAGGAGCAATGGCGCCATTCATTACACTTTTATTTAAGTGCACTTACTTGACACCTTAGTTTCATGGTAGGTCATCCTAAAGTCACAGTAAAAGAGCCTTCATAAAGCTGTCTGTGACAGGTTTTGACGAGAAAACAGCAAATCTCCAGAGAGAAGAAGAGCCACAGAGAGAAGACACCTGTCACTGTTGATATAAGTCAGATAGAAGGTCTGTGAAAGACAGAGAAAGGCAGTTTTCGGTGTGTTAAGTGATGCTTTCTCCCTTTCTCATGCTTATCCATCAAGGCTGACATATCATATCAATCTCATTAGTATACACCCTCTGGCCTTACATACACACACTGTATCCTTTACATAACATAATACCTTTCCACTCACTTCCCCTCTGCTCTATTTTTCATTTCTACATTAGACACACATCATGTTTGATCATAATCTACTGCTATTAAATCTATTTGTCATGCTAAGTTTGACAATATCTCTGACCTGTGTGTTTGTGTGTATCTAATGTAGGTTTTCTCCACTGCATCACGCGTCCCTCAATGGAAACCTGGAGCTCATATCTTTGCTGCTGGATTCACAGGCTGCTGTCGACATCAGAGACCAGAAAGGTGAGAAGGAAAATATGCACACAAACACACATACACACATAGTTCACCCTCATACACGTAAATATACACTGATCAAAAAACAAATGTGTGATGTGTGCATGCGCAGGCATGCGGCCGCTGCACTATGCGGCCTGGCAGGGGAAGGCTGAACCCATGAAGATGCTGCTGAAATCTGGTTCGTCTGTCAACGGCCAATCAGATGAAGGACAAATTCCTCTACACCTGTCTGCACAGCATGGCCACTACGACGTGGTGAGTGACACCAACTCTTCAAACACTCACTAGCTGGGTATGAGTCACATAACAAAGCCCTCTATTTAATACAATATGTTCTGACCCTAACCCTCATTAAACTATTATCAATTACTTTAATTCATTCATTCATATGTAATTCAGCATCATTTAGATCTGAAATAGATTGGTTGAGGTTTTTGCCAGCACCGTTTAAAGCAGCTATAATCAATATTTTTATAATAACAATGAATAAAGTTACTATGTGTAATGTAAAAGGCATTGCTTATAGTAATACTAATTACTAGCTCATTGTCTTGGTTTTTAGGCCCACGATGTTACTGTTGTGGTTCACTCTCACAGCTCTCAAAGCATTGTGTTTAGCTACATCAGGCTAGTGAAAAAGCTCTTAAAACCCATTGTATATTCCCTTGCCAGAAATAATAGGCATATTTAGCATATGGCATATTTAGCGACTAGCTGGTGCATTTAGCAGCTCATCAGTCAAATATATATACCTCAGGAGTTTGTGTACACAAAAACAGAGCTAAAAGGAGATCATATTTTTGGTTTTTCGCCCACCAGGTGGCCAGAAACACAACTCAAGTGTATGCTAATGTTACTCTGTGTTAGCTAGATAGGCATCTTATTTTGTCATACGGTTATTGTAGGTTTTACATTGCCTGAAAATCAGCCTGAATTGCTGTTTTGTTACACTTCATGTATTCAGCTTGACAGCTTTCAGTTTATACAGAAATGGCAATAATTTGTCATATTGATCAAAGAATGCCGATTTAACACTTTTATTTCTGTATGATGACTTAAAACAACTTAATCTTTGTCACCCTTTTTTTGCTAATTTGTGTGGAGTATAAAGAGTGTAGCTAGCTGGGTAGTGTGATAGTGTGGACGTGTTCAGGCTGACATTTGATATTTCTTACTGTCCTGTGAAACAGCTCACAGGTCTAATCTGACACATTACACCTGTGTGGGTGTGGATGGCTTTTAAATCTTCCTACAAGACACTGATTGGGGGACCACTTTTTTCCATTGTCAAAAATGTTAATATAACTGACTATGAAATGAATGAAATTCGCAGGCTCCTAAACTGAAGAACCACATGATTTTACTTGATTAAATAACCATGATTTATACAGCCTAACAAACCGGGACTGCAGTTACTCCTCGTCCTCCTTTAGCGAAAATGGTAAATGTATTAAATGTAATTTATTTGTAGCTCTGGAGGCGAGGCTTAGCGACTTAGAGACACGGTATCGCAGCACCGAAAAATCAGTAGCTGCTATAGTTAGCAAGTCCCCTGTAGCCGGTGCGGTACCACCGAAGGCAGCTGTAGCTAGCCGTCCCCCGGTAGATCCCTGGGTGACTGTTCGAAGGAGGCATAGCCCCAAACAGAAGCCTACGGTACACCACCAACCACTCCACGTATCTAACCGATTTTCCCCACTCAGCGACACACCCGCTGAGAGGCCAACTCTGGTCATTGGCAGCTCAATTTTAAGAAACGTGAAGTTAGCGACACCGGGGACCATAGTTAAATGAATCCCGGGGGCCAGAGCGGGCGACATTGAATCTAATTTAAAACTGCTGGCTAAAGATAAGAGGAGATATAATAAGATTATTATTCACGTCTGCGGTAATGACACCCAGTTACGTCAATCGGAGGTCACTAAAATTAATGTGTCATCGGGGTGTGAATATGCCAAAACAATGTCGGACTCCGTAATTTTCTCTGGACCCCTACCAAATGTAACCAGTGATGACATGTATAGTTGCATGTCGTCATTTCACCGGTGGTTGTCGAGGTGGTGTCCAGATAATGACGTGGGCTTCATAGATAATTGGACACCTTTCTGGGGAAAACCTGGTCTGATTAGGAGAGACGGCATTCATCCCACTTTGGATGGAGCAGCTCTTATATCTAGAAACATGGCCAAGTTTATTAGTCGATCTAACCCATGACAATCCAGAGTTGAGACCAGGAAGCAGAGCTGCAGTCTTACACGCTTCTCTGCGCCTCCACTAGAGCAGCTGCCCACCCAATCATCTAGTATAGAGACTGTGTCTGTCCCCCGTCCACCTGCATTATTTAAAGATAAAACAAACAGAAGAGGAGTAAATCATAAAAACCTGATAAATATTAAATCAACATCTCAAAGAGTCCAAAACAAGATAATTAAATGTGGACTCTTGAATATTAGGTCCTTGTCCTCTAAAGCTGTTTTAGTAAATGAATTAATATCTGACTATGATATTGATTTATTCTGCCTCACTGAAACCTGGTTGCAGGAGGATGAATATGTTATGTTATATATGTTATCTTATTCTGAATTTCTATCTGAATTTGCAGAATTTGCATCAGGCTTGGTCGTTAAAACAGATAAAGTAATTATTGTAGGTGATTTTAATATCCATGTCGACAACCATAGTGATAGTCTTAGTACTGCATTTATCTCTTTGTTAGACTCAATTGGCTTCTGTCAGAGTGTAAACAAACCGACTCATTGTCTGAATCACACTCTTGACCTTATACTCTCATATGGCATTGAAATTGATCATCTAATAGTCTTTCCACATAATCCTATTCTATCTGACCATTTTTTAATAACCTTTGAGTTCATACTACTGGACTATAAGCCTTTTTGCAGAAACTCCTACAGCAGATGTTTATCTGACAGTGCTGTAGCCAAATTTAAGGAAACGATTACTATAGTATTAAATTCAATGCCATGTCTTAATGTAACAGAGGACTTAGCAGCTTCCTGAAGCCCCTCTTGACTTTATTGCACCTCTGAAAAAGAAGACAATAAAACAGAGGAGGTTAGCACCATGGTATAGCCAGCACACTCACAAATTAAAGCAAGAGGCACGTAAATCTGAACGTAAATGGCGTGCCTCTAAACTGGAAGAATCTCGCCTAGCCTGGCAAAATAATCTTGCAATTTATAGGAAGGCTCTGTGTAATGCCAGAACAGCCTATTATTCTTTATTAATTGAGGAAAATAAGAACAACCCCAGGTTTCTCTTCAGCACTGTAGCCAGGCTAACAGAGAACCACAGCTCTATTGAGTCATCTATTCCTTTAAGCCTAACTAGTAATGACTTCATGAGCTTCTTTAATGATAAAATTCTAAATATTAGAGACAAAATTCATCACCTTTTGCCCTCAACAGGCACTCATCTGATCTCTGATACAGCAAGTTTGGAAATAGCTATAAAACCTGATATATATTTAGACTGCTTTTCTCCCGTAGACGTTCAACAAATAAGCTATAAGCCGTCAACCTGTCTCTTAGACCCCATCCCAACCAGGCTGCTTAAAGATGTATTACCTTTAGTTAGCCCTTCCTTGTTGGATTTGATTAATCTGTCTTTATTATCAGGATATGTACCACAGTCCTTTAAAATAGCTGTGATTAAGCCTCTTCTTAAAAAAACAACTCTAGATCAAGAGGTTTTAGCCAACTACAGGCCGATATCAAACCTTTCATTCCTCTCTAAGGTACTTGAGAAAGCCAATCAGCTATGTGATTTTCTCCAGACAAACAGCTTATTCAAGGAGTTTCAGTCAGGATTTAGAGTAAATCATAGCACAGAGGCCGCACTAGTCAAAGTTACAAACAACCTCCTAATTGCATCAGACAAAGGACTCATCTCTGTACTTGTCCTATTAGATCTTAGTGCCGCATTTGACACCATTGACCATCAGATTCTCTTACAGAGACTGGAATATCAAATTGGCATTAAAGGAACCGCCCTAGGCTGGTTTAAGTCATATTTCCTAGACCGATCTCAGTTTGTTCATGTTAATGATATATCCTCCATGCAAACCAAAGTTTCTCATGGAGTCCCACAAGGTTCTGTATTAGGGCCACTTCTATTCAGTTTATATATGCTTCCTCTAGGGCACATTATTAGGAATCATTCAATTAACTTTCATTGTTATGCCGACGACACCCAATTATATTTATCGATCAAGCCTGATGAATCTAATCACTTAACTAAACTTCAAGAATGCATTAAGGACATAAAAAATTGGACGACCCATCATTTTCTGATGCTAAATTCAGATTAAACTGAAGTTCTCGTAATAGGACCCAAACACCTCAGAAACTATCAATGCAGAGATTTAGCCTTAGACGGGATCACCCTGGCTCTCCAAATCTTGGAGTTGTCTTTGATCAGGATTTGTCCTTTAATAACTATATAAAACAACTTTCGAGGACTGCATTCTTCCACTTGCGTAACATTGCCAAAATCTGACGCATTATTTCTCAAGTGGATGCAGAAAAACTAGTCCATGCATTTGTTACTTCTAGGCTGGACTATTGTAACTCTTTGCTATCAGGCTGCTCTAATAAGTCTCTTAAGAGTTTGCAGTTGATTCAGAACGCTGCTGCACGTGTTCTGACAGGAACCAAGATCAGAGATCACATCTCTCCCATTTTGGCTTCCTTGCACTGGCTACCCGTTAAATCTAGAATAGAATTTAAAATGCTTCTACTAACATACAAAGCTCTTCATGGTCAGACACCATCATATCTAAAAGAGCTCATAATACCTTACCACCCCACTAGAACACTGCGCTCCCAGGATGGTGGGTTCCTGGTGGTTCCTAAAGTGACTAAAAGTAGATTGGGAGCCAGAGCTTTCAGCTATCAAGCTCCTCTTCTGTGGAATAAACTACCACTCTGTGTTCGGGAGGCAGACACGGTCAACACCTTTAAGAGTAGACTTAAGACTTTCCTTTTTGATAAAGCATACAATTATGGCTGGCTCAGGTCATCCCTTAGTTATGCTGCCATAGGACTAGACTGCTGGGGGACTCACATACTCTCTCCCTCTCTCTCTCATTCTCTCTCTCTCCTTATCTATCCATCTATCTATCTATCTATCATGTTACTAACTAAACTTCTTCCCCGGAGTTTCTGTGCTCTTTCGTGTCCAGCAAGTCAGCTAGCATGAACTGATAAAGCCTCTTGGATGTGTGTGTGTGTTTTTCCTGTCTACAGTCTGAGATGCTGCTGCAGCACCAGTCAAACCCATGTATCGTGGATAATGCAGGGAAAACACCTCTGGACCTGGCCTGTGAGTTTGGCAGAGTTGGGGTAAGAAGCTGCATTTTTAGTCATTATTCAGAAATAGCAGAATTTAAAAAGTTTACAGGAATCTAAAGAGGAGGAAGATAAAATCAGTTGCTTATATATGTGTGTGTGTGTGTGTGTGTGTGTGTGTGTGTGTAGGTGGTCCAGTTATTGCTGTCTAGTAATATGTGTGCTGCTTTGCTGGAGCCCAAAAAGGGAGACACCACTGACCCAAACGGGACATCTCCTCTCCATCTGGCCGCCAAGAATGGACACATAGATATTATCAGGTACATATACACACACTTCCAGATCCATCCATAAATGCATATTGGTTCATATTAAAACACGTTCATTTAGAAACCAAACTTCTTTGTGCAGTTATTTAATCTCCACACAACACACACAATTACCTGGTTTGAGTATCCTCCTGAGTGTGCTGATAAAACAGATGTATAGATGGCTGATATTCTCAACAATACGCTTGAAAAACATCAACAATAAACTGATCCTAGAAACAGGAAAGCCTTGTGTACAGAATTGTTTTCTGTTAGGTTTGCTCATACACTCACATTCGTTTTAGATGTGTTCACTAACAAAAGCAATGCAATATGGTGTGGGATTTAATTTGTAGTTTGGCATCTGACATTTGGCATCATTTGGCAAAAAGAGAAGATAATTGAACCCTTTTCACAACTTTCTTCATGTTGTCTTCATTTGCTCAGTGAAAATGCCTTTTAGGTTCTTGGTCAAAGAGTCCTTGTGGTTTCATTTCACAATGATGGAGCGAGCTCAATGTGCTCCTAGGAATGTTCAAAGTTTTTAGACTGATAAGGACTGTGAATTACTTGGATATAAGATATGTCTAGGAAAATAAAAGCAAATGCACCTAAGCTCAGTTTGGAACACTATGGAAAAAGACATGTTTTTTTTTGTTAGTATTATTAATATTATTATGGTTTATTGTGTGTAGATAGATCAATTTAAAATCAATCTGCAGCACAATAAAGTGTAGAGGCATCTGAATACTTTCTGGAGCCACTGAAATTGGCTTCTAAAAATGTATGTGTCCAGTAGGAACTAATGTTCTTGGGGCTACTGACAGGGGGGAGTATTGAGAAACGGGCTTATGCATTGTTGGTTTTTATGGGATTTCAACATTCACTTCTGTTCAGTAAGGTGCTTTGGTATTTCATATTCAAGATAACTCTTTTCTACAAGTCTTTGTCACCCTCTTGTCTTACTCTCTCCTTTGCAGTTCTTCACTTCTCTTATTTGTTTTCTCTAGATTTCACTCACTTTTCAACCTCCTTCCTTTGCTCACCTTCTCTCTCCTCTGCCCTCAGACTGCTGATCCAGGCTGGCATTGACATCAACAGGCAGACCAAAGCGGGCACTGCCCTACATGAAGCTGCCCTCTGCGGCAAGACTGAGGCAGTGAGACTCCTGCTGGACGTAAGTGGACTATTACTATCTACTACTACTACTCCTTTCTATCGCTGACACCCTGGTTTTAGTTTACTTAAAGGATAATTTCAATCTTATATAAAGGTAAAGACTGTAAATACAAAAATTATAGTGTTATTGTAACACTTCTAAGGTGATATAACAAACAGGGTAATTTTTTCTTTTGCATACAGTGTAGGGATGTAACGATACACTCAACTCACGACTCGATTCGAGTCACGATTTTTTGTTCACGATACGATTTTCTCACGATTATTTTTTTTATCAAAATGAGCTACAGACAAATTATGACCAAATAAAATTCTTTTTATTTGTAGGAAAAAAAATTATTCCCTCAAACCTTTGTGTTCTTATGAAGTACAACTTAAAGTGCATCTTAAAACAAAATACATATCTCCTTTCTTGAGAAAACAATCTCACAAGTAAACTAATGTAATTCAATCTTAAATAACAAAACAATATAAAATCTTAACCAAAAAGAGAGGTCCTTTCTTTACAGAAACACTGTTAAACATTTTTGTTTTTGTGTCTTATAAAAAAAAGTGCAAATTAAGCAGTTAATCACTTAAATAACAAAGAATAACTGGATTTTTAAAAACAAATCCCACTTCAAAATAATAACATCAAAACATAAAAACTCTTCAAATAAACTAAAACTGGCTTGTGTAGCTTGAAACTCAAGAAACAGGTTTCTCTTGAGGAAAATCAACATGTCAACATTCTCAGGCCGAAGTTGAGATCTCTGTGAGGTAACAACATCCCCTGCGGTCGAAAAGACCCTTTCACTAGGGACAGAGGTTGCTGGTGTGGTGAGGTGAGCCTTTGCTAGAGGTGAAAGCAGTGGGTAAAACTTACTGTTCTCCTTACACCATTTGAGTGGGCAGCTTGTGAGGGAAATAGACAGTTCACTTCTGTACCTGACAATTTCTGCTTTAATCCCACACATGTGATTGGTCTGTGCTGCCCCTACACTTTCTGTGAACGTCCCTTCTAGGAGATCTTCCAGTGCAGTCTTCTTGAGGCGTGGTTGTTGAAGGTCTGCATCCACCATGTCTGCCTGGTCAGCAGGCAGCTCTGCTGCATGTGTAGAGGCACTGGTGTCGGTTACACCTCCAGTTTCCTTCATAGGGGAATTGGTCTGTAAACAGCACAATTATTTTAATTTTTAATAATTATTAAAAAAATAATATATATTAGTACTACTATTAGTAATTTAAAGTAAAATAAGTACCTGGTTGTGAATCTGCACAGCTTTCTCCTTCACCCTCTGGAACACATCCTGGCGCTGATCTTCGGTAAGATGAGGCAGAGAGCGGAATCTGGGGTCTAGGTCTAACGCAGTGCAGTCCAGCAGATGGTTGTTCCCAGGCCCAGTGTATCTGTCTAATAAATTGTTGAAGATAGCTTTCTTCATCATGCTCACTGTGGTGGAGTCCTCCTCCACAGGCAACATGCTCTGCTCAATCGTGTGCTTTAAGGGCACAATTAGAGACACTGTTGGGTTTTGTTCATCAATTTTCGCTGACGAGGTGGCGTAGCGTTACTTAGCTTTTCGCTATGGTGGCGGCTAATATGCTGTTGCATATTACTTGTGTTGCCGCTATACGTCAGCAGTCTCTTACAATATTTGCATGCCGTTTGTGTTTTGTCTGTCCTATTTTTACCGGTTGTATCTGAATATACTGGGAATCCAAAATGTTGCCAAACAGGTGATTTAAAACCGCTCGGCGCATCCTCTATCTCAAAGTTGTTGCCTACCGTCGCCATAGTTTCCCATAGTTCTGTGCTCCATACCTACGTAATGACGTGAGTCACATAACTTGACGCCTGACGTTGAACAAATGAATCGCCAACCAGTGACTTTTTTTAAGATAACGTAACCTATTTCTAATAAAAAAAGACAAAAAAGAACATATCCGACTTGTCTCACATTCGCGAAGAATCGCGATTCATTTTTTCTATCAACCGGTGCGAATCGTCACGCATTTGTACCGATTTTAATCGTGTCACGATGTATCGTTACATCCCTAATACAGTGTAATCAATAACACTAATACAATGAGATTAAAAGAAAAAAATAAAGGCAGGATGGTTTCTGCGGTGACATACATTACTAAAGTAGTTTCCATGGTGTTTGTGATACCAAAAGACAATTCAATTTACTGGAAGAATGTTTGACACAAGAAGGCTGTTTTCACATTCATCGGCTGAAGAAGGAAGGTTTCTCTGTGCTCAACATGAATCTAAGTAAAAGGGGTATATCCTGTCTGCAAATCTCTACACTGTGACTCTACACAACTAGTTTGGAGCCAGTTGTGGTCCAGCATGCACCCTAGACAAGTGTGATGTGGAGATTTAGGAGCCTCCAGTGCACATATACTGAGAACATATACTTACAGTGTAGAGTAGGAGACATCTTGTGTCTAACAGTTAAACTTTTGAAATCATCAATATTTGCATATTCATAGTCTGGAAGGTGTTTTTAAAAGTAAAATATCATGACGTCAACTTGATAATTTGAATATTAACTTAATAATCCAATATTATTGCTGTCAAATTTGCTATTTGCTGTCAAACTTCTCTTCATGACTGATATGATTATGTTATTAAATTTAACTTAATCTAAAGATCCTGTGTTGTCCACATGGAAGATATTCACAAATTGGCTTTTTATGATGAATTTAGTTTGATAATATTACACCATGTTCAAGAAAGTGAGGTCTGTATATAAAGTCATGTTTAACAGGTTAAAGCTGTTCTTTTTCCACTTCCTGTTTTCTTTGTCTGCCATGCCAGCAACATAAATAAATGTATTGGTTGAATATAATCTGCTTAATGACTAGGCCAAAATCAAGTTTTAAAACAGTGCATTTTGATTGGCTGAGACCAATAAATATTTCATGTCTGAAGGGGTTAATGAGGATGGTCTGAGGCCTCTTGTCTCTCCATGAAAGGTTTTGGAAAACTCTGTCATCCCCATGTGATAAAACTGAGCCACAGTTATGAAAAAGTACTCAAGATGCAATAACAACACAGGGAGAGATGATGCATTTGTGCCAATGACATTAAAATGCCACAGGGTTTCTGAAAACAAGAGAGGCAATATGTTTAGTCACTGTGTGTTCCAGCATGAGAAACTAACTTTATATTATGAGTGTTTGCCCTGCGCCTTCAGGCTGAATTCATCTTTGTTCATTTGGCCTACATTTGATTCAACAGATTTGAATGTGATATTGCTTTTCAGCTTTTGGCAAAAAAAATAAGATGTGGCTCTAATTAGTAGAACAGCTACCAGGAACGAGCAAGCAAGGAGTAGATGATCACATCCCTGAGGTGTTTAATTAGTATGATAGGACTTTAATTTATGTGTTTTTAGTAACTTGATACTATGTGTTTCAATTTCCTAGTATGAAAAAAGGTGGTTTGGTGTAATAATTAGAAAAGATAATATAGTAAAAAAAAAAAATTCTGTTTTGAACTGAAATTGAGAATACACTTTCTGATTTCTGCCTTTGTCTGCATGAAACAAAGTAAATATTATAAACATACCAAGACCATCTTCTTTATCTCTTCTACAGAGTGGCATCAATGCCACAGTGAGAAACACCTACAGCCAGACAGCTCTTGACATCGTCTATCAATTTACTGCAACACAAGCCAGCAGGGAGATCAAACAGCTGCTTAGGGGTAGGATAGAGGGATGGATGGATGGATGGAGGAAGGGAGGGATGGATGAATGGAGGAAGGGATGGATGCATAGATGGATGGGGAGAGGGAGAAGGAGAAGGAAGGGAAGTCAAGCCAGAACAAACAAAACAGATTAAACAATTACAGAAATATTATATGTGGAAGGACAGAGTGACAGAGAGAGAGGTACCATCACTGGCAAAATACATCAGGTGAGTTAAAAGAAGAGTCAAACTTTAACTTCTTTTTCTTGCCTAGAGTTATATGAGAAGATTGATACCACTCTAATGTACAGTAAATCTGAAGCTACCACCACTAATTAACATGTGTATATGTTGTTTGTATATACCAAAGTGTAAAACCATGTTGTGGATTTTATTACATTTGGTCAGAGCCAGACTAGCTGATTTCCACCTGTTTCCAGTCTAAGCTAACCAGCTGCTAGCTGTAGCGTCATATTACAGACATGAAAGTTCTCATCTGGTATCACCATTAACTCTCACCAGGAAAGCAAATAAGCATAATTCCCAAAATGTCCAACTAACAGTTATTTCTTTAATTGACGCTTTGACTGAAAAACAGAGATACATATTATTATATTATATATATTATTGACTTAATTATATAGTGTTGAGAAATTAAAGTGTTGGAAGTGATTGGTCTCCATAACTGAAACTATTTAATTGCTCTTGTTATAGACAGGGTTAATATTTAAATTTATAGGATTAAGAAATAAGACAATATTGTAATTTACTGTAATGTACTGTGTAACTAACTGTGTCTCTCTGACTCTCAGATGCATCAGCAGCCCTTCAGGTTCGGGCTCTGAAGGATTATTGCAACAACTACGACTTGACCAGCCTCAATATCAAAGCAGGAGATGTCATTACGGTAATACAGACACACACACACACACACACACACACACACACATATATTTGCACGTCTTAGTTATAAAATCCCATAGTGAGACACCTCTTTCACCTCCTGGCTGAGTATAAAAAACAGCTTTCAGAAAGCAGAATAACCAGAGTCATCCAAAATGTGTACGTTGGTGTCTTTAAAGGAGTGTCCCATTTCCTTTAAATGTACCATATTTTTCAGTCCATAAGGCGCAATAAGCGAAAACAAAACATGTGTCGGATAAATCGAACTTTATTCAACTAATATACAATAACTCTCAGTTGTAGGCGAACACAAAAAAAAATAAGTGGGCAATTTCCACATCAAACATGTCCTCTCAACATTGTTCAGTTTTAACACAAACATATAAAACCGTTGTTCAGAGTTTAACAGTTGGGGGATTTTAGGATCCAGCAGCCCGAATCCCTCTCGTCATTATCCGAGTAAGTCTCTGCTGTCACCGGGCTGTTCAGTGATGATTCAGGCCTCTGTGAGGCTCCTGACTCGTGGAGTAATACGTTATTAGCCGTAATGTGTAACATAAAATCGGTTCGAGGTTAGTAGGTGGGCAGATTTAACCAATTACTCCCATTGTTTAGAATTTAAAAGGTCATTTTCAGATAATTAAAAAAACACCATGATGACACAGAGCTACATTACAGACACTGTGTTTAACACCAAAGTTAAAATCCTGCAAGTCTTCATTCTGGTCCCTAGAGGACGCTACAGGTTGTGATCCACTTTTGCAGATGAACCTAACAGATGATGCACTACAAAATATTTTCTTTTATCTATACCTGGTCATCATTTTCAAAACAACAAGTCATATTTGTGCAGAAGCCAGAAATGTTGTCTGTCTACATCATCAAGGTTGCTTAGACACACTTCTAACATAAAGGTTGGTTGGTTTACTCAGCGTGGCTGAAACAACAGTAAAGTTTTGTGTTAGCAGGTAATTTGCGAATGTGCGCTCCCTGTTTGGTGAGATAACTAATGAATATGCAAGAATGAGTGCTTTCAGAATTCCTCATTCACTACAAATATGTTTCATATCAACATGTATTCACTTACTACATTGCAATTCACCCACCATTCATGAATATTGATTATCATTTATGCAGCCTTTGGGTGTTTATTACAATAATAAGAAAGTCAAGTAGTGCCTGAATGAATAGTTTGGCTCTGCTGCTCTCAGACTCAGGGAATGTTTGCATTTATGGATTTTTCACTTCACAAAAGGTGGATCTTTGATATTTTTAAGGCTTTTTAGTAACTTTTGTTATCTTAAAGTAGTTGAAAATAGTTCTTAAAGTATATTTTCAAACCAATAATCCCAGTTATAATTATATATATTGGGTTGTAAATTTCACCCAAAAGCAATTACTTTGTCTTTTTTAATTATGCACTTACTTTGTGCAAGCATAGAGAAAAATAACCAATGTTAATGTATGTATGAAACGTCATATTTGTGTCTGACAGGTTTTGGAGCAGCACCCTGATGGACGCTGGAAAGGGTGTATCCATGACAACCGAACAGGAAATGACCGGGTGGGATACTTCCCTTCCACCATGGTGGAAGTCATCAGCAAGCGCACAGGTGTGTGTGTGCACGTGTGTGTGGATGTGTGTGCGCATGTGCATGTATGTGGGTGTGTGTTGTTAGAGTTGCTATTAAAATGGAGACCAAGCTATCAAGATAAATAGTCAGCAAATCAGTCATGGGAAAAGATTGCACATATCTGGAGTAAATAGGACTTGCAGAAAGACAGAAGAGCTAAGTGAATGAATGATGGGTGTGTGATAGGTGGTCCCGTGCATACTAAACTTTAACACTTTAAAAAAAGAGAAAGAAATTTTCATTTTTTTTGTCTCCATTGTCTCTTCATTGGAAGAGAAGTTGGTGAGTCTGGCTCTTGAACATCGCACAGTGCTACTAAACACCCAGATATCTTTTCTACGTTACTAATGTTTTGAACTATTCTGGTTACATTTACATCAGAATTTTCACTCCTGCAACTACAACCTAAATGAAAACACAACATTATTACATCCTGTTGATCCATAAGTAATGAAAACATAGAAACCAAATTATCCATGTGTGCATCACTTTTCAGTACTGACACACTATTTAATAATTACTGGTAAATAATAGTAATACCAATGTCAGATCAAAACTCCCTCAATTAAAAACAAAAAAAGATGACTGGAGGCACAATAGGAACTGTAGGTGGCACACAGTAATAGTAGTCCAGTTGCATATCAGTTACATTTACATCAAGCTATATGCTAATAAAGTTAGAAAGCTAAATATTTGTTGGGTTACAGGTATCATTTTGGTCTTCTCTATTGTTTTCATTACTTAACAGGTAAGCTGACCAGCCAATGTGTCAGTTTCACAAACATTATTTAAACCTCCTCCCCAATCCTATATCAACATAATGAACTCTCTGGTGAGATCAACACATCCATCTCGTCATCAGTGTCACTGCACAGCCACAAATAGGCTCAGTGTCTATCGTGTCTTTCTGTAGGTCGGGTATGTCCATCTGTCTGTCTCTCTGTACTATTATGTCCACTTGTCTCAGTTCGTTTGCTTGTCTCTCTGTTACTGTCTATCCCCTGCGATCACAAAGTCTCACACACCTCTGTCTAATCTCTCCTCTCTAATTTGTCATCAGTCTCTCCTTTCACTAATTGTATATACTGTATAGTTCAATTAACACTGTGGAACTTGAGAAAATGTGGCTGCATTTGTCCTTACATACAGCATATTATCACTACCTGTGCACACACACACACACACACACACACACACACTTAACAGCTACAGCAGCTACAGCAGTTGTCCTAGCAAGAGGACTCTATCCTCTACTCATCTACTCAGCTGTTTTTCATCTTTTTTTTTATTCTTCTTCTTTCTCGCCTTTCCTTTCCAGTCACTCTTCTACATGTATTGTATAGCTCATCTTTTTTCACCCACAGAGATTCTCCCTATTACTTTTTTCAAAGGTTATAAATGCTGTATAAAGACATCACTTAAATATTTTTTCCTCTTACCTTTATAATATTTGCAATATTATAAAGGTTTCTCTTATCCCAAAGTGTACACAATGAGCATCTTGTGCTAATTTAGCAGACATGCTGTAGCTGGGATGCTAAGAGGCAAAAATAAACCTATAAAACTTATAAGGGATTACCAACATTTGTTACATTCTGTCACACTAGCAGGAAGTGTAATGGACCCTCACCTCCTTTCTTTATGCTAGGTCAGGGGTCGGCAACCCAAAATGTTCAAAGAGCCATATTGGCCCAAAAAAACTATACCTGTCTGGAGCCGCAAAAAATTTAAAGCCTTATATAAGCCTAATATGAAGGCAACATAGACTGTCAGTATATTAGCTATATAAGACTACTATTAAAATGACTAAGTAGGCTACAAACACAAAATTAACTTTTAATGTTTTGGAAGGGAAGTATCCCACCCGGTCATTTCCTGTTCGGTTGTCATGGATACACCCTTTCCAACGTCCATCAGGGTGCTGCTCCAAAACATATATTAAATGTTTATTTTCCCTGCAGCGCATGCTAGGGAGAATGATGCACCACGTGACTACACTGCTGTACGATATTTGGTGCTTCAAGTTTAACTTCCATAATAATATTAATTTTTTATGTTTTTTTGCAATGATTGAATTATAGAAATACAAGAAATAGAAATACAGATTTTTGGTGTCATTTTTTATTTTGAGGATTCGAGAAAAAAAACCCACAATGGGATGTGCATAATAGGCCTCCTGTAATTTCAGACTTTAGCATGGAAATGAAATGCAGTCTTTAAACCTCAATAACAATACAACTCTTCTCTTTCCCCCTTATCTGAGTGTAATAACACGCAGCCTGCAGTTAAAACGTAGCCTGAAATTATAAAAAATAAAACGGCAGCTTTTTGAAAAGGTAAGTAGGCTATATAAAATGAAAATAAGCCAGTTTAATTTCAGTTTCTGTGCATTGTCCTATTTTCTTTAGTTTTCTGCAAATGCAGAAAAAGTTAAGTATCCTAAGTCAGTGCAAATGAGTAAAATAAAACGATCCTTTTTAATTTTCCACCTTACGCAGCGTCAGACACAAATAAATAGGCTACAATCGCAAACGAGTAATAAAACAGCCTGCAATTAAAAGGCAGTTTGCTTAAAAAATACAACACAGTAGAACAGCTGAAATTAATAAAATGAAAATAAGACGGGTAAGTTTGATTCCTGTGCATTATCCTCTTCTCTTTCACCCGTCTTATCTCAGCAACAGACGCACAATACATCCTCGAACCTCAGTGATAAAACACAATAATTGTGTCATTCCAAATATATACTGGCAAAAATCTGAAATCTGTTCATAAAAACAGCCACTATGTTACTAAATATGCGCCAATGACGGGATTGTGTTCTCACCTGTTTAATGTGACTTCTTTTTCGGACATCACTGGACAGCTTGGCCCATCACACCCCCCCGTTTGTTAACAACAGCCACTCCCCTGTCACCATGCTGCACTGTGTGACGCAATTCTGCTATTTAGCGCAATTCTAAAATTCGGTATTTATTACATAGATGTATGGTAGGTGTCTTCCCCATAAAGAAACCATATTAAAACAACAAAAAAATGTATTCTTTTTCCATTTTCACACATTTTTGAAAAACCTCCAGGGAGCCACTAGGGGTGTACTAAAGTAGCCGCATGCGGCTCTGGAGCCGCGGGTTGTCGACCCCCGTGTTGGGTTAATAAGCATAACTTACCCTAGCCTAGTCTTAACCTAATTTTGTGATAATTATGAAAGTACACCTGAATCTGCCAACTCATATGGAACGGATTTTTATGTGAATGTAGAATATGTAAAGGATTGATGTTTTGGTCTCGGCTCTTACCTCGTCACTTCCTACAAGAAAGCACAGAGTTGAACACAGAAAGGAGTGGGGAGTGACAATAATAAACGTCAAGAGTCTGCATAGCTTTCAGGTGAGCGATGTGGCAGGAGGCATGGCAATGACAGCTTATGTACACCACCATGTTCAATAAATGTTGAGTATACCACGTGAGTGAAGTGGAGTTGACTACATAAAATAGCTTGTGTGCTATGATTCATTTACGATGTCACAAACGAGGTCACAAACACTTTTCTGACAAACACTGGATGTTTTTTATGGGTCACATTGTATTAACATAGTGCATGGTGTCTCATGAGTGACATTATAAGGCTCTGTGTAACCTGATGTAAATTACCTCAACAAGACACCACTGAAACTTGCTAGTTTAGCATCTATATATGCTAATCAGTCATATTGTTGGTTCGCCATTTTCAGCTCAGACACGACACACTTTAGCATATCACTCATGAACTAGCAAAGTTACACAATAAAAATGAACAACTTATATAATAGCATGAAATGGTGTACCTAAAACAAAGTAAAATGCATTAAATCCCTTCATTAAAAAGTCACAAAGCTCATATATGGGAACTATTGATGCAGAGTTAAACAACCTAGCCCTGGCATATATTATATGATAATATACAAACAATGTTATGCAGCTATGAGTGGCATTTAGCTATTGATCCTATACTACAGTATATAAGTGGAATCACATACTTCCATGTTACCATGTTGTTTTATGCTAGTAACTAATGACATGCGTACAATAGAACATACTAAATGTAATCAGTTGATATGTTCTATTTCATAAAGCTAGATAATTCAAATACACGTTGAGAGTAAAAAGGTCACTCTTATCATGCTTCAGTCCCATCTCCAGTTTCACAGTCCATCCATGTCCTCTCTGCCCCTTCATACATGTCTTTCTGTCTCCTCCTCTCCATCCTCACGCCTTTTAACATCAGCTATGTCCCTCACCACCTCATTCTTCTTTGTTTGATTTGTAACTTCAGCCTTTGTTTTCTTTTTTCCCTCTTTTCTTACATGTAATTCTCTGTTTTGTTGTTTGTTTGTTACGTGGCGGTGGTTCACTGTTGGCTGGTTGTGTGTGTGTGTCGTCACGGTGGGTGTATCTAGGTTTGGCCAGCACAGTCATTTGCACTCAACAGTTTCAAAAGATATCGCTGGTTGCCCCGGCGACGGTTGCCCCTGCCAACGCTGTAGTCAACGGCAACGACACCACGTTCCATCAGATCCATATCCTGCCTCCACCGCCTCCTCCTCCACCACATTCCCATCAGCCACTGCTTCCACTTTTCACTTCCTTTGGCTATAACAGGTCGCCCGTGACAACACCACAGGGAGACACACCCACTGTCCCAGGTATACGGCCCCTTTTTCATTATTATTATTATTATTATTATTATTATTATTATTATTATTGTAAAGCTTCAAGGGATGCTTTTCTCTGGTGTTTTATGCATTTTCTGCCAATAAAAAATATTTCTGATTGGTTATGTAAAATTCTAATTGCTGTTATAAATGTTTTTCTCAGAAGGCATCCATTAAAGTTTTCTTTTATGGATCATTATTTATGTGTAATTTTATGTGTCACTCATACTGTCTAACTTTTGTTTTTCTGTTGTTGCTGTTGTCATCTTCATTACTGAGAGCCAGAGTCACATTTTTTTGCTTACTTTTAAGCCCACATTCTAGTGGGCCTGAGGTGGGCCTCCCAATTGGACTATAATCCATCTCTAATGCTTTTTGGTTGAATTTAAACTTAGCGCCCTGTGTGTTGAAAACTATCTGATGAGCTGTAGATATAGGAAGTGTGTAAATGAAAATGGGGTATTGAAGCACAACTTATTTAGCTTATAACTTATATTTTGGCTTATTTTGATCCTGGAATCCCATCAACAGGGCAACTAAATTAATATAATCATTGTTGTTTTAGCTCTCAAAATCACCTTAAGCATGTTATGTCATTGTATTCATTGCTTGTTTTTTAATAAAACAATCTGCATGTAAAGTCGTGCCTTTCTCATGCAGGTTTGGCACTACTTCAGTCTCTGCTTTAGTATTTTTGTCAATGAGTAAGCAGCTATGTGGAAGGCAGTTGATAAAGTAATAGATAGATAGATAGATAGATATACTTTATTAATCCC
Source organism: Pampus argenteus (assembly GCA_036937835.1). Lineage (NCBI taxonomy): Eukaryota > Metazoa > Chordata > Actinopteri > Scombriformes > Stromateidae > Pampus > Pampus argenteus. The sequence goes on along the minus strand of CM072878.1, from coordinate 279,274 downwards.
AAAAACTGGGAAATTAAAGCTACTACTGAAATAGTGTGATTTTAGAGTAATACAAAGTCTTTTGGGACTTTATTTGGTTGTAAGGAAGCATAGATGTAAAGTTGGAGAACAGCTCATCATTTTACCACCTGAGTTGGTTTGTGTTTTAGTTTACTTTTTTTTCAGTTCTTTTCTCCCCCTTCCTTCCTCTTTGTTCTTTCACTATATATCACCCCGTCTCAACCACCAGGACAACCCTGCAAATTTACTACACACACACACACGCACACACACACTCTCTCTCTCCTGACCAGACTGTGTGTAGAAGCATGTTTTCTGTTGTCCTTGTCCTGTATGTTCTCGTCAGTGTCTGATCAGTTTAACATCACTTTTACCCACCTTGCACTTATTCCTTAAATGTGCGTATATGTGTAATATTTGTGTGTGTGTGGTTTTTGAAAGCACACGCTACATGTGTGACTTAAAAAGTATGGAAATGTTATGAATGTTTAGCAGTCATTTGAAACTACACCATTGACCTTGACTGAAATTGTCGTTATTACCTTGAAGAAACATAGAAATTTGACTTCTTGAAAGACCAGTAGCAAAAACTTTTACTAACATTATAGGGAAATATTGTCTGTCTTGCTAAAATAATTCAGTTAAGTGCTGTATCTAGAATAATCATAATTCATCCTGAACAGTCTTCAGTTTTTGTACAGACATTTAAACACAAGCTTAAATACATTAGAAAATGTCACCCAGAAAGTTTTGCAGGTAAGGTGTTCACTGACTGTAAACTCTTTCTACTCTGTGAATGGGAGCCTTCGCTGGACAACATTTTGATTTCTCCGGGAGAATAATTTCCTTTACACAAATTTCCTACCTTACAGTAAGTCCAAAATGGGAATGCAGCACCCAAACTAAAAATCATGCTTTACTGATTCCCCTTAGCCTTGATCAGTATACACTTTGCACATTTTCTGAAAACAGTCAAGTATTTGCACTCACAAATGATTTAAGGCTGCTGAAAGTCTTTGAAAAATAGACTGTTGAGGGCTTTGTCAGAGGTCACATGGAGGAATGCAAAATGGCCACAAGAAGGAGCTGTGACATCACATAAAGGAAAAAGAACTTGTGTAATGTGTGAGTTTCTCCAGAGCACTGTTGGTCACGCATGTAAACCATTTATAAGCCCTTATTAAGGTGGTTATAATGGTTTATCACACTCTCCAAATGCACTACAGCAGCCCCATTCTGAAAAGGCTTGCATATATAATCACACTCCTATGAATGCATTATATATGTATGTGTATGTACATTATGGCATATATGTGTATATACACAGATATATATATATATATATATGTGTATATACACAGATATATATATATATATATATATGCTGTATTTTTTGTGTGTATGTGTGTGTTGATGTGTGAGCATGTATGTGAGAATGAAAGTGTGGTGAGTTTGAAACTTATATATCTTTTTAAAAGCTCCCGTATCTCCTCCGCTTTTACCCCATCACCCTGCTCTCCTACTGGCCCCTCTGCAATTTAATTAACCCTACTTTACTTCACCCTTCTCTTTCCAAAAATATGAAGTTGGGAACACACTTAAAGGTCAGATTAAAAGGTCAGTTTGGCCGTGACACACAATCACAGTGGACATGTTATCCTGTAGTGTACAGGATTAAGAACTCAAAATTGCGATTTTTCCAACTAAAATATGGAATGAATGATTATCCAGTATTTTCAGCTGGTTACTGACTGAAGTCTGCATGAAGACCACAGAAATTTGTAGAAGTCAGTTGTTAGTGATGTGCGTTAAGTTAATGATAATCAGTTTGTGACTGACAGTTGAAGTAAAAATGACCAATGTACTCCAAACTTTAGATGATTTTGGAAGTTGTGGAGGCTAAACAATTAATTAAACCTAACCTCATATCAGATTGTTGAACAAAATGCTAATTTTGAGTCTAACTTTCAAGTGACACCAATTTGTATCACTAGACTGCAGTCCCCCTCAGTGCTACGCAGTATTTTATATCTTTCAGCATCTTTCAGCTCAGTATTATGGTTTAGTTCAGCTTTACTGCTTGATTCAACCTCAACGTACTGATCCACCTTTCGTTTCCAGCATCTGTTTTCAACAATGAAGCTGTGATAAATCCAATGTACACTACCTAAGCGACACTAAATGACAGACAAAGTTAGCCACTACCTGGTGAGCATGGTGGAGCATTTAGCAACAGAAGAGTTCTGCAGACCAAAACAGAGCTAAAAGGAGAGTTAATACTGAACATAAATTCAATATATGGCCAGAAACACAACTTCAAATTAATGCTAATGTTGAGCCATTCTGGATATGTAAATGGATAGCAATGGTTTGCTAATACTTTAGCCATAAAACCTTAAAACGTGATAATATGCCAGTTTTGTATTTTCCACATTCCCCAAGTGGAAAAAAAAACAATTGATGGCGCTTTAATTGCTTATTTTTGATAGCTAAAGGAGAGCAAATCTTCCTAAGGCAGTTACGGTCAGTTAGCAGCTAACAGTGGTGTTCTGTGTTGAAGGTTGTCGCGGCTCAGAGACAAGTCCTCACAGCTCTCCCACCCCGTCCACTGGGCCCCATGGAGGCTCCAATGAAGAGATCTGGGTACTGCGCAAGCCTGTGGCAGGTAACTAAGCCGCACTGCGCTGAGCCCTCAACCCTGACTCCTGAAACTCTGACCAGGGGTCAAACAGTATCTGACGTCTGTTCAAAAAAAGGCCTCTTTGATCAAGCTTCTCGGCCTTACAAGTGGTTTTGCAAATGTTCCTAAGAGAAGAATCCATCCATCATAGTCATTTCTTAAAGCTAAAATATGACATTGTTTGAAGGCTTTCAGATACTTTTTGACCAGCTCCTGACAGTCTCCCATGTCCTGCTATCCCTCCATCTAAAGCTTAGCTGAACTCGGCAGCCTTATGTGTAGGACTGCAGCCATCTGCATTGGTCTACAGTCTGTGTTTGTGTGTGTCTTTCCAATTGATGTATGGAGGTGTTTTTCAGGGAGAAGAAGAAAACTTAGGGAAAAAGGAGAATAAAAGTGAGAGAAGACATGTTGTGTGTGTGAAAGTGTGAGTTGTGTCTTGTTTACTCCACTTCCGTGTTTGTCACTCACTTGTGCGTCATCCTATGTGTCTCTCTTTCCATGTCTGTCCTTACCATCCAACCACACGCTGCCCAGTGCATTTCAATGGAGAGTCAGACCTGTTGCCATGTTGCTTTGGATATGAGCTAAACCACTCAATTTCTGTGTGTCTGTGTGTCTGTGTGTCTGTATGCATCCATCTGTTTGTTGCATGTGTGGATTTGTATGCACAAAATCCATACATACTGTATGAGCGGTTGCATGCGTGTGTGAATGCATGTTTGTGGGTCTGTGTGTGTGCATGTTTGTGTGTGTGTGTGTATTGCAGGTGGAGACCGCAGCAGTGTGGGTAGTTCTGGCAGTGTAACTAGTGTGAGGTCATCAGGCAGCGGTCAGAGCGCCGGCAGTGCTGCACACATCCTCCATGCACAGGCTGAAGGGGTTAAGGTACGACACGCACACTTTAAAATGCTGCCACAAACAAATGTGTGTATACATGATGCAGCTTTATATTAATCATAACAAAAGAAACCTAGATCTGACAGAAACTAAAGAGAACAATTAGCTGAAGTGTTGTTATATTGTTATGAAAAAGGTTTTCTTAAAAAGAACTGAAGTTAAGAACTTCTTACAATACAAATAAATCACATTAAGAATTAAGACTACAGCCTGTCATTTGATTTTTTTTCACATATTAGGGCCGGTGTGCCTGCACTTTAAAAAACAAAATTCCAAAAAAATGTGTTTCCATGTAAAAATATATACACAATCAGTACAGTATGACCGTAAGTGTGATACTGTCTGTCCAGGTGCTTATTTACTCACACAAACAGCAGATTTTCAGACAGCTGACGTCCTGTTAAGAAACTGCAAGTCAGACACTTTTAAACTTTGTAAAACAGCCACACAGCAAAATTAGACCCAAGTGCAGCCCAGACTGACAGGTAGCATCTTTCTTCTCTACATCTCACGTCATTAATTTCTCATTACAGTCAGATTTTTATTGCAGAAATTCTGGCCTAACAGAAGCAGAAAAAGCTCTGTTGAAGCCACAATACACCGCCTGCCTAACAGAAGAACACAGTTAGAGACTAGCGTGTGAATATAGAATTTATAAGCTAAAGAGATACTTTTGGTTTGGTGTTGGTTTATACAAAAAAAGTGCTAAATGTATAGCGAATTATAGACTTAATTCACCAGATGGCCAGAAACAAGACTCCAAATGAATGCTAATGTTGCCCTGTATCTGATATATTTTTGACAGGCTATTGTTAGCTAACATCTGAATGCTGCTTTAATGTGACAAAATGTTAACTACAACATACCTGCTCATGTGGATGCATGTGTGTTTGTATGTGCTTCTATGTATGTGTGTGTATTAGCAGCTTCTAGCCACAGTCTTGTCCCAGTCTGCCAAAGCCAAGGAGCATCTACTAGAGCAGTCCAAGTCGGTGGACCAGCCTGCAGGTAGGACAAGGGCAAGAACGAGAAGGGATCCTTCTTCATCCCAGTTTCTGTGTTTTACTCTGATGAATTTTAGACATGAGTTCACAGTAACCATACTTGCAAGTGTTGTATAACTGAAGAGAATGAGAGGGAGGGATTTTTATAAAAACAGAGAAAAAGATTAAAACCACAGAGCACAAGAGTCAGGTTAGAAAAACAAGAGTCACATCTTGTCACTTCCGTACATGTTTGTGATCTTGGCCAGTTTGTCAGACACATGACCAAAGCAGGGGATGTAGGAGGGAGTGTAGAAGGGTGTGATTGGTTAAGAAGGTTTGCTTTATCTTGGAAAGCAAAAATACGATTGGTTGTTTGTCAAAGCAGTGAAGATGATTGACAAGAAATCAAATGAAGGAGGGGGGTCGGTTAGTGAACTCATCTGTTGTTTAAAATGATAGGGTGACAGCTTGAAACCAGCCAATAATATTTCTCCCAGCAGGCTCCACAAGCTCCTCTCGGACATCAAGCCAATCAGGCTGTCCACTTCATGAAGTGCCGCCTTACGATTCCACGGCAATCAGGAAGGGGGAGGTGCCAGGAGAGGGGAAGGTAGGATAGTCCCAAATGCCCTTAGAGTCAGTCCTCTCTCCGGCTTTGATACAAACATACACCAATCATCAAATGCAGCATCTAACTGCAGCATGTTGAGAATGTAGCTCCTCAGTCACCTTAACCACAACACTCACTTTCTCACACACAGTCACACACACAGACACACACCAAGATGTCCCAACGATTTTTCTCGCAGCCGGCCTCATTCATGTTGTGAGTGTTTAGATGCAGCCACGACACGGTGAGTGTGTGATTGGAAGATCTTGGCTTGATCTTGTATGAATCTGTGAATGAGAATTCTTGTGTGTGTGTGTGTATGTTTGTATGTATGTATGTGTGTGTGTGTGTGTGTGTGTGTAAGAAAGAGAAAGAATCCTGTCCTTCTCCTCTCTTTTATCTGTTACCTACTATCCATCGTTATTCACATTTTAGTTGCAGCTTCTGTTCTTCCATTGCAGTATTTTTTCTTCTTTTGCTGAGATAAATGTCTTTATATTGATTGTTGGAAGGGGCACTAACTCTTGATACCACATAGTGGTGTGTGTCTGTGTGTGTGTCTGTGTGTGTGTGTGCTGGTAGTGTGCATGGTGTGGGTAGATGAGCTCAACACAAGAAGTGTGAAATCTAAACTTACACCATGTACAGTAAGCTGTCATTTATTGTAGAGAGTGTGTGTGTGTGTGTGTGTGTGGGGGGGGGGGGGGTCCACATTTTATTGTACCATTATTATTGAACTAATGAGCATATTTAAACAGCAGGTGGTCGTGGTGGTTGTGTATTTGTGACTTGCCTGTATGTGTGTGTGTGTGTGTCTGTGTGTGTGTGTGCGCGCGCACGCATGCTGTCATGTAAGCCATGTTCTCATGGCCATCTGTTAGCTAGAGTCTGCATTCCTCAGCATCCAGAGTCCTAATATTTCCCTCAGCAGGTTAAAGAGGAAGAAAGACCAATTATTTTTGAGGGACTGAGTAGAGGAAGAGGAGGGCACATGGAAAGAGAAAGAAAAGGATGGGGAAAAGAAGAGAGAGGTAGAGCAGGAACCTTACAGCTGATCTGAACTGGGTTGCACTAGCTGCTCATAAATGCCTTTACTATGTTTGTGTGTGAAATCCTTCGTATGTAAGTTCTTAGTAACTATCAGCTAGTTTCCAACCAGTTTATATCAGGTAGCTAGTAAAGACTTCAGTAATGTGTAAAGTGGTTGCTAGCAACATTTTTAGCACTATCCAGTCAAAAGCAATCCACAGTGTAAACAGGAAGTCACTGCATCACAAGCCATAGCACAATTGCAGAAAAACTAAAAAAAAAAAAGATTTTAAGAAGCCTAGCAATATATTAAGTTAAGTTAGGGTTAGGGTTAGGCTTTGTCAATGTTGCATTACTGTACGATTATGCTTGCATAGTAAGTGACGTTATTTGGTCATTCAGTCTAGAATTAGTGGCATAGTATCTGTTAACTTGTTTTTTTATGAAACGTAATTTAAATAATGTGCATACGGTACTTACATACATACATCATTAATAAACAGAATTTCAAGTGTCAGGCAAGATAAGTCAGCCATATTTCATTGTACCTGTTTTCCTCCCTTATTTCAGTTAGCTATGCAAATGCTACATCTAGCAGTTAGTAGGTGTACATTTTCTATTAAGGAATAACTAGTTTGTAATCAAATCAAATCAAATTTTATTTATATAGCCCAAAATCACAAAATACATTTGTCTCAGAGGGCTTTACAATCTGTACAGGGAGTGACACCCTCTGTCCTTAGACCCTCGATTCGAGTGAGGAAAAACTTGCCCACCAAAAAACCTTTTAACAGGGAAAAAGGTGGAAGAAACCTCAGGAAGAGCCACAGAGGAGGGATCCCTCTCCCAGGACGGACAGACGTGCAATGATGTCACATGTACAGAACAAATCAACACACACATATTGTACACTCACAATGAATAATAATGAATTACAATGGATGATAAGAATAGGTTACAATGAATGATGAATTATTACAGTAGCAGAAAATCATTACATAACTATAAACTGTATAGTTTATGTGCCACATGTGTAGAATCTGACACGACCATTGGACAAAAACCAGGCATCCACATAATGCTCATGTAAGAAACACACAAGACACACTGCATGCAATATGCATTTAGGTTTGCAATGCACAATAGACAGTATTTGATATCTCTGGGATTATACTGCAAGGACTGTTATTACAGAGTTCTTTTTAGATATTCCGTAGTTTCAACAAATCTTTCATCAATTAGAAGTTAAGGTTTTGACTGGTCACCACACATTTATTTATGTCCCCCTTTCAAGAGTAGAGTGCAAGAAAAAGGTGTTATTCATTAAATTTTTGTACTATAATGCTGCCGAATTATTAGAATAATCCATGAACATACAAGAATTTGTCATTTTGACATTAGTAAAGATATACTGACTACATGATAAACTGACAAAAACTAAGCTGTACATAACTAAATTGTGGCCCCTGCTTGCCAGAACTTGGCCCGGCTGAGAAAAGTGGCTGTTAAAGAACAAGACACAGAACCAGTGACAGCATGCCCCCTGTCTTCTCTCCCGTAGAGCTCAGAGGCCGTTGTCCAATGGCTGAACGACTTTCAGCTACAGGTCTACGCTCCACACTTCCTGGGCGCTGGGTATGACTTGCCCACCATTAGCCGAATGACCCCGGAGGTAAGGCACCTGATCTCTGACCCCTGAACCCCAGAGGTCGCAGGCACCTCCAAGGACCACAATATAGACAGTTCTGCACAGCTTTGATTTGTGCTGTCCTTGATGTTTATAAGATGCATGTATATTAAGTCCAGTGTTGGGGGTAGTAACGTCTTACTGTAATTTTAATTACTCTTGTCAGGAACGTAGGAACGTAACGCATTACAGTTCAAAATTTGGTAACTTTATTACAGTTACTAGACTACAGTAACGCTTGTTACCGCGTTACCTTTTTGTGCAGTGAAATCGTCTATATGTTGATTAATAAAACGAAATGATTTGTGTAAACCAGCATGAATTCTCTCTTCCTGGCTCTGGGTTAAATCAGACTACTGGCGCATGCGTGCTGCTGGGGAGTTCGCGTGAGTTCATGGGAGTAGCGAAGTCATGGATGTGGACGAGTGTACAGGGGCATTCAGCAATTGGAAATATTCCCATTATTTCCAGTTTATTGCACACAAAGGCAAAAACATTTCAGTCAAGTGCAAAATTTGTCCTGGAGATAAACTGCTTTCCACTGCAGTATTGTCGTCTAAGCACCTAGCAAGACAGCACAGCCATACCAAGCTTGTAGCGAATTTTTTTATTTTGTGGGTTTGACTGTGAAGCATTTGTTTGTAAGTACAGGGCTAGAAGTTCGTTGTGTTTTCAAATTACAAGTGTTTCAAATGCCTTGGACTTTATGTAGGCCTATAGCCTACTCTTCAGTCATTTTTTTAGACTTTTATTTTTGCATCATTTTTTAAATGATACAGTTATGCCTTAAACCATATTTATACTTTGGACAAGGTCATTGCCTTTAAAATAAAGTTAAATGAAATAATCTTGTTTGTGCACACATTTCTGCATACAGAATTTGTATGAGTGGGAAAAAGTAAAGTAAAGTAATGAGTAGTGAGTTACTTTTTAAATTAGGAATGAGTAAAGTAATTCCATTACAGTTCAGAGCAGTAACTGAAGTAAAGTAACCTGTTACTTTTTTTTAGTAACTTACCCAACACTGATCACGTCCTTTAAAATCTCTCAAATAAGCAGAATTAAATCACTAAACTAAACTGCTCTTAGCTATCATCTCCCTGCCTCCTGCCAAACCTGTCCTGGTTTAACCTTTCACCTCTCGCCTGGTATTGGTACCCTAATATGTCACCACTGCACTGGGACCTTTGAAATCGAAGATGTAGTATTTAAAAAAAAAAAAATGAATTCATAATATTCAGAAGGTTGAGTATGTATGCATAGTGCATAACCCAAGCATTTGTAAAGTTGATGGACTGGAGTGGGACCTTTACTACAAGTTAAAAAAAGAATGTAAATGTACTTATTGTGCCTGTATGTTTTCTTTAAAATAACCACATTTTGTAGTTTCAAAGCAGAGATCTCAATAACTGAATCTGCAACTGAATATAAAAGCAATGCCTCTTTCAGCATTTTAAAGAAAACAGTATATTTTGTTATTTGCATAAAATGAAATCCCTATAATGTGAGATGGTACCTCAAAACTAAACCCGCTCTACCACCTTTACTTGTAGCTCATTGCTTCGGTTCGCCAGCCAATGTGTGGTTTAGTCTCTTGGCTCTCGCCAACCCCTCAATACAATACCTTAGATAGCCATTTTTAGTAAACTCTCACTTAATTTAATCTGTGTGCCATCTGCACAGGAAGAAACATCGGAAAGCAAAAGTAAAAGATTGGTGAGCATTTAGCATCAATAGACGTGGATATTTTTCTCCATAACCAGAAATACATCTATGTTTCAAATCAAATTTTATTTATATAGCCCAAAATCACAAAATACATTTGTCTCGGCAGGCTTTACAATCTGTACAGGGAGTCACACCCTCTGCTGTTAGACCCTCGATTCGGGTGAGGATAAACGTACCCACCAAAAAATGGAAAAAAGGTGGAAGAAACCTCAGTTAGAGCCACAGAGGAGGGATCCCTCTCCCAGTTCGGACAGAGGTGCAATGGATGTCACATGTACAGAACAAATCAACACACACATATTGTACAATCACAGTGAATTACATGAATGTTAAAATGTGAATTGGTTACAATGAATGATAATCGTAACAGTAGCAGTGGAATCTGTGATAGAGAGACACAGATGCACAGCAGCAGTAAATCCTTAACTAACTAAAAATGTAAGTGAGATATGGTAACAATGATGACGGTGACAACGCATGCAGAAGACGCCACGCAGGACCACAGCAGCAGACACAGTCCACAAGATAGATAGATAGATAGATAGATAGATAGATAGATAGATAGATAGATAGATAGATAGATAGATAGATAGATAGATAGATAGATAGATAGATAGATAGATAGATAGATAGATAGATAGATAGATAGATAGATAGATAGATAGATAGATAGATAGATAGATAGATAGATAGATAGATAGATAGATAGATAGATAGATAGATAGATAGCGGCAGACTCAGACGCAGAATAGGCAGGTTTGGAAGAAACTTTCATTGTTTCCGAGCTGCTGATACGCAGTCTACAAAAATTACAACAAAAATGGCACTGACCAGAACTCTAACCCTAACTAAAACTCTGCTACTCTCTCTGAAAATCATAAACACTAAACTAGAAAGAAAAACGCTTCACCAAAATGGAAAGGAATGAACTAATAAAATTTAACAAAAACACTCACTTGAAAATGAGGAGGAAACATAACTATCTATATCTATGTCCTTATCTCCTAAACTGGCTAGAAACAAAAACGATCCCAGAGGATGAAAACAGGCTACAAAAACACTTTCTACACTTAAACTTATGGCTATGAAACTTACGAAACAAGAAACGTGGAACAGGGGGAAACACAGACTATATATACACACATGAGGGAAATGGGGAACAGCTGGAAACAGTCAGGGCGGGGAAGACAATCAGACCGGTGACACATGAGGAAGGGCAAGTGACCTGAAACGAGAGGAGTTATCTTTCAAAATAAAACAGGAAATGACAAGACATAACAAAAACCCAGCTTGACCTCACGGTGGTGTGACAGACAGACAGACAGACAGACAGACAGACAGACAGACAGACAGACAGACAGACAGACAGACAGACAGATAGATAGATAGATAGATAGATAGATAGATAGATAGATAGATAGATAGATAGATAGATAGATAGATAGAAACTATAAGCTTTATCAAAAAGGAAAGTCATAAGTCTACTCTTAAAGGTGTTGACCGTGTCTGCCTCCCGAACACAGAGTGGTAGTTTATTCCGCAGAAGAGGAGCTTGATAGCTGAAAGCTCTGGCTCCAAAACTACTTTTAGACACACAACTAAATCTCTGGAAAGGTGTTTGGGTCCAATTACGAGAACTTCAGTTTTATCTGAATTTAGCATCAGAAAATTGTGGGTCATCCTTAATGCATGCTTGGAGTTTAGTTAAGTGATTGGTTTCATCAGGCTTGATCGATAAATATAATTGGGTGTCGTCGGCATAACAGTGAAAGTTAATTGAGTGATTCCTAATAATGTTCCCTAAAGGAAGCATATATAAACTGAATAGTAGTGGTCCTAATACAGAACCATGTGGGACTCCATGAGAAACTTTGGCTTGCATGGAGAATTCATCATTAACATGAACAAACTGAGATCAGTCTAAGAAATATGACTTAATACATAAATACTATACTAAATACATAAACGAAATGTTAGTAGAATATAGACCCAGTAGGGCTCTGAGATCTACTGACTCAGGTCAGATAGTGGAGCACAGAGTTCAAACCAGACACGGTGAAGCAGCATTTAGCAGTTATGCTGCCCACAACTGGAACAAACTACCAGCAGGACTGAAATCAGCCCCAACTCTTAGCATTTTTAAATCCAGGTTAAAAACCTTTCTATTTTCACGTGCTTATGGCTGAGCTCTTTTAAAGAACTTTTAAAGAATTTTTAATCATAATCCAGTGATTCGTTTATTGTTTTAAATTGTTTTCAAATTTGCTATTTTAATGACTTTAAATGACTGATGTTTTTAATTAAATTTTCATCTCTTTTTAATTTTTGATTTCTATTGCTATTGCTTATCTTAATGTCAAATGTTTTTCCTTGCCTCTGTAAGGCACTATGAATTGCCTTGTGTACGAATTGTGCTATACAAATAAACTTGCCTTGCCTTGCCTTGCGTTAAACCAGCCTAGGGCGGTTCCTTTGATGCCAATTTGATATGCTGATAGTGCTAAATCATCAAATCAAATCAAATCAAATTTTATTTATATAGCCCAAAATCACAAAATACATTTGTCTCAGAGGGCTTTACAATCTGTACAGGGAGTGACACCCTCTGTCCTTAGACCCTCGATTAGTGAGGAAAAACTTGCCCACCAAAAAACCTTTTAACAGGGAAAAAGGTGGAAGAAACCTCAGGAAGAGCCACAGAGGAGGGATCCCTCTCCCAGGACGGACAGACGTGCAATGATGTCACATGTACAGAACAAATCAACACACACATATTGTACACTCACAATGAATAATAACGAATTACAATGAATGATGAATTATTACAGTAGCAGAAAGTCTCTGTAAAAGAATCTGATGGTCAATGATGTCAAATGCAGCACTAAAATCTAATAGGACAAGTACAGAGTCCTTTGTCCGATGTCATTAGTAGATCTTTTGTAACTTTGACTAGTGCGGTCTCTGTGTAGTTGGCTAAAACCTCTTGATCTAGAGTCGGGTTTAAGAAGAGGCTTTAAGAAGAGGCTTAATTACAGCTATTTTAAAGGACTGTGGCACATATCCTGATAATAAAGACAGATTAATCAAATCCAATAAGGAAGGGCTAACTAAAGGTAATACATCTTTAAACAGCCTGGTTGGGATGGGTCTAAGAGACAGGTTGATGGCTTAGATGAAGAAATTATTAAAGTTATTTGTTGAAGGTCGATGGGAGAATATTTTTAATTTATAGCTATTTCCAAACCTGCTGTATCAGAAATCAGATGAGGGGCTATAGGAAGCAGACAACTCCTCTGTAGCATTAAGACATGGCATTAAATTTAATACTATAGTAATCGTTTCCTTAAATTTGGCTACAGCACTGTCAGATAAACATCTCCTGTAGGAGTTTCTGCAAAAAGGCTTATAGTCCAGTAGTATGAACTCAAATGTTATTAAAAAATGGTCAGATAGAAGAGAATTCTGTGGAAAGACTATTAGATGATCAATTTCGATGCCATATGAGAGGACAAGGTCAAGAGTGTGGTCCAGAAAATTAGTTATATATAGACATATCTATCTATAGACATACATCTGCTCCACACAATCCTCTGACCTTCCCCTCACCTTTAAAACTGCTGCTGCTGCTGCCTGTTCTGGAGAAGTAGACCAATGCCACACTCACCTACACTATAAATTATTTGTATGTATATGTACACTCAGTGCATACTGAAGTGAGCTGAGTTATATTAGAAATATGTTGTAGAACCCTCGCCTTCACATCTGCATATTATTTATAGGTTATGCAACCAAGTGTGTGTGAGTGTTGTTGAAATGAATGTTCATGTATAGTTGTAAAAGTGTGTTCTTGTCAACTACCACAGACATAGACAGGATGATGCACTTTATTTGTTAATGAAACACAGTTCCAAATAATTTACCACTCTATTTTATTTAATTTCACTTAGTTTGTATTTAAGTGTGTATCACTTATGAAGGAAATAATGAGTATCAAGGTAAGAGTTGAATTTACATAATTTTGGATAATCAAGCAGATTCTTTCTTTGCCTTTTACTGCAGACATTTGATTTTGCTTTTCTTGTTTTTCTTATGATTTTACAAGACATTTACATTTATGCTCTTTTCTTCTAATTTGGCAGAAGCTTCCATCAACGCTGTCTTGTTTCTTTGTGCCTGCAAGTGTTCCTGTGTGTGTGAGAGAGAGAGCCAGAGAGAGCAATAGAGACTGCTCGAGCCTTAAAGAGAGTTTAATGCACTCTCTGGAGGAAAAACTTGCACATGCCACTGCTGAATCGTACATGTGTGTGTGTTGTGTTTACAGGATTTGACAGCTATTGGAATAACTAAACCAGGTCACAGAAAGAAGATGACATCAGAGATTAACAAGCTAAGTGTCACAGACTGGCTGCCTGATCAGAAACCTGTGAGTAAAACACAGACACACACACACTTTAGTTTAATAATCATTTAGATTCTTGCCGGGTATAGTAACTTCTGATGCTCATTTTTTATTTGTTGAAAAATTCCAAATGTGACGATTGGCTGGCCTGGTTATACATCTTAGTTTGTTTTTAAAAGCAAAACACCAGTCGCATTAGTGTGCACTAGCCTGGTGATCAGGGTTAGGGTTAGGGTCATGTTTCTGGTGTTCTTGCAGGCCAGTCTAGGAGAATGGCTGTCCGCTATTGGTCTAAGTCAGTACCACCAAGTCTTAGTGCAGAACGGTTACGAGAACATCGACTTCATCACGGACATCACTTGGGAAGACCTGCAAGAAATAGGCATCACTAAACTGGGTAAGACAGAAAGATGTACTTTTTCCACATAAATAAATTAGTTTTTCTTTTTTTACATTAGGACATATAGCCACCTTAGTAGTGACCAGTATTACATTAAAAGCACTGTATGTCAATGTCTGTCATCAAGTTCAGCATCATAGACAGCACTTTATATTACAGTAAAGGAAGGCTTACTTTAGGTCTTTGCTATTATCGAGCTACACTTCAGTTCAGTTTAGACATGTTGTGTTAACCAACTAAGTTTGTTAGAGCTAGCTTACAGGCTAAATGTTTGAGCTACTGTTACAAGATTTCAAACAGTGATTTCAGTATGCAGAAGCGTCACTTACTTAAAATTCTTTTTCATGATTTTAATGAAACAAAAACTAATTCAAATCTGTCAATGTTTCAGGCCACCAGAAGAAGCTGATGCTGGCAGTGAAGTGGCTGGCTGAAATGCAGCACAGTTCAGAAGGGCGGGGGTCCCTCAGAAAGAAGCCCCCGCCAATCACACAACAGCAGGAAGTCGTGTCATTAGACATCCCGCCCCCAGATGGTGAACTAACAGATAATAAATTTAAAAAACTGAGATTAAATCTAATGGAGTATTTACATGCCTTATCTAGTTTACTTCTCTCATAGGACTGCCCTGACCTTGAATATATATCTCCTAATGTAACGAGTTCCTTTCTCTGTCTTCAGAGGTCATGTCTCCAAAGATGAGCACCTTCCAGGACAGCGAGTTGAGCAACGAGCTACAGAATGCCATGACTCAGCCAGGTCAGGAAGTCAAAGCTCAGCGAAGCCGCAACCTCAGTAAAGACCATGATGAGGTGACGACAGGAGGAGGAGGTGGTGCTGGGCCACCTAAGAAGGAGGCAAGGACTATGAGGCACCAGAGCAGCCAGGGAAGCACCTCCTCCACCCACAGGGGTAGTGTATCTTCACAAGGCAAACACCGTCACTCCCACTCCCAACCCGCGCCTCCCTACACCCCCCCACACACCCCTACCAAGTCCAGGACCTCATCCTCCTCCTCCGTCCAGAGCACAGCTTCCCCGCAGGCCAAACCCAAGCCAGCCCCTCAACTCATCCAGGGGGACAGACCTCATTCACCGCGCTCACAACCACCTCAGTCTCCAACTAATCGCGGAGCTCCAAGTATGCAGCCTCCGCCCCAACAGCAGCAACAGCCTCAAGTCCAGACACAGCACCAGGCACACCCTCAGCACCACCCACAAATGCAAGTGATGGAGGTCAGAGAGAGTGCACAACAACAAGTACCTCTCCTCTGTCTCCCACCGGAGGCTGAGCTGGCAGAGGGAGATGGAAAAGAGCCATCAGCACTCCAGAAGAAGCGTGCCCATAGCCTTAACCGATATGGTGTCTCAGATGGTGAGTGTGATGACAGAGCAGGAGGAGGAGTCGGACAAAGAGAAGCGGAGGTAGTGGGAGGTCAGAGCTCAGCCATCGTCAGAGGGGAAGGAGGTAAATACGCCACTGTCACACACCGTGTCAGCCGCAGCCACTCTGTCCGTAACCAGGAAAAGAACATCAACCGTAACCAGGTGCAGTCCTTTGCTCTGCGCCAGAAGAAAAAAGGCCCGCCCCCACCACCGCCCAAACGCTCCAGCTCTGCCATCTCCAGCTCAAACTCCAACCTGACAGATGCAAACACACAGCCGCTGGCGCTTAGCACTACAAGTGGGATGCTGGACGTGCCTTACCACCAACAGCGACGAGCCAGTGACTTGGGGGTGTCCGTGGAGACGGGTGTTGTGGAGACAAACAGTGTGGGTAGCGTGAGGAGCATCGCCGCCATGTTGGAAATGTCTTCTATAGGGGGTGGAGTCAAAGGGATGGCACTGCAGAAGAATTTCTTGCAGGTATGAGAGTCACTTCAAATATTGTCTATTAACAGTATTTACACATCAGACAGACTCAAATTTATGGGCTATAACATATTCAACCAATACTACCAATGGTTGTGTGTTTACCAGGTGAGAAAAACGCATAATGCTATCGCTCTGGGTGGCGAAGTGGTAAACCGACGGCGGACCATCAGCGGACCGGTCACTGAGCTGGTGGCGGCTGCCAGGCTTGACCAGCCTACTCCCTCTGCTTTTCTCTCATCCCCTGCCCAGCCTGAAACCTCCCCTCCACCTGTGACTTCCTCCTCAGCCCACCCTCCCTCATCCCCCCACCCAAGCTTGGGAGGCTGCGGCAGTTCATCGGAAAACCTGCCGTTTGCAGAGGAGGGAAGCCTGACTATCCGTCGGCAGGGTAGAGGAGAAGGAGAAGGACAGGTAGCTATCTATCTATCTATCTATCTATCTATCTATCTATCTATCTATCTATCTATCTATCTATCTATCTATATATATCTGGTATATATATATCTATCTAATATACATTATCTATCTATGATCTATCTATTTGTGTATATATACATGTAATATTAAAAAATCAAATGTGAGCTAATGTACAAATCCATAGTGAAGCTTCAGTGTTCTGTAAACTTTATTTGTGTCATCCATGTATCTATTTCAATGTTTCTGACTGTGCAAAAATTGCCACTTGTCACGAATGTATGAATTTTCCGTTAGTGTGTATTTTGTGTTTGTCTGCAGGGTGACGGCGAGGATCCCCAGGAGGACAGTGGCTACACGCAGGAGGACATCTCCAGGGTGGAAGCCACAGCAACCTTAAAGCGACGGCCCCGCAGCTCCAAGCCCCACCCCAATGGCTCCGACTTCACCCTGCAGGAGTCGTCCACAGTCAAAAGACGGCCTAAGAGCCGTGAGAAGGAGCCCGAGAGCTTTGCAGATCTTGTAGGGAGTAACGGAGAGCCTGTGGGCAGTGCGGCATTGAACAGCACGCAGCCAGTCCACTACCAGAATGGCACGGCCACTGTGAAACGCCGCCCAGTGTCTGATGCTGGAGTGACCGAGCAGCCGCAACCCCCACATCAACCCCAAATGACTGCTGTTCCTTGTAGGGACAGTGTGGATCAAGGAGCTCCAGTGGAAGGAGGTCCAGCAAGGAAACCAAAGCCTCCAGTCTCCCCCAAGCCTATCGTGGCACAGATAAAGAGACAGGGAGCGCCACAGACTTCCAACAAGAGAGTCCCTCTGCCGGGCCCTGGGACACCGAGCAGCCCAGGTACTCAGCGTGTGTGTGTGGTGGTGGTGGTGGATGAGAACCGGGGCCAAAAAGACTGCAGATCACGAGTTACTTAGTGCTTTGCTTTTGAGACTAGTAAAAAATGTGTGTACACAGTGTGTTGTTTGTTACACAAGTCTAGACTAGTTTTATGAAGTGCCTCCGAACATGTCAGGCAAACGTGTTTACAGCTGTTCCAAATGGCTACACTGGAAGGTGAACAGGGAGTTTTAGACTCTCAAAAAACACTTTGTTGAAAGCTTTAGCTTTTAAGATACACAAGCCTATAAAGGTGTCAGTATGCTCGACACAAACAACTTTGTAAGGCGTGTCATCTGACCACATGGGAAGACAAACAATGGCCAAGTTGCTGTCATCAGTCAAATGGGGAAACAGCTTTGAGACAGTCTCTCCTTGAAAGTGTTGCCCTCAGTTGTAAATAGCTTTTACAAATCCTCACTCTTTCACCTCTGCAATAAAGGCCCACGACTTAGCCATAAAGAGTTTGTGTTCAACAATCTGAAAAGCACTTCAGTTAAAGCATAACTTCAGTTAATCACATAACCAAGATGACTAAGCTACAGCTAATCAGAGCATAGGACATCTAACAACATGTAATACATACATTTGTGATGAAATAATCCACTTGAAATCCATAAATCCCCAGGGTTATACCGAAAAACTTTGGTTTCAGTTTCATGTAGAACTCCACATTTTCAGGACATGATTAGAACAAACCTCCACACATGAAGCTGCATGTACTTATAAACTAGACTATAAACTAGAAAATGACACGCAGTAAATTCTGTCCCTTGAAGGCTCCTGGGAGCCAGTTGTGTGATTTTTGTCACTAACCCAGCCTTCCTCTCCTCACTCTCTCCATCTTTGTAGTGGAAGGAAAGAAGATCCCTCCACCGGTCTCACCAAAACCGGTTCCTCCACCCACTGCGCCCAAACCGGCCAAGCTCATTCATTCCATGACCAGCCCGCCCTCCCCAATCCTGGGCCCACCTCTGGTCAAGCAGCCCGCCACAGTGACCCGACAGACCAGCTCACCCCCCTCCTTCCCCCAGTCCAACACCCCCAGCCCCCTAAACCCTAAGCCGCCGAGCCCGTCTTCCCAAAGTCCGCACACCCCACAGACCCCCGTCACGCCACAGACGCCCCTGACTCCCCAGACGCCCCTGACTCCTCAGACTCCTGCTACTCCCAGTCCGACCCCTCCGCCTGTCAAGCCTCCTCGCTCCTCCATCGGGGGGGTGTCGGTGGACAGTGGGATGAACGCGGCACCAACTCCTACATCGACAGACTTGACAGCCATGGATTCTTTAGTGCATCAGAAGCTCGAGGAGACGAGCGCATCGCTGGCCGCAGCGCTGCAGGCCGTGGAGGATAAGATACTGCAGCAGGAGGAGTAAGGACACACACATATAAACACCCACCACACAGTCAAACAAACTCAAAGGCTTCAGGTTCACAGATTCACAGGACCAGGTGTGGCGATGCTGATGTGGACGTGTTATTAATATGACAACAGAATGAGTATTCCCGTGTGATGTGATAAATTATAACTAATAATAATACAAAGTTGGAAAAGTCATGAACAGCAATACTGACAACGGAAACCTTCAGTAGTACAGTAACTGTTCACATCATTAACTACATCAGTTTGCGGGGTTAGTAAAAGTCCAGTTCATGTCTCGTTCTGGATGCTTTTTACATTAACAGCAAAGCAAGTTTAATGTCAAGCAATTACAATCATTGTTACCCGAGTTAGCTTCACGTTTGTCAAACACAGCAATTAGTCCTCATTCTAAAAGTCTTTTCTGTAACGTTAAAAGTGAAAACATTCAGTTTCAGTCACCATCATCTTATGATGGATCACACTCTACACTACAGTACAAGAACAATGTTGTTTCTTTATTTCCATGGATCATACTGCCTGTTTGCCTGGACATGTAGCTTTAGCCTCAGTCCTTTAGCATGATATCATGTTTATAGCTATTAAGTCAAATTTTAAATCAAATCAAATCAAATTTTATTTATATAGCCCAAAATCACAAAATACATTTGTCTCAGAGGGCTTTACAATCTGTACAGGGAGTGACACCCTCTGTCCTTAGACCCTCGATTAGTGAGGAAAAACTTGACCACCAAAAAACCTTTTAACAGGGAAAAAGGTGGAAGAAACTTCAGGAAGAGCCACAGAGGAGGGATCCCTCTCCCAGGACGGACAGACGTGCAATGATGTCACATGTACAGAACAATCAACACACACATATTGTACACTCACAATGAATAACAGTGACAAGTAATGACAATGACAAAATGAGAACAACGAATGATGAACCATTACAGCAACAGTGAAACTAGTGGTAAAGATACAGATACACAGTAGCAAATTATTAACTAACTATAATCTGTAATGGGGATATGGCAACAATGATGACGGCGACAACACATGCAGTAGACGCCACGCAGGACCACAGCAGCAGACACAGTCCACAAGAACCTGCTGGACGAGAGAGCACAGAAACTCTGGGAAGAAGTTTAATTAGTAACATGATAGATGGATAGATAAGGAGAGAGAGAGAATGAGAGAGTATGTGAGTCCCCCAGCAGTCTAGGTCTATGGCAGCATAACTAAGGGATGACCTGAGCCAGCCCTAACTATAAGTTTTATCAAAAAGGAAAGTCTTAAGTCTACTCTTAAAGGTGTTGATCGTGTCTGCCTCCCGAACACAGAGTGGTAGTTTATTCCACAGAAGAGGAGCTTGATAGCTGAAAGCTCTGGCTCCCAATCTACTTTTAGACACTATAGGAACCACAAGGAACCCACCATCCTGGGAGCGCAATGTTCTAGTGGGGTGGTAAGGTACTATGAGCTCTTTTAGATATGATGGTGCCTGACCATGAAGAGCTTTGTAAGTTAGGAGAAGAATTTTAAATTCTATTCAAGATTTAACGGGTAGCCAGTGCAAGGAAGCCAAAATGGGAGAGATGTGATCTCTGATTTTGGTTCCTGTCAGAACACGTGCAGCAGCATTCTGAATCAAATTAAGTGCACTTTAATTTTAAATTCAGCCCAAAATCATTGCTAGAAATTTCCATTTTGTAAATAGATTTTAAATTGTAATATTTTATTGAATTTTAGTGCTACTTTGTTTACTTTATTACACATTATTATTACTACTCCTACTCTTTTTTAATTTCTTCTATGCTATTCCTTCTATTATATTCTTCTATACACATTCATTGTCCGCTTGCATGCTTGGCTAATAAACAGCTTCTGTCTAACTTACAGATACCGCCAATTGATGGCTCTAATGTCAGCTTAACAAGTTTGAACATTTGAACATAGGATGAGAAGCCTGCCTGAAATCAATGAGACTGCTTTAAAAATAAGAGAATGGAAAACTTTGCAGGAGTAGCCCACTGTACCACTGTGAAATTAGGCCCAAATGTTTAATGTAAGGTTTGTAATGTAAGGTATAACCTGTACTTATCTGTGTGTGTTTGTGTGTGTGTACATTTAGCTCTGTGGCTGAGCAAAAGACCACAGTCAGCATCCTTGATGACATCGGCAGCATGTTCGATGATCTGGCTGACCAGCTGGACGCCATGTTGGAGTAACCATAGAAACCACTCAGCGTGTCTCCATGGCAACGTTGCACCAGGAGTGACTCAGATGGCACATGCCTCTCTATCAGTCTGTCTCGCTCTCCTTTTCTTCATCCTCCTCTCTCTGCCCTGCTTGTCCACTTCTCACTCTTCCTATCTCCCGGCACTGTCAGTCTGTCCCTCCATTGCTGCTCTGGAAAACCTCTATTCTTTTTATTCATCTTCTTTGTCTTTTTCTTCCTTTCATCCTGCCGGTGATGATGAACATGATGATGGAAGAATGACAAATGGACAAAAAAAAAGAGAAACGGGGGTAAAACGGGACCAAAAACAAGTGATAGGAAGAAACAATTAAAACAAAAAAATACATAAAAATCAGAAGGAGAGATGACGACATGCAACAAAATGGAGGAGACTGCATTCAAAGTGTGGGTCTTTTAAGGACTCCTTGTGGACAATTGAAGCTGTCATGGTGAACAAATAACAAACTAAACTAATACTGATTGAAAAACCAACTGTGTAATGAATCATAGGTATGTGTACATTCTAAGCATGAAGAGTTTATATCTACTGAAAAAGTCCTGCATTAGCACAGTAATATATAATATACAGATAAATATGAATCTCAAGCTCTTTGGTTTGATGTCTTGGTTCTGTGTAGAATGGTGACCTCTGGTGTTGTGACAATGTAAATGACTTGGTGGAAATTTTTTATCTGTGACCAAAATGAGACTATTCAGCTCCTGAGGTGTGTGTGTTTGTATGTTTGTGCATGTGTGCATGCATGGGAGTATGTGAGAGAGACAGAGAGAGAGGGAAGGAGGAAGAGTGACAGGTGTGTGTGTGCATGTGAGCATCAGGTTTGTGGATTGCTGCAATTTCAGGAATCAAATTCAGTGTCCTGTCCTGGCTGGGCCCTCATCATCATCATCATCCTCATCACACACACACACACACACACACACACACACACACAAACACACACACACAGGAGCTTGCACAATATACATTTAAATAACAGAAGGGGAGGAAAGGAGGGAGTAAGACTATAGCAGGTTGTTTTAAAATTGGCACTTCAGAAGGTTTTGGAGAATGGGTTAGGGTTAGGGATGTGGTTAAAGAGGTTTTGGCTGAATGCCTGCAAGGTTTCAGCAAGGTAGAGGCAATAGAGTTGGTCAGTTGTTCAGGAGGACGAGTCTCGGGACTAAAGGTCCAAACTCTGTTGCACAGTGCAGCACAAGCACCACAGTCAGAGTCACATGTTTCAAATCATTCCTGATACCTGCTGCTACTTAAAATGGAAAAAAGGTGTAGCAACAAACACAACTGAAAAACCTTTTAATAGTGAAACCAATTTGCTATTCTAGTAACCAATGTAAGTGCTTTCAAGAAAATGTTTGCATTTTCTAACACTTTCAAGTAGGGATGCACTCCTCCTCTGATCCAGATCCTCAGTGTTTACCTTGGAAGAAGAACCATGGAAGTTTTCTTGTTGGATTGTTTCACAACATTAAATCATAGTAGATTTTAATTGGGGTTTTAACACTGATCAACAGATAAAGAACCTTTAATATCAAAGTGAAAACACATATCTACTAAATTATTTAAATGTTTAAAGTACAAATTCCCTGGTGTTTTTGACTTGTGCAGTCGGATGGTTTTAGAAGTCACATAATTGGAGACTGGAGTTAAATAGAGATCAGCTTTGTTATACAGCTATATCATGGCACTAATACAGCTGTAAATATGCCCAGAGCAGCCAGAGCGAGTGTCATTTGCATTTCACAATGATTGATTTAACTATACTTAATATTTCTTGTATCCATCCCAACTTTTGCTTTTCAACTAACATTTCACAGAGTTAATTGGAGTGTTCTTTTGTCTTCATGATAGAGGTTTTCCAGAATATTATAAAAAAAGTAAGACACATCAGAAGTTGGACCTTTTACATAAAGCTGTATTTATACTACAACAAACTGAATCCCCTTTAAAGTACACCATTTAACTATGTGACTCCTAAAACCAACTGGCTGCACCAGTCACAATTTAGGTGTGTCATATTAAAGGATGGGAATACTTATGCAAGTAATTTATATTTTATATTTTCATCACTTAGTACAGATGTTTCCACTTTACATTAAAGGTACTTTTTACAGTGGTGGTCAAAAGTTTACATACACGTAAAGAACATAATGTCATGGCTGTCTTGAGTTTCCAGTTATTTCTACAACTCAGATTTTTCTCTGATATAGTGATTGGAACAGATCCTTCTTTGTCACAAAAAACATTCATAAAGCTTGATTCTTTTATGACTTTATTATGGTTACCCATAATAAAGTCATAAAAGAATCAAGAATCAAGAACTGAAAATGTGACAAAATCAGCTGGGTCAAAAATATACATACAGCAATGCTAATATTTGGTTACATGTCCCTTGGCCATTTTTATTTCAATTAGGCGCTTTTGGTAGCCATCCACAAGCTTCTGGCAAATTTCTGGTTGAATATTTGATCACTCCTCTTGACAGAATTGGTGCAGTTCAGTTAGCTTTGTTGGCTTTCTGACATGTTTCTTCAGCATTATCCACATGTTCTCAATGGGGTTTAAGTCAGGACTTTGGGAAGGCCATTCTAAAACCTTAATTCTAGCCTGATTTAGCCATTCCATTACCACTTTTGATGTGTGTTTGTCCTGCTGGAACACCCAACTGCGCCCAAGACCCAACCTTCGGGCTGATGACTTAAGGTTTTCTTGAAGAATTTGAAGGTAATCCTCCTTCTTCATTGTCCCATTGACTCTCTGTAAAGCACCAGTTCCATTGGCAGCAAAACAGGCCCACAGCATAATACTACCACCGTGCTTGATGGTAGGCATGGTGTTCTTGGGGTTAAAGGCCTCACCTTTTCTCCTCCAAACATATTGCTGAGCATTGTGGCCAAACAGCTCAATTTTTGTTTCATCTGACCACAGAACTTTCCTCCAGAAGGTCTTATCTTTGTCCATGTGATCAGCAGCAAACTTTAGTCGAGCCTTAAGGTGCCGCTTTTGGAGCAAGGGCTTCCTTCTTGCACGGCAGCCTCTCAGTCCATGACGATGCAAAACTCGCTTGACTGTGGACACTGACACCTGTGTTCCAGCAGCGTCTAATTCTTGGCAGATCTGCTTTTTGGTGCTCCTGGGTTGACTCTTCACCCTCCTGACCAGTTTTCTCTCAGCAGCAGGTGACAGCTTGCGTTTTCTTCCTGTTCGTGGCAGTGACAAAACAGTGCCATGCACTTTATACTTACAAACAATTGTTTGCACTGTTGCTCTTGGAACCTGCAGCTGCTTTGAAATGGCTCCAAGTGACTTGTTCAAGTCAATGATTCTCTTTTTCAGATCTGTGCTGAGCTCCTTTGACTTTCCCATTGTAGCGTTTGTGGGTGTTTTTATCCAGAGAAGTCACCAGCTGTAGTCACTCATGATCACTCACAAGAAGTTAAGAGGTCATGCTATGAAGCTCATGTCATTGACACAACTTTCTAAGTCTCCAAAATTGCTCATTCATGTTGCTGTATGTATTTTTTTGACCCAGCAGATTTGGTCACAATTTCAGTTTACACATAATAAAGTCATAAAAGAATCAAGCTTCATGAATGTTTTTTGTGACAAAGAAGGATCTGTTCCAATCACTATATCAGAGAAAAATCAGAGTTGTAGAAATAACTGGAAACTCCAGACAGCCATGACATTATGTTCTTTACAAGTGTATGTAAACTTTTGACCATCACTGTATGTGTCAAAAAACACATTAAATCTACAAAACATATCTAAGAAAGGTTGAATACTGTTTATATGTACTGAGCACTACATTTGTATGTCAGGTAACATGAGTTGGCAACCTGCCTTGAATGAATGAATGTATTGATAATGGACATTTTATAACATTGGTGAAATAACTGTACTTAAAGTGGACTGGTTAATGATGATACTGACTCTGCATCCCTACTTTTAAGACCCTACAATATATCAATTTACACATCCCTGATTTCTTTATTTTTATTTTTTAAATGTACGAGAGGAGCAAAACCCTTCCCTAAACTTCTTTCTCTCATGTCGCACACTCTCCCTACCACCCACACTGTGTTGCCATGACAATCTACATCATTATTCCCACCATCCCATAGGCAACTCCATGGTTACTACATAGTATGTTGCCATGACAGCGTGTTATTGGGATTTTTTAAATGTTAAAATGGAGCAAGCGGCAGCAGAGATCTGTGAAGTTGAAAGGTTTGTTTCAGTGTTAAAGAGGTACTCCGGTTTTAGAATTGTTGTTAAAGAAAGGTGGAAGAAATCACTTAAGCCTACACTTCCCACAATGCAACTCTGTTGTCTTTCATTAGACCCTTCCAGCCTGGTAATAACATCTTTATAACTCTAGCCCAGTTTATAATGCAGGTTTTCTGTTATAAATTCAGTCTCCAAGATCAAGATAAAATAACTCACTGACATCATTGGGGTTATTTTTTCAGATTTGACAGAGACTAGTAAATAGATTCATATGTGTATTTGTGGAGTGCCCCTTTCCTAAAACCAACCAGAAGTGAAAAGAAATCTAGGTTTGGCAGCCATACTATATAAACGATTAAGAAGTCAGAGAATAGTTGTGGAATATAAATTATGATCATATAGAGCTTATATATATGGATATTTGCAAAAATTAAAATATGTATTTATGATGTGTGTGTCATCCTGAAAACTATTTTTCAAAGTTAACAGATCTAATCTGAGCATCGAATCAGTTTGCTTCTCCATGCTTAAGTGGTCTAAGATGATGTAGGATACCATGTCGGAATATTTCTAGAAAGCATTTTGTTTATTTTGTGTCCAGGTGTGGCAATTTGTATAATACAAGCAATTCTTGTTTTTCAGTTTTATTATTTTTGTATTTTAAATGCAATGTTGACTTTTCCTTTGAAACATGTGCCTTGCTTTGTGATTTTGGTCTGACTACAATACAGTAGATGTGTATGAACAATATCTGGGGATCTCTCTGTTGTTCTGTTTTGTTTTGTTTTTTGTCATTTGATATGTCATCATTAAAATGATGCAGACCCATCATCACGTGATATGTGACACTTGTGACATCATCAGATCAGTTAGCAACTAACTTATTACAGTAAGTCAGCTGCCGTATTCAAGTAGTATTTTTTTAAATCAGATTATTAAAAGAATAGTTTGATGTAAATAATCTTATTTACTTTTATGTCATGTTAGATGAAAAAAATTGACACCACTCTCATCTTTGTATGCTAAATACAAGGTTACCATGAGAAACCACTTAGCTTAACTTATCATAAAGAGTGGAAACAGCTAGCCTGATCAACAAAATCTGTCTACCAGCACCACTAAAGCTCAGTAGTTAACATACGGGTTAGGGTTATTTACATGTTGAACTATTTTTTGGCTGGGCATAGAAACTTCCTGGAGTCTCTACTGGTTGGTCTGAGTTAGGCAGAGTCAGGCTAGCTGTTTCCATCTGTTTTCAGTCTTTATGCTAAGCTTTAAGCTAACCACAAGCTGTTAGCTTTATATTTAGAGTATAAACATGAGAATGGTATCAATCCTCTAATCAAATTCTTAGTAATTAAATAATATTAATATAATAATAACAATATAATTATTATTAATATTATATTATATTATTAATAGAATTATCTTATTATTATTATACTAATAAGAAAATGGTAAATTACTTTAAAATGCAGATTTACAAAAAAGCAGACCTGGAATGAACAGTGAATTGTTAGTTGGCCCACATGTGCAATACATGTATAGATGTATATTGGATTTTTCTTACATCCGACTAACACAAATCTTGCAGTTTACAGACGTTCTTGCATTTTAAAGCAGGCCCATGGTGGTAATAACAATTAGCATTCTCCTTCCTCAGGTCTCCTTCTGGTCATCTATCATGACAGTTGAGGTTGGGCTCAGACTACAAAGGACAAATACTAAATGGTGAAAAAACACAGATGGTCAAATATGATCTGGAGTAAGAATACTGTTCATTTTCCTTTGTAATCAAAAGAAAAAGTCAAGCTGTTAAAATTTGATTTTTTGCCTGTGCTTATCTGAACAGATACTGGACTGGTGTCTCCTCTGCTCTGCAGTGGCTGAATGCGAGTGCTTGAGAGAGGCTGAGTGTGTGTCATGTGTTGCTCTGCTAATGACTGTATGACACTGGTGTGTGTGTGTGTGTGTGTGTGTGTTGTAGTGAATGGACAGTGGTGTACTTGCAGTGACTGCATCATATGGCCATCTGCTCTGAATAAATAAATGTTCTATACAAAATCAGCCTCTGTGTTGTGAACTTTGTATTATCAGGATCTTCCTCCACGGGGGAGAACGTGACTATCCCCAGTCATTGTAATACTCATATTCCTCGAAGTACTGGTCGAGGTGGTGGAGTTGGAGCCATATTTGACTCTAGTTTACTCATTAATCCTGAACCTAAACTGAATTATATTATATTATTATATATATATATATTACATTTGAAAGTCTCGTTCTTAGCCTGACTCACCCAACCTGGAAAACATTACAGCCAATATTATTTGTTATATTATATCGAGCTCCAGGTCCTTATTCTGAATTTCTATCTGAATTTGCAGAATTTGCATCAGGCTTGGTCGTTAAAACAGATAAAGTAATTATTGTAGCTTTTGTTTCGTCTTCTTCCGCTTATCCGTGGTCGGGTCGCAGGGGCAGCTTCCTATAGCCCCTCACACATAGATCAGCTCGTTAGTAATACTACAGACACATTACAGACAACTCTTGACTCTATTGCACCTCTGAAAAAGAAGACAATAAAACAGAGGAGGTTAGCACCATGGTATAGCCAGCACACTCGCAAATTAAAGCAAGAGGCACGTAAATCTGAACGTAAATGGCGTGCCTCTAAACTGGAAGAATCTCGCCTAGCCTGGCAAGATAATCTTGCAATTTATAGGAAGGCTCTGCGTAATGCCAGAACAGCCTATTATTCCTCATTAATTGAGGAAAATAAGAACAACCCCAGGTTTCTCTTCAGCACTGTAGCCGGGCTAACAGAGAACCACAGCTCTATTGAGTCATCTATTCCTTTAATCATTAGTTAGTTAGTTAATGATTTGCTACTGTGCATCTATTTCTCTATAACAAGTTTCACTGTTACTGTAATAATTCATCATTCATTGTAAACATTCTCATTGTATTATTGTAATTCATTATAATTCATTATGAGTGTACAATATGTGTGTGTTGATTGTTCTGTACATGTGACATCATTGCACGTCTGTCCGTCCTGGTAGAGGGATCCCTCCTCTGTGTCTCTTCCTGAGGTTTCTTCCACCTTTTTCCCTGTTAAAAGGTTTTTTGGTGGGTAAGTTTTTCCTCACTCGAATCGAGGGTCTAAGGACAGAGGGTGTCACTCCCTGTACAGATTGTAAAGCCCTCTGAGACAAATGTATTTTGTGATTTTGGGCTATATAAATAAAATTTGATTTGATTTGATTTGAATGAATCTATGATGAGACGGTATGTGATGAAGATTATCAACTCAGACACTGAAGAGGACGACTTCAGTACACAGAAGAAATGAAGTGACAGTGGTATGGTGTTCATTAGTTTTAAATGCTCAGGAGGAAGATAAATAGTGACTTGTGTCTTTAGTGCATGAGAATCAGGAAAAGGTGACAGCCGCTGTCACCTTATATTTAGGTGCGCTCTATAGTCTGGAAAATACGGTATTCATCCTCCTGCAACCAGTTTCAGTGAGGCAGAATAAATCAATATCATAGTCAGATATTAATTCATTTAATAAAACAGCTTTAGAGGACAAGGACCTAATATTCAGGAGTACACATTTAATTATCTTGTTTTGGACTCTTAGGGATGTTGATTTAATTTTTATTAGGTTTTTATGATTTACTTCTCTTCTGTTTATTTTATCTTTAAATAATGCAGGTGGACGGGGGACAGACACAGTCTCTATACTAGATGATTGGGTGGGCAGCTGCTCTAGTGGAGGCGCAGAGAAGCGTGTAAGACTGCAGCTCTGCTTCCTGGTCTCAACTCTGGATTGTCACGGGTTAGATTGACTAATAAACTTGGCCATGTTTCTAGATATAAGAGCTGCTCCATCCAAAGTGGGATGGATGCCGTCTCTCCTAATTAGACCAGGTTTTCCCCAGAAAGGTGTCCAATTATTTATAAAGCCCACATCATTATCTGGACACCACCTCGACAACCAGCGGTGAAATGACGACATGCGGCTATACATGTCATCACTGGTTACATTGGGTAGGGGTCCAGAGAAAATTACGGAGTCCGACATTGTTTTTGCATATTCACACACCGATGACACATTCATTTTAGTAACCTCCGATTGACGTAACCGGGTGTCATTACCGCCGACGTGAATAATAATCTTATTATATTTCCTCTTATCTTTAGCCAGCAGTTTTAAATTAGATTCAATGTCGTCCACTCTGGCCCCCGGGATTCATTTAACTATTGTCCCCGGTGTCGCTAACTTCACGTTTCTTAAAATTGAGCTGCCAATGACCAGAGTTGGCCTCTCAGCGGGAGTGGGGAAAATCGGTTTGATACGTGTAGTGGTTGGTGGTGTACCGTAGGCTTCTGTTTGGGGCTATGCCTCCTTCGAACAGTCACCCAGCCTCCCGGCTGCTCGGGAACTACCGGGGGACGGCTAGCTACAGCTGCCTTCGGTGGTACCGCACCGGCTACAGGGGACTTGCTAACTATAGCAGCTACTGATTTTTCGGTGCTGCGGTACCGTGTCTCTAAGTCGCTAACCCTCGCCTCCAGAGCTACAAATAAATTACATTTAATACATTTACCATTTTCTCTAAAGGAGGACGAGGAGTAACTAAACATCGGACACACAGGGCAGGAGAGAGGAGAAGAGAGAAGCCATTTTATTTTTTAGCTAGGCTAGCTAGTGAGACAAACAACAAACTGATGAAAACTATCTAGGTATGGTTGCTAAAGTTAAGAGACCTGTCCGTGTACAAACAGAACAAGTCTATGTGGTGGTGCAAAGTTGTAAAGACACTCGCCAATGTGAGGAATATATGGCAATCTGACTAGGTGAGCAGAACAGAGAGCACCGTGTCAGTAACACCAGTAACCGTAAGTGACAGAATATGCTTACCGTAAAGCAGTTGTACCGTAAAGCCTGAATGCAGCTACTTGCACTATATTACCAAAAATATTTGGCCACCTGCCTTTACTCTCATATGAATCAAATCAAATGAACTTAAGTGCCATCAAATTCCTAACCCATAGGGTTCAATATGATGTTGGTCCACCTTTTTCAGCTATTACAGCTTCTCTGGGAAGGCTGTCCACAAGGTTGCGGCGTGTGTTTATAGGAATTTTCGACCATTCTCCAAAAGCATATTGGTGAGTTCACACAGTGATGTTGGTAGAGAAGGCCTGGCTCTCAGTCTCTGCTCTAATTCATCCCAAAGGTGTTCTATCGGGTTCAGATCAGGACTCACTGGTGCAATCATGTTGGAAGAGGAAGGGGGCCGCTCCAAACTGTTCCCACAAGGTTGGGAGCCTGGAATTGTCCAAAATATTTTGGTATCCTGGAGCATTCAAAGTTCCTTTCACTGGAACTAAGGAGCCAAGCCCAACTCCTCAAAAACAATCCCACGCCATAATTCCTCCTCCACCAAATTTCACACTCAGCACAACGCAGTCCGAAATGTACCCGTCTCCTGGCAACCTCCAAATTCAGACTCGTCCATTAGATTCCCAGATGAAAAGCATGATTCATCACTCCAGAGAACGCGTCTCCACTGCTCTAGAGTCCAGAAGCGACATGCTTTACACCACTGCATCTAACGCTTTGCATTGGACTTGGTGATGTATGTCTTAGATACAGCTGCTCGCCATGGAAACCCATTCCATGAAGCTCGCTGCGTACTGTACGTGGGGTAATTTGAAGGTCACATGAAGTTTGGAGCTCTGTAGCAAGTGACTGTGCAGAAAGTCGGCAACCTCTTTGCACTATGTGCTTCAGCATCTGCTGACCTCTCTCTGTCAGTTTACGTGGCCTACCACTTCATGGCTGACTTGCTGTTGTTCCCAAACTCTTCCATTTTCTTATAATAAAGCCGACAGTTGACTTATTTAGGAGTGAGGAAATTTCACAAGATTTGTTGCACAGGTGGCATCCTATGACAGTTCCACGCTGGAAATCACTGGGCTCCTGAGACCGGATAATTCTTTCACAAATGTTTATAGAAAAGGTCTCCATGCCTAAGTGCTTGATTTTATTCCCTTTAAAACAACAATATTTATTTATCTTGGATGGGTCACGAGTCCTAGTATAGGTCATAGTGTAAGCAAATGCACAGGTTTTTAATGTAACTTTTCATATGCTTGACCAAATGAACTCAAGGTCCACTTACTTGCTTTTCTCTTTTTTGCGGCCTTATTTGAATGGCTGCTGTAGCTAAAATACAAATACAATCGTATATAGTGTAACCATGGCTCTAGTTTCATTGTTAAAATAATCAGTTCTCAAAGTGTACAACAGTTTTATTGATCAATGATCAACTCAAGATTACAAGATTACAAGAAATCTCTGACTAGTGAAGACAATTCCATTCGCAACCTCCTCTACCTTTCTTACCAAGGCTAAGTAGTGGCCAGATCTACATCTGTATAAATCTGTCTAAATTTGCTGTAGGCATGATCTTATAAACTTAAAATCTACCTTCCCAAACATGTTAATAAAATCTGATGTGGGCCAATTTAAACATGTTGTGACTGCTACAGTGTGATATTTTCAACCCAATATGGGTACTCAAACTTGTAATTTAGGAAAGTGGGAGTTCACTTCAGTTTATGGCACTTTCTCTGTTTTGGCTTTTGGGAGTTTTGAGGTTAATTACACTTCCTGCCTTCATTATCTACCGAGGGATAAGCCCATCGTTACGGACACAACAGAGCTCTGTGTTAATGTTCAGTTTTAACTAGTTGAAGTTAAGAGATCAGGGAGGGCAGAGACAAAGGACAATCATTGCAGCCTTTCCTTACTTTTCATCCACCGATATGGCACTCATTGAAACACACTCACGTATACACAATAACAGACATATCCATGCACGCAGACGATTGTCCTCTCTTCCTGCCCCTGTTATGTAGGCCAGTGTGTGTCACACTTAC
Source organism: Pampus argenteus (assembly GCA_036937835.1). Lineage (NCBI taxonomy): Eukaryota > Metazoa > Chordata > Actinopteri > Scombriformes > Stromateidae > Pampus > Pampus argenteus. The sequence continues at coordinate 246,867 of CM072878.1, read as the reverse complement.
GGGCACATACAACCATTGGATGGCTCTGAATACAGCTCTACCATGGCACCAATATAAAACTCAGGAAATCTACAGATCTGTCATTTTGTTTAAAGTCTTCACTTAGTATATATATATTTTTTTTAATAAAAGGCTGGTTTCACAGAGCAGAACTGGCAATAGACAAGGATGAAGGATGTTTTTTTTTTTTTTTTACCTGCTAATGTGTGTGGACCTTTTTCAGTCTTACAGAAGAGGAGAAGAGGCCATTTTACAAGCACTGTAAAGCATGTATTTGCTGTAGTAGCTGGTCCCAAAGTGAAACACTTACTCATTCATACCACTTCATGTATGATCCACACTGACACCTACATGCACATCTACACCGTTTAACAAGCCACAATATATGAAGATGTAATTTAGTTTAAGAAGACTGAAGATTAATTTTGTTCATGAGTTCATTCGCAAACTTGACTGTCACTGCTAGCATCTCAGCACTGGGGTGAACAGTAGAGCTGTGTCCCAGTTCACTACATACTAGACCTCAATAGTATCCTGTTTTTGCATTTACTACAAAGAAAAGAAAAATGCTCCCATTTTTTAATTACAAATACGAATCACATTTGTATGTAGACACATAATTCCAGTTGTGACATTGGTACGCCACTACAAGTTATACACGGATTCAATAATTAAATCCTTAAATAAAATCCTTAAAAAATTCAAACTGTAGTTGTTAGCATCTTGTCTGTTTCTCTGAGGTGTGACACAAAATAGGTAATATAGATTTGACATACTGTGCAAATTACTATCTAATTCGAAATATTAAGTCGACTAAAACTCAGACTTGTTTTTGTTCTGGTGCATTCTGTGACTTTAGGGCAGCTGTATATATCATATACAGCTGCCCTAATCTAAGTATAGTAAGTATATGTTTGTGAAACCAGCCCTTAGATGTATTCTAACAGTATGCATTAGACATCGTCTGTACAGTTCTTTAGTCGATCTGCAGAAAGCAGGCGGAACCATCATCAGTTTGCAAAATCTCTAAACAACCATAATCCACTCTCCTTCCTGCTCCGATTACATTGGTGCAGCGTCCAGTCAGTGGTGCAGTGTGTTGATCAGTGCAACTGTTAAGGCAGCTTGTTTTCCTTTTGCCCTGTAATGCACCACTGCTGAGGTCACTGAGGAGCTTGAGTTGACACCTGATGATCAGATCAAAGGATTTAAAGGATTTTGTTTGAAGTTTTAAAAGCAAAACACTTCATGTTTCGACGCAGCTTGATCCTGAAGAGGTGGCAATAATTGGTCTGTGGCCATAAATTGACAATCAAATAACCGAGAAAGTGAAAAGGGTCACAAATAGATGTGAAGTTGACTGGACTCCTGCAGAGTTTCACTGTTTAGCATGTCCACACCTGAAAGAAAGAGAGACAGAGAAGAGGAGAAATTACTAGAAAAACCAACAAAGTTGGAAAATATATAATAAAATAAATGCATTAGGGAGGAAATAAAAATAATGAAAATTAGAATATCATGGAAAAGTTTATTTGTTTCCATAATCTATTCAAAAAGTCAAAAGTAAACTTTGATAGATTATAGATTCAGGGCCCACAGTTAAAACAATTACGGAGTGCTGTGTCTAAGGATATCAATGGAAAGTCTAGTGGAAGGGCAAAATGTGGCAGGAGAAGATGCACCAGCAGAAGAGATGACTGTGGGCTTTAGCAGATTATCAAACAGAAAATTTAAAAATCAGACAGACATCCATTATGCACACATCCAGAAAGAGTGGACGCTACATTGGGTTCCTCGGGTTGAGCCACTTCTAAGCCTGAGCCAACGTAGGAAGCGTCTCAACTGGACCAAGGAGAAGAAGGACTGGACTATTGGCCAGTGGTCCAAGGTCCTCTTTTCTGATGAAAGTAAAATGTGCCTTTCATCCGGGAAGGTCCAAGGGTTCGGAGGAAGACGGGTGAGGAACAGAACCCCAGTTCCTTTAGGTGCAGTGGGTAATATCCACAGTCTCTCATGATTTGGGTTGCAATGTCCAGGTATTGGTAAACTCACAGTCTACCAGAATCTAGGAAATCTGGGCTTACAAAACTCCCAGGCAACACCAAAGGCTGGTTGCATCAATGCCACGGTGCATTGAGGCAGTGAAGGGATTCCCAACCAAGTTTTGAATATTGACATATGAAAAAATATGAAAAAAATATGAAAATACCATATTTTCAGTAATTTGATGTGATCCTAATTTCCTTCTTTTTTTTCTGCAAAAACTGAGAAGTAAATGGTAATTTCTTCAAAGAAGCCCAAATTATGTAAGAATAAACACATAACTTGAAAACATTTAATTGTGGGTCCTGGATCTACACTGCTCACAAAAATTAAAGGAGCACTTTAAAGAAACACATTAGATACATCAGATCTCAATATGAAGTTGGATATCTATACAAATAACGACAGGGCAGTGTCTTAGGAACAAAAGGATGCCAAGTATTTTAATGGAAATAAAAGGTTTCAGCCTACAGAGGGCTCAATTGTGTGACACCATAAAATCAGAGTGAAATGAATATGTGGCAGGCTAGTCCATTTTTTCCAAAACTCCAAAGCTTTTTAGTATCTTGTGTGGCCCCCACGAGCTTGTATGCATGCTTGACAACGTCGCGGCATACTCCTAATGAGACGACGGATGGTGTCTTGTGGCATTTCCTCCCAGATCTGTGTGAGGGCATTCCTGAGCTGTTGTACAGTCTGAGGAGAAACCTGGCGGCGCCTAATGGACCGAAACATAATGTCCCAGAGATGTTCTATTGGGTTTAAGTCAGGGGATCGTGAAGGCCATTCAATTGTTTCAATTCCTTCATCCTCCAGGTAATGCCTGCATACTCTTGCCACGTGAGGCCGGGCATTGTCGTGCATTAGGAGGAAACCAGGACCTACTGCACCAGCGTAGGGTCTGACAATGGGTTCAAGGATTTCATCTCGATACCTTATGGCAGTCAGAGCACCATTTCCTAGGCAGTAGAGGTCTGTGCGTCCCTCCATGGATATGCCTCCCCAGACCATCACTGACCCACCACCAAACCTGTCATGTTGAACGACGTTGCAGGCAGCATAACGTTCTCCTTGTCTTCTCCAGACTCTTTCACGTCTATCACAGGTGCTCAGGGTGAACCTGGTCTCGTCTGTGAAAAGTACAGGGCGCCAGTGGCGGACTTGCCAATTCTGGTGTTCTTGAGCAAATGCCAGTCGAGCTCCACGGTGCTGGGCAGTGAGCACAGGGCCCACTACAGGACGTCGGGCCCTCAGACCACCTTCATGAAGTCTGTTCCTGATTGTTTGGGTAGAGACATTCACACCAGTGGCCCTCTGGAGGTCATTCTGTAGGGCACGAGCAGTGCTCAGCCTGTTCCGCCTTGCACAAAGGAGCAGGTATTGGTCCTGCTGAGGGGTTGAGGACCTTCTATGGCCCTGTCCAGCTCTCCGAGAATAACCACCAGTCTCCTGAAATCTCCTCCATGTTCTGGAGATTGTGCTGGGAGACACATTAAACCTTCTTGCTGCAGCACGTGTGGATGTGCCATCCTGGAGTAGTTGGACAACTGTGCAACTTCTGTAGGGTTAAGGAATCGCCTCATACTGCCGGTAGAGATAATTACGCAAGCCAAAATCAGCACAAGTGGAAAACCAGCAAAAAAAGATTAAGAGGGAGAAACTTGAAATGACCTCCACATGTAAAACCAGTCCTGTTTTGAGGGTTTTCTAATTGTTGCCACTGAAGTGCACCTGTTGTTAATTCCATGAACACCAATACAGCTGAAATTGATTAACGAGGCCCTCAGCTGCTTAACCAACCAGAAAATTATCAGACAGGTTTAATTCAATTCATGCCAGGCCCAATAAAAAAAAGTGTTCTTTTAATTTTTGTGAGCAGTGTATATACTTTTTATGATAGAGGGACTGAACCGAGGAACGGACGGATACAGGTGGAGATGGAGTATGGTACCTTGACGGTGCTGTCCACAGCTCCAGAGAAGAGGCGACCTCTGGACACAGCCAGAGCTGTTACACTGCCCTGGTGTCTCAGCAGAGTCTGGGTACAGATCATGTTATCCATGCTCCACACCTACAAAACAAACACACACACACACACACAAACACATACAATTTCACAGCACATTTAAACTGTGAGTTCAGCGGTATATACCACATATAAGTTAATATTTTATAGGGGCGGCAGTAGCTCAGTCCATAGGGACTTGGCTTGAAAAACCGGAGGGTGGCGGTTCAAGTCCCACATGGACCAAAAATATGGAAGGTGGGCTGGTAGCTGGAGAGGTGCCAGTTCACCTCCTGGGCACTGCCGAGGGGCCCTTGAGCAAGGCACCGAAATGAAAATAAAAAATAGAGTGAAAAAATAATTTCCCCATTGAGGGATAAATAAAGTTAATCTTAATCCTAATAAGATAAATAATTTTTTTGTTTTGTTTTCCTGCTTTCTGTTACATCCCAAAAGACAACAGTTGAAAAATGAGTCGTACATGGCAGCATGTTTACAGATATGCAACAATCCCGTAAGCCTAATGTAAATACACTCACAGACACCAGGTTTGTTCCTCTTTTTCAATTCATTTCGGGGTGACCATGTTCAAACTTGTTACAAGTGTCGTAAGTAGAAAGAACAGCTTGGTTTTTTAACGACGTACACTTATTTTTCTTTCTCTCTTTCTTACAGTCACGAGAAGATTGTGTTTGGTTTTGATACAGATTAAACAAACAAATATTTAATGTGTTAATTAGTGAGATTTAAAGGTGCTTGTAGGTAACGCGTTACCTTGACAGAGCCAAACTAGATGTTTCCCTCTGTTTCTGGTATTCATGCTAAGCTAGGTTAATGAGCTGCATCTAACACTTGACAAGACAGTGGATAAGCTTAAGTCCCCAAATGCGGAAAAGTTCACTTACAGCTTATACTAATGAAGCCTCAACTTCTCTCTAAAACTACAACATCAATCTTTTTTTCGTCCAACATGTCATAATGGTCTCAGTGATTTAGTTTAATGTTACTTGATTTCGATACCTGTAAAATTAATGGAAGCTTTATACATAGCTTGTTTTGTTATGTTTTATGTATAGAGTGTATTTCATCTTTCCACACTCATACGAGACAGACCTACACACACACACACACAGAGAAAAGGACAAACTGTCCATCCTTACCCTGAGTGAGCGGTCATAGGAGGCGCTGAACACTTTGGTCTGGTCAGGGGTGGAGATGACAGCAAGAGCATAAACTGTTCCAACATGACCTGTCAGGGTCCGCACCTGCTCTTTAGACTCAATATCCCACACCTAAGGAGGAGACAGAAGCACCTTCGTCATCATTATAAAACATCATATAACATCATAGAGTTGAGATGCACTAGTTTTACTCATGAGGCACGAATAAAGGAAAACATGGACATAAAATGTGAATAAATAAAAAAGTTTGTGTATTTCACTCACATGAATGAGGTTCTCGTAGGTGCCACAGACAATGTGATGGTTGGTGACAGCAATGGAGTAGACGCTGCCGCCGCTGGTCTGCAGGACGTGAACACACTCCAGAGAGCGGATGTCCCAAATCTGACCGATGGGCAGAGAGAAAGAAGGGGGGACTAAAGAAAGACTTTATCAGCAGTAGAAATAGTGAGTTGTTCAACGGCTGCACGTTTTCAATTCTTATCTCAATGGCAACACACAGTAGACTGATCACTACACTCAGCACTGGATCTCCTCAAGGCTGCGTCCTGAGCCCTCTCCTGTACACATATGACTGCTCCCCTAACCACACTGACACCACTGTGGTCAGACACATCTGTGACGGGGATAAGACAGTGTACAGAGCTGAGGTAGAGAGACTGTCACTCTGGTGCTCAGAAAATAACCTGACCCTGAATGTCCAGAAGACAAAAGAAATCATCATGGACTTCAGGAAAAACAGGCAGGATCACACCCCACTCCTCATAAATGGAGAATGGGTGGAAATTGTCAACACCTTCAGGTTTCTGGGCACCCACATCTCCGCCGACCACTCCTGGTCCTTCAACATCAGGGCCCTGGTTAAGAAGGCTCAGCAGCGGCTACACTTCCTCCTGTTCTTTCAGACGTACTGCCTGGGAGTGTGGTACGCTGGATGCAAAGTGGAGGACAGGAAAGCGGTGCAGAGGGTCATAAACACTGCACAAAAGATCATTGGCTGCCCTCCCTGGAAGAGATCTCCCTATCCTGCTGCTTCAGGAGATCCAAAGCCATCATCGACGACCCCTCACACCCTGCCCACCACCTGTTTGACCTGCTGCCCTCTGGAAGACGCCTCAGGTCAATAAAGTCCTGCACCAGAAGACTGACTAACAGCTTCTTCCCCTGAGCCATCAGGACTCTAAACAGCCACGGACACACACACACACACACACACACACACACACACACACACACACACACACACACACACACACACACACACACACACACACACACACACACACACACACACACACACACACACACACACACACACACACACACACACACACACACACACACACACACACACACAAGGATCCTCATAAAACCACCAACCCCACAACAACCAACAATCTACCTCATCCTACCCTCCAGCACCTTAAAACTTTAAGCACCCCGTCACTTTATTGGTATTGGTACTGTAGATTTGCACTTTATTGCGTTTTTGCACTGTTTTCTTTAAATTGCACTGTACTGTGTTATATTCTATGTTGTTTCTTTTGTGTTGTGTTTTTCGTTTGGTGACACTGCAGGAGCATCCCTCAATTTCCGTTGTACAAAATACAATGACAATAAAGATGATTCTGATTCTGACTAGTTTATCTGACTAAAACAGGCCACGAGATGCAGTACACAGAGGAGGCCAAGCTTCACATTTACCATGACACGTGACCAGAAGCTGAGCCAGGCTGCAGCTGATTAATCGTACAAATATAAGAAAATAACAACAATAATTTAGTCACAAATTTCTCCAAATCTTTGTTATTTACACCTATACAAAAACAAGGGAAAGCAGGCTCACATTTGAGAAGTTTAAACTTGAAAAGGTATTGTTAAAGGGACTTCAGTGAGTTATCTGTTCCTAAATGTGCTAGAAGGTGGGAGATTATCGAGCCACAAGAGAAGAGAAGTAATAAAAGCTAATATTAATCTTAGTGTGGTTTTGTCCATTTACCTTTTAAACACACTCTGAAGCTATGCTTGCGAGGATGTAGTTGACGCGTGTCTTTGTCCAAAGAAAATCTCCAATTTTCTTACTTGTGATTTATTTTAAATTTCTTTTAAACATGACAATCATCAGGCTTCCGGTTTGCGAGAAGATGGAGTAGATGTGTTGTGTATGTATTCCTGGCACGAAAGCCCCCGGACAATGATCACGGCCAGTCTTCCTCCGCCTACACCGCTACCAGATGAAGGATCTTCTCATCAGAGAGGCACGGCGGAGAGGGAAACTTGAATACCACGGCCAGCCAGTCTGCGTTGTGGAAGACTACAGTCCCAAAAATTTTTCTCAGCGAGCAGAATACAGCAAAGTAATGACAGAACTCTACAAGCTGGGTATGAAGCCTGCTTTCCTCTATCCCACCTGACTCCGTCTCACACTGTCCGGTGGGGCCAGAAAGTGGATCAGCCCCGTGGACAAGGCACAGAAATACATTGGCACGGTTTGTTTACATAGGTGAGCATGTTTATTCATCCGGACAACTATTATCGGCAATTTTTCAAATTTGCAAACAAATCATGTGCCGTTTGGACACCCTGTCAATGTGCTTCACTCCTGTGTTTAGCCAGAGTATTGTCATCTCTGACCATGCGCCTCTCGCCTTAACCATGTCCCTTCCTGGCCTGCCACAAAGAGACAGTGGCGATTCAACTCAACTTTGCTGTCTGAAGATAAATTTGTTAAATTCATGGAGAAGGAAATAACTTTTTCTCACTACCAATATGACTCCAGATGTATCTAGTTTAATTGTCTGGGATTCCCTCAAGGCCTACATTCGGGGACAGATTATATCCTACACTGCACAAGTGAGGTTATGCTCAGTTCTTTCAGAATCCTGCCAACATGGCTCCCTCCTTCCTTAATTTTCTGAGGCTTGTATTACTCTCATAGCGAAAAAAGGTAAGGACCCGATGGAATGCGCCTCCTACAGGCCTATTTCCCTCCTAAACACGAACGGCAAAATTTTAGCCAAGGTTCTAGCCCACAGACTGGAGAATGCCCTTTCCACAATCATATCTAAAGACCAATCAGGTTTTTTTAAAGGCAGGCAGTCCTACTTCAACATAAGATGACTGTTTAACATTATTTATTCTTCCCCTGAGGATACCTCTGAATGTGTTGTTTCTGTTGACGCAGAGAAAGCATTTGATCATGTTAAGTGGGTCTACCTATTTACTGTGCTAGGCAGATTGGGCCTTGGTCCATACTTTACCTCATGGATTAAACTATTATATTTGCACCCCAACAGCTTCAATTCATACTAACTCCCAACAGTCAAGGCCCTTTAGTTTACATCATGGAACCCGTGGAACCCTTCAGGGGTGTCATCTCAGTCCCATGCTTTCTGACATGGCTATTGAACCGCTTGCTATAGCACTTCACTATTGTAAGGATATATCCGGTGTCTGGAGAGGATCTCACTTTATGCTGATGACATGTTGCTCTTTATCTCTTATCCAACAGTCTCATTGCCCCTTGTACTGTCGATACTTGGTCAGTTCAGTAAACTCTCAGGCTACAAACTGAATCTCAATAAAAGTGAGCTTTTTCCAATTACCAATAAATCCTGTGCACTAGACCTTAGCAGTTTTTCTTTCAAAATTGAGAACAACAAATTTTCCTATTTAGGCATATTCATAACAAGAAAGCATAAAGATCTTTTCCAAAAGAATTTTAGCATTTTATTAAATCAAACTAAACAAATTCTAACACAATGGTCACTTGTGGGTCGTATTAACTCAATCAAAATGACCATCCTACCTAAATTTCTATACCTTTTTCAGGCCTTACCACTCTTTATCCCCAGGTCAGTTATTTCGGCGTGCCTACGGAGGAGTAGATGACCACGTCTGAACAGGAATCACCTTCAAAAGACCAAGGCGATGGGGGGTCTGGTACTTCCTAACTTTCGTTTTTATTATTGGGCTGCTAACTTGTGTTGCCTTGCATTTTGGTCTTCCTGTTATGGCCAGACTGACTACCCTGACTGGGTGGCGATGGAGGTACAGTCAAATATTGGTTTGTTGGTTCTTGCACTCATTGGATCCTTGCTCCCATTAACCTCACTTAGATCACTCAGAAACCCAGTGGTCAAACATTCTCTAAAAATGTGGGTCCAATTTAGGAAACATTTTGGTTTCTATATTTTTTCTTTGTTAAGCTGGGGACATTAAACCACCTTTTAAAACTATCTTGCCAAGACTCTGCCTTTCAAGAGTGGTCCAGGAAGGGGATTGTACGTTTCAAAGATCTGTTCATAGAGAACAACCTGGCATCATTTGAGCAACTGAGTAGAAAATTCAACCTCCCCAAGTCAAATCTTTTCAGATATCTTCAGGCAAGACATTTTATCCTCTCTCAGAAGACTGGGTCTGTAACAACAGCAGATTCGACTATAGTTGACACTATCCTTTCTGTAAATCCACTTAAAAAGAGGTTAATTTCGGTTCTATATGGCAAGCTCTTAGAGCTCAGAAGTGCCCCCACAGATTAGCTCAAAACTGCATGGGAGGAGGACTTGGGTTTTCCTCTATCAGAGGATACTTGGGTTTCTGTACTTAAACTGGTTAATTCAAGCTCCCTCTGCGCACGTCACTGTTTATTTTAGTTCAAAGTGGTGCATAAGGCTCATATATCAAAAGTGAAACTGTCCTCCATATATCCGGATATCAGTCCATACTGTGTAAAATGTAAAAATGTGGAAGCTTCTCTCATCCACATGTACTGGTCTTGCTCAGGGCTTGAGAAGTATTGGAGGGAGGTTTTTCAGGTGATAAACGTCAAATTAGAACCAAACCAATTGACTGCTCTGTTCGGGATTATGGGAGGGGATAAAAAGTTAACTACAGCAAAATGACGAACTTTATCATATCCTTCCCTTCTGGCTCAACGAGCGATTCTACTCAGGCGCAATGGTTAGAAGATACCATGTTCTGCTTAAAACTGGAAAAGATTAGACACTCCCTTCAGCATTCAAGTAATAAGTTTCAGAAGGTGTGGGGCCCTTTTCTAAGAAAATTCAAGACTCTTTAAAGGTTTGGCCCCTTAGTACAGCTCAGCTATGCTACACACTTGCTATACACAGGGATTATTTTGTATTGATGTTTGATGTTATGGCATTTTATTTGATGTTTCATCCTATTTCATTTGTTTTCTTTTTCTCCTCTATGTGTACATGGTGCGATTGATAAGTACCTATATTCATCTCATCTTTGCAATGGCTAATGACTGCAGTAATCCACAAAAAAAGTTGAAAATTGCTGAAATTGAAATTGTGCTCTTCTCGCTTACACCCTTTCCAATCAATAACAAAATTACACATACATCAGACTACACACGTCTCAACCAACAGGACGTGTGCAGAAACTATCATCAACCAATAGGCATCCTCGCAACAAATCCATCCATCCATCCATCCATCCATCAATCCATCAATCTATCCAAAATACTATACATAACTAGTCCGCTGCCCTGCATACAAGACTAGGTCAAACCTAGTATATGGCTGGACCGTGTATGGCCAATGTGTTCTTCCATTAAAAAAAAAAACAAAAACATTTTTTTTTAGTTTTTTATATAGTATTAAAAAAAAATCAGAACAGGATTAGAATTGATTTAAATATAGCTAAATATTGTTTCTCTAGCAGCAACAGCAATGTTTACAACAGCAAAGTCACTATATAAAAAAAAACAATATTCCTGACATCAAAATACTGAGTAAACTTTAGAAATAAATAATGAAGATCAGACATCAGTCAGTGAATGTAGAGAGATGTAATATAATATGAAACCATTATGATTGTTTCAATTGTATGTCAAATAAACTAATACTTACTGGTCTTATATATAGTTATTTTATTGAGCCACTGCACAAACATAAACATAAAACAGCAAGCTTTAGCACTACAAAAAAAGAAATCCGGGGACTTTTTTTTTTTGCTGCGTTTCTCTGAAGCCTTCAGTCTTACACACCTCTCCCTTTGTCTGTGACATTTGAAAAACTTCCAATCCCATTTCCGAATCCCACTTGGGGTTCCAAACCTTTATTCCCCAACTTGCTTGTGTGAACCCCAGGTCACTAGGACCTGACAAAAACAGCAATTGCCTTTTTTTTGTTTCTCCCGTCAATGATGTAACTGTTTGAGTCTTTGTGAATTACAGTTATTGATGTAAACTTTAAACGTGTTGAAATTTATATTCACTTTAGTTGATCAATTATATGACCAAAAGGGGGGAGTGTAATGGTAAATTTCAAAATTTGACATGTAATATTATATTTAGACATGTAACCTTGCAATGTATGACTTATGATTGCTGAACGAACTGTGCAAGTCTGTGTCCCTGAGGTTTTCATTAGTGACCAACTGCAGCAAGACAGCGGCACACTGTCTCACACACATGCACACATTAGCTAAAAATAGTATAAACAACTCTTCCCTTAAACCACATCATGATGTATTTTTATGGTTTCTTAGGCAACTCTATGTGAGTACAGGGCCTGTATGCTACCTTCCTCCTGATTTTTATTTTTATGCACCAACTCCAAAGTTAACACCAACTACCTTTCAAATCCCACTCAGCTCTGTCACTGCCAGATAAATCTGCACATGCCAAAAGCACTTTCAAATGCTCTTCTGCTGGACAAATGATAAACGTGATCAACTGCATTTGTATGGAGTCCCAAAACAGTCAAACTGTAGTAAAGTGTTCAGACAAGTCAATATTGTAACTGAATAAATACATATTTTATACAGTGATTCTACAGTAAAGCAGTTTAGCATAAGGTTGACAAACATTAAGCACACTGACTAGGTTTAGTTCTATAATGCTCTATGATGTTGGCTGCAGTCAGGTAGCTGACTAAAAAGACTAGTGCTCCGTGTCTTTAGCTATCAATCTTTTTAGGTAAGCTAGCTGGTCGCATAGCCCTCTCAATTGCTACCATACATCTGAATAGGAGAATTCAGGTCGCAACAGCATTAGTTGCTTTGTTGTGCCTAAGCAGGTGCAACAAGACACTAATTTGAACAGCAAGTATGTATACTACTTATATCTCGACTTACCTTGATGGTCTGATAGGAGCCGCTGTACAGGTGGTTCTGAGAGGCAACGAGTGCTCTAACCCAGTGATTCAGACCAGTCAGCTCCTTCTTCAGCTTCAGCTCCGTACCCACGATGTCCCACACCTACACACATATAAGGTTCATGAGGAAAAAAAAGCTTGACTTCAAACTTCAAATGCTTCAGCAGCATAATACTGTTTATAATTACGGTTTTGACTGTCTTTTCAAATACTGGACTTATAAACCTGATACACTTGCAATAAGTCATCAACATCAAACCACACAATAACTTGAAACAAGAAGCTCCTTTTTAACCAGAGCGCGCGCACACACACACACATACACACACACAGTACATTGATGTGGTATAAACAGTAAAGTGCATGATGTCACTGAACTGAAATAGAAAAAAGCTGAGGAATGAGAGGAAAAGGCAGAGTGGAGTTGGATAGGAAAGTCCCTGTGTAAGACCACTGACATCACACACACACTTCCCTTTTCTCACTTCTTTGTAACTATGGCAACAAAGAAAAGGCTACCGCAATTGCTCATTACATCACCTCACTGAGGCATATTTTTACTCCAAATGAAAACCCATTTTGCAGGTCATTGCTGAGCAACTACAGTTACACTCATGATTTTAGCATGATTATATTTATATACACAGGTGCTGTTCATAAAATTTGAATATCACGAAAAACTTGATTTATTTCAGTAATTCCATTCAAAAAGTAAAACTTGTATAATGTATACATTGATTTCACATACCCTGAGATATAATAAGTGTTTATTTCTTTTAATATTGATGATTATAATAAAAAAAAATAAAAAAAATTGAGTGTTACAGGGCAGTAAGATTGTTTTTAGCATGGCTGGACTTGTTTTACCTTTTACATTGTTTTATATATGCACGCTTTTTTCTTTTTTTTTATTTGCATATTATTTTAATTGTGTTGTGTTTGTTAATTTGCCAGCTTGTGATTTTAATTCGTACTGCCGTGAACACACCTTTTTAATACTAAGCCACCACACCTGTGAGGCCCCCGCCGGCCCTCCTCCACAGGCGTCTGACCAATGGGCAGCAAGAGAGAAGTGCGGGAGAGGAAGTAAAGGAGGCAGATGGACTCGGACGGGGAGAGAAGACAGCGGGAGTCGAGGCTGGAACGAGACGTGAGGCGAGCCAGCGGGAAGTATGGTCGCTGAGAGCGATCCGGAGCGTTACAACGCGACCTACGTCCGAGGGCAGAGCTTAACACTCTGCCAGGCATGTAAGTATCCTTGGGATATAGTAACGCTCTGGAGGGATTTGTACCGTTATGTGGTAGTAGCGTGTTATGTGGGCACCCGACTGGCTGTGGTGTTCTTGCGTTTTTAGATACTTCCTGGATTCCTGGTCGGGTGAAATGGCTACGCACTATCGACCCCGGGGCGCGATTAGAGACCCCTTCCAATCTCGGAGCGACCGCACCGGCCATTTTACTCGGTGCACCTGGTGTGTTTTTCAAATAGAAATTATGTCAGATTTAAGATTTGGGCCTCAAAGGCTTTGACCACTTACTATTCATTCGTCCATAAAGGAGTAATTTAAAGTTTTGAAGCTCTACAGAAAGTTCATGGTCTGACAAGGGATGATTTTTTAGATGCCTGCAAGTGAGACATTATTTTAACAAGAATTTGAAAGAGGTTGCAAGAAAAGGTGATTTAGGCTTCTTAGAGGTGTTTTTAGCATTGATTAAATCAGGAACAGGCAACAAGATCATTTCTAAATTGTACAAAGCCATACAATTATCAAAGCAGGAGAATACGGAATACATAAAGAAGAAGCGGGAAAAGGAAGGAAATGTATTGATCACACCAGAGAGCTGGGAGAAAATATGCTAAGTACAATTGTACTCAACTGGGTGAAACACATGGCGGAAATTCTGTTGGAAAAAAATAACAAGATTTTACACCCATTCAGAAACAATATCAAGGTAATGGACATGCTTGTTGGAGACTCTGTGGATCAAACAAAGCCAACCTTCTTCACATTTTTTGGGACTGCCAGGTGATAAGGTCTTACTGGGAAGAAATCCACAAACATATTACTAATGTATTTGGGGTAAATATTCCAATCAAAGGTGAAAATATTTATTTAGGGTATTTATTTAGGGACAAAAAGCTACTGGCTATATTGTTGGCTGCTAATAAGAAATCAATCACGAGGAAATGGTTAAAAATAGACCCACCTACAATCGCTGAATGGGTTGATATTGTACATGAGATTTATGTTATGGAAAAGATAACATTTTCTCTCCGAGTTGAAAAAGATACATTTTATAGGATCTGGACCAAGTGGACTGAATATGTAAAACCGAACAGATCTGATTTCATTTGATTGTGCTCTGTGCTGACTACCAATATCAAAAATAAAACATCCCACATCTTTAAATAAAACCAAAAGAAATTGCAGAGGCCTTTGCAAAGTATTATAAAGGCTTATATGACGACTCTGATTCAGACTACAATGATAGTGACACACAAGCCTTTCTTAAAAAAATAAACTTCAAAACCCTATCAAGAGAAGAGGCATCCAAAATAATCCAGCCAGTGTCGGTGCAGGAAATACTGGATACTATAAAAACTCTCAAAAATAATAAATCACCTGGGACTGATGGGTTCCCAGGAGAGTTCTACAAAAGTTTTAGAGAGGCGATAACACCTGTGCTATACAAAGTATTCAATTATGCTCTGACATCCGGGGACCCACCCAAATCATGGTCAGAAGCCATCATATCAGTCTTGCATAGAGAAGGAAAAGATTCACCTTTATGTGAAGGA
This sequence comes from Pampus argenteus, assembly GCA_036937835.1. Lineage (NCBI taxonomy): Eukaryota > Metazoa > Chordata > Actinopteri > Scombriformes > Stromateidae > Pampus > Pampus argenteus. The sequence goes on along the minus strand of CM072878.1, from coordinate 231,708 downwards.
TATAGACCTGTGAGTCTACTTTGCAATGATTTAAAGATTCTTACAAGCATACTGGCCAAAGAAAATGCAAAAATACATAATTAATTAATCAACATAAATCAAACCAGATTCAAACAACATAAGGAGAATATTAAATATTATTTCAAGCGCAAAATATAAATCACAGGCTTCTATGATGCTTAAATCAAATCAAATTTTATTTATATAGCCCAAAATCACAAAATACATTTGTGAGGGCTTTACAATTTGTACAGGGGGTGACACCCTCTGTCCTTAAACCTTCAATTCGGGTAAGGAAAAACTTGCCCACCAAAAAACCTTTTAACAGGGGAGGGATCCCTCTTCCAGGATGGACAGACGTGCAATGGATGTCACATGTACAGAACAAATCAACACACACATGATGTACTTATGATGCCCAGAAGGCATTTGACAGGGTGAAATGGAGCTTCTTGTACTAGACATTATCAGCCTTTGGATTCCCCCAGAAATATATAGAATGGGTAAAAACAATATACAAAGACCTGAAATTACGGATCAGAATTAAAAGATGTTGTTCAGATTTCTTCTGCCTACAAACAGATAAAGCATTGGATGCCATGACTTGGTTTGTACGTCACTTCTCAAACTGGCACAAGCTGAAGAAAGCAACAGCTTAGCTGATGCGCCTAAAATAAATTCTGCTTAACATGAGGCAGAAAAGAGCTTCAAGAAACAATACAGAAATGTGACAATAACTCATCTAAAGCAGAGTCTTTGCTCCAGCAAGTGATGCTTAAATACAAGCAAAGTCTTGAATAGCAAGTTCTCACCACTGAAGATCTCGACACAGCAGAGTTGGAGTTAATTTGCATATGCCAGAAAGAAAAATATGTAAAGGAGCTGACAGCCATGCTGGATGGAAAGGGTCATGTAGGGAAGGATAGTCATATCTTTAAATTGGATCCATGTTTGAAAGATGGAGTGCTAAGAGTAGGAGGATGTCTAGGACGATCTGCAATGCCATTGGGTGCCAGACATCTGACAATCCGGCACAAGGATGATTGGGTTGCCAAGCTTATCGTCCGTCACATACATGAGGAGACAGGACACTGTGGGAGAAATTACATTCTTGCATGACTGAGATGGAAGTTTTGGATACCAAAGGCCTGCTCAGCGATTCAAAGAATGATTTCAGAGTGTAGCACATGCAGAAGACTACATGGTAAGGTAGGTGAACCAAAAATGGCAGATTCGCCAGAAGATCATTTACTGCCAGTTAAACCACCCTTCACAAACACTGGTGTGGATTTCTTCAGCCCATTTGAAGTCAGTAGAGGTCGCAGCAAAGTGAAGAGATATAGTGTGCTTTTCACGTTTAACGAGTAGAGCAGTTCACATAGAGGTAGGGCACTCCCTCGACACCAGATCATGTATTAATGCACTATGTCGCTTTTTAAGCAGAAGAGGACAAGTGTCTGTTCTCCGGTCCGACAACAGCACTAACTTTGTTGGTGCTGAGAGGGAGTTGAAGGAGTCTCTAAAAAGACCTGGACCAGCCCAAGATCCAAGAATCAATGCTAAGAAGAGGAGTTAAAAGGATATTTAACACTCCTGCCGTATCCCACCACGGGGGTGTCTGGGAACACCAAATAAGAACAGTCAGGAAAGTCCTAGGTTCCTTGTTGAAACAGCAGATATTGGATGATGAAGGTCTCCATACACTCCTATGTGAAGTGGAAAGTATCATCGACGACAGACCCATAACAACAACCTCGAATGACCCCACTGATCTGGAGGCTTTGACCCCGAATTATCTGCTGATGATGAGAACACAGCAAAATATTCCCCCAGGTGTCTTCAAAGACAAATAACCAAGTCCAGTTGCGTTGGATTTAATTTCCTTGAGATATAATGTAAATAGGTTGATGGATGATGTAGATTTGTTGCATGTTGCATATGTTAAGGTTGCAAGGATGCCTATTGGTTGATAGTATCTGCACACGTCCTATTGGTTGAGGTGTGTGTAGTATGATATATGTGTAACTTTGTTTTTGATTCCAAAGGATGTAAGCGAGGAGAGCACAATAGTTTTCGACCATGCTCGTAATTGTAATTTTTTGTGGATTACTGCAGTTCTGCATGACTTTCATGTTCAAAAGAAACGTTAAAATAAATTGCAAGAAAGAAAAGTGAAGTTTTTCCTTTGGACAAAAGACACGCTTCGACTACCTTCCCCTTGATACAGAGCTTCAGAGTGTGTTTAAAAGAAAAACAAACAAAACCACACTAACACAGTCAACACCTTTAAGAGTAGAATTAAGACTTTCCTTTTTGATAAAGCTTATAGTTAGGGCTGGCTCAGGTCATCCCTTAGTTATGCTGCCATAGGACTAGACTGCTAGGAACTGCTTGTGGATTATAGTTAGTTAATGATTTGTTGCTGCTGTGCATCTGTGTCTCTCTCTGTGTAACCCATTCTCATTTTATCATCCATTGTAATTGTACAATATGTGTGTGTTGATTTGTTCTGTACATGTGACATCCATTGCACGTCTGTCCGTCCTGGGAGAGGGATCCCTCCTCTGTGGCTCTTCCTGAGGTTTCATCCACCTTTTTTCCCTGTTAAAAGGTTTTTTTGGTGGGCAAGTTTTTCCTCACTCGAATCGAGGGTCTAAGGACAGAGGGTGTCACTCCTTGTACAGATTGTAAAGCCCTCTGAGACAAATGTATTTTGTGACTTTGGGCTGTACAAATAAAATTTGATTTGATTTGATGTCATCCTTTGCTGTTGATCCGCTGTGTTTTCCAAGTCCATGGTCAACGCAGCTGTCTACCAGGAAGTTTTAGACCGCTTCATGCTTTCTGCTGCTGACCAATGTATGGAGATGCAGACTTCATTTTCCAACAGGACTTGTCACCTGCACACAGTGTCAAAACTACCAGTACCTGGTTTAAGGACCATGGTATTCAAATCAAATCAAATCAAATTTTATTTATATAGCCCAAAATCACAAAATACATTTGTCTCAGAGGGCTTTACAATCTGTACAAGGAGTGACACCCTCTGTCCTTAGACCCTCGATTCGAGTGAGGAAAAACTTGACCACCAAAAAACCTTTTAACAGGGAAAAAGGTGGAAGAAACCTCAGGAAGAGCCACAGAGGAGGGATCCCTCTCCCAGGACGGACAGACGTGCAATGATGTCACATGTACAGAACAAATCAACAAACACATATTGTACACTCACAATGAATAACAGTGACAAATAATGACAATGACAAAATGAGAACAACGAATGATGAACCATTACAGCAACAGTGAAACTAGTGGTAAAGATACAGATACACAGTAGCAAATTATTAACTAACTATAATCTGTAATGGGGATATGGCAATAATGATGACGGCGACCACACATGCAGTAGACGCCACGCAGGACCACAGCAGCAGACACAGTCCACAAGAACCTGCTGGACGAGAGAGCACAGAAACTCCGGGGAAGAAGTTTAGTTAGTAACATGATAGATAGATAGATGGATTAGATAGATGGATAGATAAGGAGAGAGAAAGAATGAGAGAGAGAGAGCGAGAGAGTATGTGAGTCCCCCAGCAGTCTAGGTCTATGGCAGCATAACTAAGGGATGACCTGAGCCAGCCCTAATTATAAGCTTTATCAAACAGGAAAGTCTTAAGTCTACTCTTAAAGGTGTTGATCGTGTCTGCCTCCCGAACACAGAGTGGTAGTTTATTCCACAGAAGAGGAGCTTGATAGCTGAAAGCTCTGGCTCCCAATCTACTTTTAGACACTATAGGAACCACAAGGAACCCACCATCCTGGGAGCGCAATGTTCTAGTGGGGTGGTAAGGTACTATGAGCTCTTTTAAATATGATGGTGCCTGACCATGAAGAGCTTTGTAAGTTAGGAGAAGAATTTTAAATTCTATTCTAGACTTAACGGGTAGCCAGTGCAAGGAAGCCAAAATGGCAGAGATGTGATCTCTGATCTTGGTTCCTGTCAGAACACGTGCAGCAGCATTCTGAATCAGCTGCAAACTCTTAAGTGACTTATTAGAGCAGCCTGATAGCAAAGAGTTACAATAGTCCAGCCTAGAAGTAACAAATGCATGGACTAGTTTTTCTGCATCCACTTGAGAAATGATGCGTCTGATTTTGGCAATGTTACGCAAGTGGAAGAATGCAGTCCTCGAAAGTTGTTTTATATAGTTATTAAAGGACAAGTCTTGATCAAAAACAACGCCAAGATTTTTTACGGTGGAGCTGGAGGCCAGGGTGATCCCATCTAAGGCTAAATCTCTGGAATGATAGTTTCTAAGGTGTTTGGGTCCTATTAGGAGAACTTCAGTTTTTTCTGAATTTAGCATCAGAAAATTGTGGGTCATCCAATTTTTTATGTCCTTAATGCATGCTTGAAGTCTAGTCAAGTGATTGGTTTCATCAGGCTTGATCGATAAATATAATTGGGTGTCGTCAGCATAACAGTGAAAGTTAATTGAATGATTCCTAATAATGTTCCCTGTTCTTAATTGGCCAGCAAACTCCTGACCTTAACCCTATAGAAAATCTACGGGCTATTGTGAAGAGGAAGATGTGATACGCCAGACCCAACAATGTAGAAAAGCTGAAGGCCACTATCAGAGTAACTTGGGCTCTCATAACACCTGAGCAGTGCCAAAAACTGATTGACTCAGAAAATTCTAGAATTGGCGCCGCTCCTGGTGGCAGCCTGTTGCAGCAGCTCTGTAGTTTTTTGTAATTTTTTGTATTTTCTGTTTATTTTAGTTTATTTTAGTATTTTTTTGTTTTTGGAAAAATGACCGGATCAATTCTTGCTTACACGCAGGAACAGCTGATGGCGCTGAGTAAGCCCGTGGTGCTGCCCGGAGACAGACCTGTGGTCCCACAGGAGTTACGGAGGAGACGCCGGGGTTGCAGGTCTGGTACCAAACGGAGGGAGAAAAGAAGAAGACATAAACCAGCGGTACCAGCGATCATAATGGGAAACGTGAGGTCTCTTGGGAATAAGATGGACGAACTGGCAGCACTGGTGAAGACCCAGACGGAATACCGCGAGTGTAGCATTTTTTGTTTTAGTGAAACTTGGCTGCACTCGCACATCCATGATAACAGCGTCGGGTTGCTTGGTTACAGCTTGGTACGTGGAGACAGAGACTGTTCCTCAAGTCGGAAGAAGAAGGGTGGTGGGCTTGCATACATGTCTCATTCAACAATAACTTCCACCAATATGTTGACTGCCCCACCAGAGACAATAAAACACTGGATCTCCTGTTTGCTAATGCCATGGATGCATATGACGTCACAGCCCCCACCCCTGAGGCAGCTGGAAAGACTTCACCAGTGAAAGGCTGCAGGCCCTGATGGAATCACACCCAGGATCCTGAAGACCTGCGCCAACCAGCTGTCTCCTGTACTGGGACATCTGTACAACCTGAGCCTGAGTCAGCAGAAAGTTCCGTTGCTGTGGAAGACATCCTGCTTGGTTCCAGTTAGGGATGACGGCAAACAATCGATTAGTCGTTGGTCGACCAAAAAAATATTAGCTGACTAAAATTCTGTTGGTCGGAGGGAAAAAAAACGCGTCTTTTCGAAGGGCTTTTAATTTGACGAGTATGATAGAGGAAGTCGTAGTGCCACTAATTTACTGTTGGCATACACCATGTCTGGAAGAAGTTCTAAAATTTGCAATCATTTTGAAAAAGACAAGGATGACCCAAGGAGGGTTACATGCAAAATTTGCAAAAAAAACATTCGCCTTTCATTCTTCCACGACGAACATGTTTTACCACCTCAGACATGTAAGTAGCCTGCTAGCCTAGCTACCCCTTGCAACAAGTTTGATTGCAATATTTAAGCCTATAAGTCGCTAGGACTGTAACGCACTTTATCTTGGAGTCAGCCAGTCCTCCCTCGCACGTCTCCAGTTAGTTCAGAATGCTGCTGCTCGCCTCCTAACTGGAACGCGTAAGAGGGAACACATTACTCAAATTTTAGCCTCTCTCCACTGGCTGCCTGTGCACTTTAGAGTCCATTTTAAGATTAATTTGTTTTTAAATGCTTAAATTGTCTCGCCCCGCCTTACCTCTCTGAGCTGCTCCGCCCATACACTCCTGCCCGGTGCCTCAGGTCAGCTGATCAGTTGCTCCTGGAGTTACCAAGGGCTAAACGGAAGCTCAGAGGGGATAGGGCCTTTTCTGCTGCTGGTCCTAAATTGTGGAACAACCTCCCCTTATGCATCAGACAAGCCCCTTCGCTGTCCATTTTTAAAACACGTCTTAAGACCCCATTTTTATTCCTTGGCTTTTAACCCAGCATGAGACTCTGTTTCTGTTTTTGTTTTAATATTATTTTAACATTGTTTTATCGTTTATTATTGTTTTTATATTGTTCTTTGTTTTATATGTCTTATTCCATGTTCTATTTTATGTACAGCACTTTGTGTCAGCTGCGGCTGCTTTTAAAGGGCTTTATAAAGAAAGTTGAGTTGAGTTGAGGACTATATTCATGTGTAGGCTACTGGTAAAACTAAATTATCCAGCTCACTATTTTACTATGTCTCTACAGGCACATCCACTTTATTACGATGAGTCAGCCTCCTCAGCGGCTTCCTCATCCTCATCATTGACGCAGCAAAAGCTCGTAATGAAACCTTCTCTATCCGAAAAAAGGAAGAGAGACATAACTGACAAAAAAGCCGATTTCATCGTGATGGATATGCGCCCTGTGAATATCATCAGTGGGGAGGTATTTAAAAATCTAATTCAGTGCCTAGAGCCAGGATATAGCATGCCAAGACGTGACACGGTGATGCACGCTGTTATGAGCAAATACCACTCTACAAAACAAACACTACTGGACCAGATTGAAAAGTGCAAAGCAATCAGTTTCACCACGGATGTATGGACATCTAATCAGATGGAGAGTTATATGACGGTCACGGCGCATTTTATATCTGATAAGTGGCAACTACATTCATTCATGCTGGAAACCAAAGTTTTGGAAACGAGCCACACCGCTGCTAACATAGCATAACGACTCAGCGAAGTCATGACAGACTTTTGAATCCCAGCTGAAAAAAGGGTTGCTCTCGTGCATGACAATGCAGCGAACATGGTGCTGTGCACGGATCTGTTATCTCAAAACCCATCCTGGGGTAACGTCCAAGGAGTTCGTTGCGCGGGGCACACTTTGCAGCTGTGCATCAATGCGGCTCTAAAAAAAGATCCCGTTTGCAGAGTTACAGCAGCAGCCAGACGTCTTGTAAATCAACCAGGCCCACATCACATATTTCAGGCAATCAGACAACATAACCATTTTAAAATGCCTGCATGGTTGAAAATCGCATGAAGGTTACCCTAGCCGTTAGTGGTAAATGCGCAGAGAGACGGCCGCCTCGCAGTAGCCCATCACGTTATTTCAGGGTTGTTGTTTTTTTTTTGAGGGGGCGGGGCGATTATTCGATTAGTCGGAGTGAATGCATGACCACTGGTCGACCAAGAAAATCCTTGGTTGAGGACAGCCCTAGTTCCAGTCCCCAAAAAGTCGAGGCTATCTGACCTGGCAGACTACAGACCAGTCGCCCTCACATCTCATGTGATGAAGGTCCTGGAGAGACTGGTCTTAGCCCAGCTGAGGCCACGGGTGAGGACGTTTCTGGAGCCTTTGCAGTTTGCCTACCAGCCCCATTTAGGTGTCGATGATGCTGTCATCTACCTGCTGCAACGAGCCCATATGCATCTGGATGGTGGAGAGGGCACTGTGAGGATAACTTTCTTTGATTTCTCCAGTGCTTTCAACACCATTCAACCTCTGCTACTGGGTGAGAAGCTGCAGGTGATGGGTGTTGACGACACAGTGATCTCCTGGGTTACTGACTACTTGACAGGCAGGCCACAGTTTGTCCGTCTGGGCAGTGTCCTGTCTGATGTGGTGGTCAGTGATACAGGAGCTTCACAGGGAACTGTACTTTCTCCCTTCCTCTTCACCTTATACACCACTGACTTTCAATACAACTCTGAGTCATGTCACCGGCAGAAGTGTTCTGATGACTCAGCTGTTGTTGGGTGTATAAGAGAGGGAGAGGAGGGTGAGTACAGGACGCTGGTGGACAACTTTGTAGAGTGGTCCGAACAGAATCACCTGAGGCTGAATGTCAATAAGACCAGAGAGATGATGATGGACTTCAGGAGGAAGAGGATGCCTTCATAGCCAGTACTGATCAGGGTGGAGGTGGTGGAGGAGGTGGAGGACTACAAATACCTGGGAGTGGTGATTGACAACAGACTGGACTGGAAATCTAACACAGAAGCTGTGTACAAGAAGGGGATGAGCAGACTCTATTTCCTGAGGAAGCTGAGATCCTTCAACGTGTGCAGCAAGATGTTGGAGATCTTCTACCAGTCTGTTGTTGCCAGTGCCGTCTTCTTTGCTGCTGTGTGTTGGGGTAGCAGCATCAGAGCCAGCGACACCAACAGACTTGATAAAATCATCAAGAAGGCTGGCTCTGTACTTGGTGTCCGGCTGGAAACTGTTTACCATCATGGACAATGATCAGCACCCTCTCCATCACACAGTGGACAGACAGCAGAGCACTTTCTCCCACAGGCTGCTCCAGCTCCGCTGTCGTAGGGAAAGATATAGGAAATCTTTCCTGCCACAGGCCATCAGCGTGTACAACAATAGCTAAAATCCGGTCATATATCATATTATTATATTTTATTTTACTTATTCCAATTTCCCAGTTTTTGGGATTAATAAAGTATCTATCTATCTATCTATCATCTTAATTTCTTATTCTTATTTAATTATCTTATTCATATTTAATTATTAATTATTATCTATAATTGTTGGTTGTCCTTTTTATTTCATTGTTGTATTTGTGTTATGCTGCTGCTACACTCTAATTTCCCAGTTTTTGGGATTAATAAAGTATGTCTCTATCTGTCTAATTCAGGCAAAAGGAACCACAACTAAGTATTAAGTGCTGTACATGCTCATACTTGTCAGTTGTCCAACATTTTTAGAAATAGTTTTTTTTTGCATCAGTCTTAAGTAATATTCAAATTATCTCAGATACTGAATTTGGGATCTCATTAGTTGTCAGTTATAATCATCAATATTAAAAGAAATAAACACTTGCAATATCTCAGCCTATGTGAAATGGATGTATACATTATACAAGTTTCACTTTTTGAATGGAATTACTGAAATAAATCACAATTTTATGATCAGAGCCTGTACACATTTATAGATCTACACACTGAAGTTGTGTTGAAGTAGAAAAGCTGAAGCCTGTGCAGAAAGTTTTAAAAGCAATAAACTTGGTAATCCATTGTGCAGCTGTACCTTAATGGCCTTGAGGGAGCCGCTGAACAACATGTTGTGGGAAGAGACCAGTGTACATACAGGGTTGTCATGGGCACGGATCGTATTGACTTTCTGCAGCGTCTGGATGTCCCACACCTACATAGGATGCGGCATAACCAAGGAACAAACACAACTTCTATGGCGTACCCAAACAACTGAAACTCTAAAAAAGTTTGCCCCTACAAAGAGGAAGTAAGGAGTTAATGATACTTACGATGATGGTGCAGTCTGCAGAGCCACTGTATAACCGGTTCCTAAGAAAACAAACAACAAAAAAACAATAATATAGTTGAGTGCTTTGGGAAAGGTCGGGTCATTCCCAGTTCACATGTTTATGTGAATGTGTGAGCTGTATTACCCCTGAATGCACAGTGCCAGTACAATGCCGTCATGACCCTCAAGGGTTTTCTGACACTTGTAGGTGGTACAGGTGTCCCACACCTGAGGAAATGACAGAAGATGCACGTAAAAAGCTGAAAAGGTTGCTCAAATGTGTAGGTATATTTGTGTTTGTACATCTTTACGGCTTATTCTAAATCTATTTTTCACTTTTAAAACCTTCTAACACTTCCAAAGTCTTCTAATGATTGAGCAACTATATTAGCATTTCTTTAACTTTAACCAATACAAAACAGGGTTGTGGGTGGAAGCTATCAGATTCTCACTGGAGGTGCGTGGGTGAAGACATATTTAGAACCAAAATAGCACTGCGTCAAAAAAAAAATAAAAAAAAAAATATATATATATATAGACGATGTATAGTCATGTATAAAGGTGAGGAGATACAGAAATACAAGTTTGAGTAACACATCAATGAGTTAGGAAGTGAACAAGGATGCTGCTGTATTTTCATACAGTACAAATTGATCTGAACAGGGTGTATTTGAGTGAGTTGGTGATACCTTGATCGTCTTATCTGAGGATCCAGAGAAGAGCAAGTCTCCAGTTGAGTAGACGCACAGACACCAGACAGGACCCTGGTGGCCAACAAATGTCCCCTTACACTTGAAGATTTGCTGGGGGTCGTACGCTACACACAGACACAGAGAGTGATAAGACTAAATATGCTTTTTTTCGCTGTAAACTGAAAGAGAGGAGAATATAAACCAAGGTGAAACATTAGGGGAAGAGACAGACGGAGGTTGGTGAAGGAAAGTGAATGGGAGTGGGATAGAGATAGAATTCAGCACAAGAATTAGCATTTCAAAAACCAGAAAAAAAACTTCAGTGATTAAAACATTCAAAACTTGATGTGGTCTAATTCTAGGCATGGGTTTAAACAAATGCTTTCATCCACAGAGATAAGCCAAGATACTTACAACCCAGGATTCCCATGTTGAGCCTGGCGTTGATATGGGACAACTCATCCTGCAGGAACACATGTACACACACATGCACACACACAATTTGGAGATCCAATCCTTTTTCAAACTTTTATTCTCATATTTAATGACACAGATACATACATACACGTCTCTGTCTCTTTTATAAGTGCACACTTACGTTAAGCATGGACGCATCTCTACGAAATTCCATTAGGTCCTCGCTCAATTTACTCTGGTTCTCATCTAACACATCTGTAACACACAGGTGCAATATCTCTGAGAAAAGCAGGATAAAAACAACACCACCACCACAGTTGGGCTGCTGTGTTCCAGCTGAGTGGCCCATTAGTAGTGTTGTAACAATTTTTTTTTCTTTCCCATAAAAACTATGAATCGACGTCTGAACCGAATTGTGGATTTGGAAAAACATTACACTCATACCCATTAAGGTCTTAAAATTCTCTCCAGTCAATGTTTATGCTAACCCTAATCCTAAGTGTGCTGGAGTACAGGAATGAGATGTAATCTCATCAGGCCCATTCTCTGCCAATACCAATACCCAAGCTCAAGGTATTGGTTGATACCGATACCAATCCAATACAAGTGCTCTTTGTTCCAAACCTCTACTACTACTGTAAGGCTATAACTACAGATCATTTTTAACTACTATAAGTCATTAAGTCATTATAATGCATTTAATGTGAAGCATATACAAGAAACTGGGACGTATCTGCAGGAAACATGACTATGCATGTGACTTTTATTTACAACATTTTCTACATTGGTATGTAGATAATGTGAACCAAAACATGTAAAAATAAAAAACATATGAGCAGCAGGCATCACCTGTATTGAACAAGATACTAATTGTTGGCTCATTTGAATAAGTAGGTAAAACCGAAGAACGTCTTTCACTACTTGCCAAATTTGAGCTCCAGGTTCTTCTCCAGTTGATCTAATTTCTCAGATAGTTTACCCAACATGGACCGCAGGAAGGCAATGTCTTGGTCCTTCTGGGCCAGAGTCAGCTGCATCTCATGGAACCTAACAGGGTTCATATACCAGTGGATCAGAGACAATGAGGAGCGAACCAACAGAAACACCAATTCGGATATTGTAACACAGTAGACTAGATGCCTTAATTCTGTGTTTATGATCGATAGCTCCACTTGTGATGATGTCATGATGTGTACAGTTGCAGGTCTGCTCACCTGTCATCAGTCTGCTGCAGAAACTCTTTCAGACCTTCAAATTTACACACCTCCAGGTGTGTCTCATATGTGTCCTGGTTACCGATGAACGTACACCTGTCAGGGAGGAGAGACAGAAAAGTGGTGTTACATATGAACAGAAGATGGTGTTGGGAAAAACAAAGAGCCAAACACAGTGACTGCAAATAAGCAAGAGATGATTTGTAAAATAAATGTGTGTGTGTGTGTGTGTGTGTGTATGAAATGTAGATACAGTAAAAGTGAAATAATCTGTGTGTGTTTTAGGACTCACCCATATTTAGAGTGGGGACACTTGATGTGCTCACATTCTTTGAGGTGAGCCTCCAGGTTCATGGTGAGCAGTGGGGGGCAGGAGGGGTTGTTGGGGCACCGGACTGGCCTGTAGTCACAACTGGCCTCATGTTCTCTGCAGACACACAGTGACTCAGTATGAGGAGGAGAGGAAATGCAACATCAAATCAGATTTTTCTTATTTATTTAGTCCTTACTTGCGTGTGGACAGTTTGATGGTGAACGGGCAGCCTAGTGGATCCACCTCAAACGCTCCAGGCACACCGCTGGCTGTGGCCCTGCAGCCGTATTTACAGTGGACGAACAGTTCTCCGATCTGCTCAGCAACCGCAATGTTGTTAACCACAACCGTTAGCTTAGCTGCATCTACCGGGCACTTGTCTGTGAGGAGTAAAACTTAATAAGTGCTTACAAAGTGTTTTACAATAAAGACTGACATTTAAACACATTTAAAACACAAAAGATTAAAATGAATGAAAAGACACAAAATATAAATGAATTCACCAAAAAACAAATTTTAAAAAGTGAGTGAGTTTCTAAAAGTGATTAAAAAGATGAGGCAGCCCTGATCTTCTCAGGTATGTTAGGTCTAGGAGCCCTGACTGCAAAGGCTCCATCACTTTTAGGTATCAATCTGGACCTTGAAACAATAAGGAGTGATGCATCCGATCTGAGGGAGCGGGAAGGAACATAGGGCGATAAAAGATCTGAAACATTACTTGGGGCAAGGCCTCTTTGGGCTTTGTAAGTAATCAATAATATTTTGAAATCAATTCTAAAAGCAACAGGTAGCCAGTGTAGGGAAGCCAGGATCAGTGAAATGTGATCATGTTTCCAGTTAAATCCTGGCAGCACAGCTTTGGATGAGCTAAAGGAGGGAGAGACTGATGCCAGGGAACAGCAAATTACACTACAGTACATCAACTGGTTATGAAGATGATGTACTGTCATCATCAACTGGTTATGACGTTTCCAAATTTTCGGTAGAATGAAATGGTCTAATCCTTAAAATTTCTGAGATGATGAAAGCAGGACTCAACCATTGATTTAAAATGTTTGCCTAAACTGAGGTGTTGTTCAAAAATAACGATTTCTGCAATGCTGAGTTACTGATTATTTTTCATTTTTGGGTATTTGCACTATCAACATGGAAATGTCTGTCTTTTAGATAGAGCAGTGCCACTGATACCCATCCAGGTATTTTTTTGTTTTGTTTTGGGTTTTTTTTAACCAGATTGAAATTTCTCAAAGATATTGTTTTCGTGAATAAAAGCTAGCAGTTGCTCTGCTACCGCCTTATCTAAAACCTTAGCTAGAAATGGTATCTTAGGCCTAAAACTGTTAAGATCAGAAGAATCAACAGTTTTTTTGGTTTTTTTTTTTAAAGAAATCAGGAACAGAACTTCTAATAATTGAGATCTTCTGATGAAAGACATTTGTCAGGGCTGTTCTCATAGCTGGCTTGGGGGAGGATCAGTGACACGGCTCATAATAGTGAACAACATTCTTGGTTTGGTTTTAAATAGCAAAATATGCAGATCTACAAATTTTAACCTTCACGTGAACAATACTGTGTTAAACATAAGGCATGGTGGTCAGACACACAGATAGATGCCTGCATACACATTCAACATCAGGAATCTTTATACAATTTGAAAAGACTAGATCAAGAGTGTGAGTAGGTCCAGTCAGAATATATGATAAGTTAAAAGGCTCTATAAGATTTAAAAACATGAACATAAGGTTATAATAGAATTACAGCCCTAGCTCTGACACATCTTAATGGAACATAGACATTATAAATGTCTTTAGTGCCACCAGACAAGTACAAATGTGCACCACTACATTCAAGATTACTTTCACACACACACTTATTATTCTCACCTGAAGTCAAGGCACATCTTCTGCAGAAGGTGTGCTGAGGAAAGAGGACAAACAGGTGGGGTGAAATTTTAGGAGTCCACACGTTTGTTCTTGTAATATGAAGTTTTAACACCACTGACTGTTTGCTAACTGTCGTTACGGCTGTCAAATATTTCATTATTACATGGCACTTTTACTTTTTTTTTTAAATAATAGGTCCTTGATTTCAGATAAAACTAGACAAGTAGACTTCTAATTTCTAGTCGCTGATTGATGATTTTGTCAGCTAAAACTGCTGCTGGCAGGTTTGATTAGCATCAGCTTGCTAGCTAATTGAGCTGAGCTCCATTATCTCTCTGAGTTGATATGAAAACATGTTAGAAACTACTTAGCTGAATATGCTAACATTTGCAGCTAACATTAGTGCACACAATGGACATGATACACACTACTTCAACATGTGGAGAAATCCAACACTTGATATGCCTGCAGTGCCTAGTTACGGTTGCTAAGCTATGACTGCATAATTGCTGTTCAGGAGAGGGGTTTAGCTAAATTATAAACTGCCTATGATGGATTGTTAAACATCTTTACAAGGAGAACTTCACATATTTCTGAAATTGGAAGATACATCTTAAAGCACTAAATGTAAATATAAAATCTTTATAAAAATGTTTTTACAGTATGTATAAGCAGAGCTTGAATTAAAGACAATAAGGCAGACACACAGAATGAAGATGGACATATGGAGGAGCAGGTGGAGAGGACAGAAGTAAACTTACCCCACATGTGGTGATGACGGGGTCCTTGAAGACGTTACAGCACAGCTGGCAGCACAGCTTTACTGACGGCTGTTCAGCAAACACCTGGGGCTCCTACACACAATCACACACACATATCATTATATCACACATATTATTATATTATATACATTGTGAGAATATGTTACTCCTGGGCGTCATACCGTGTCTTCTTCCTCTTCGTGCAGAGAGAAAGTGGAGCGCAGAGACATGTTTGACTCTGAATGCAGAGATCGGACTGAAATGGCTGAATCTGACCTCCGAGGAGTGCCCATTGGTGGCTGAGGGGAGAGGAGGAAGCAGTGGACAAAAGTCATAACCTATTCATACATCAAGAGGCAGGACATGCAGATGTGTGGGATCTTGTGCACAAGCTTAATTTACTCATTCTACAACATTCAAATTCCATTTTTTACCCCAGGCTCCACAAACAATCATCCGCTTTAGTAAGCTATATTAGAGTGTGTGTGTGTGTGTGTGTGTGAGCATGTACCATTCCATCGTCGTCATCCCGGGGAGAGTAGGTCAGAGTGCTGGAGGAGGAGGGAGTTCTTCTATGCTGCTTGTAAGTGCTGGACCCTTCTGCTGAAAACATAATAATGCCACAATAATGGATAATCTGGGGGTCGGCAACACCCCCTTGTGGCTCCCTGGAGTTTTTTCAAAAATGTGTGAAAATGGAAAAAGAATACATTTTTTTGTTGTTTTAATATGGTTTCTTTATGGGGAAGACACCTACCATACATCTATGTAATAAATACAGAATTTTAGAATTGAGCTAAATAGCAGAATTGCGTCACACGGTGCAGCATGGTGACAGGGGAGTGGCTGTTGTTAACAAACGGGGGGGTGTGATGGGCCAAGCTGTCCAGTGATGTCCGAAAAAGAAGTCACATTAAACAGGTGAGAACACAATCCCGTCATTGGCGCATATTTAGTAACATAGTGGCTGTTTTTATGAACAGATTTCAGATTTTTGCCAGTATATATTTGGAATGACACAATTATTGTGATTTATCACTCAGGTTCGAGGATGTATTGTGCGTCTGTTGCTGAGATAAGACGGGTGAAAGAGAAGAGGATAATGCACAGGAATCGAACTTACCCGTCTTATTTTCATTTTATTAATTTCAGCTGTTCTACTGTGTTGTATTTTTTAAGCAAACTGCCTTTTAATTGCAGGCTGTTTTATTACTCGTTTGCGATTGTAGCCTATTTATTTGTGTCTGACGCTGCGTAAGGTGGAAAATTAAAAAGGATCGTTTTATTTTACTCATTTGCACTGACTTAGGATACTTAACTTTTTCTGCATTTGCAGAAAACTAAAGAAAATAGGACAATGCACAGAAACTGATATTAAACTGGCTTATTTTCATTTTATATAGCCTACTTACCTTTTCAAAAAGCTGCCGTTTTATTTTTTATAATTTCAGGCTACGTTTTAACTGCAGGCTGCGTGTTATTACACTCAGATAAGGGGGAAAGAGAAGAGTTGTATTGTTATTGAGGTTTAAAGACTGCAGTTCATTTCCATGCTAAAGTCTGAAATTACAGGAGGCCTATTATGCACATCCCATTGTGGGGTTTTTTTTCTCGAATCCTCAAAATAAAAAATGACACCAAAAATCTGTATTTCTATTTCTTGTATTTCTATAATTCAATCATTGCAAAAAAAACATAAAAAATTAATATTATTATGGAAGTTTAACTTGAAGCACCAAATATCGTACAGCAGTGTAGTCACGTGTTGCATCATTCTCCCTAGCATGCGCTGCAGGGAAAATAAACATTTAATCATGAATGCATGTAGCCTACTTAGTCATTTTAATAGTAGGCTTATATAGCTAATATACTGACAGTCTATGTTGCCTTCATATTAGGCTTATATAAGGCTTTTAATTTTTTGCGGCTCCAGACAGAATGGCTCTTTGAACATTTTGGGTTGCCGACCCCTGGGATAACCAAACATAAAGAAGAGAAATAGTAATGTAGAAGAAGAAAGATATTTTTTTTAGAAAAAAAGGAAAATATGATTATGTGTGTCACCTTTAGCTACAGCAGGCACAGCTGAGAAGGCAGGGCCAAATGAGGCCTCCATCCTGTTCTGCATTGAAGAAAGAAGGGATGGAGTTAAACTATCAATTATCTTTAACAAAACATATCAATACAAAGGGAATATCTCAATTAGTATCACACAACATGGATGGAATCTGTTTCTCTCTAACATCTGCACACACATATACAACCTTAATTCTTCTCTCACACTGAACCACTAGTGTCTCTCACCCCGCTGCTGGAGTCTGCTGGCAGGCGGGTTGAGGGGCTGCTGGGGCTCCTCCGGGGTATCAGTTGTAGTGAGACGTCTTACAGCTGCTTATAATCCAAATCACACACACAGGACACACTAGTAGTTAGAGAGCCTTCTAGGCCTGGGAAAAGGAGAGAGGACAAGGACGTGTGCATAGAGGTGAGGAGAAATAAAGAAAGAAAGACAAAAGGAGAAGTATACTGTGAGATATACTGTGAAAATAATAGTAAGGCTGGTTATATTCCTCTGAGCAACACTGAAATAAGGTTAAATATATAACGCTAGCCATACGTTGGCTTTATGTTTCGACAGAGACAGAACACACACCCTCACTTAGCTCAGGAAATGTTTGCAAGTGATCTACGATGAGAGAAATGGGCACATCATATAACCTGTAGAGTGGCGTTACTGTTGTTGAATGGATTTACACAACAACACAATCATACATAATGATTCCACTTTAATCACTACAGTAAAAAAAAAACTTTGTTTGTTTTCTACATTGAACTGGTTATAGAAAATAGTTATAGTTATAGACACTGTCTGTCCAGGATTGTATCATAATAATAATATCAGCACGTTTTCAAAGCTGCATTAGTTGTCCCCAAGAAAAGTTCTGAGTACATTTATCATGATGTTGCTTTTACTATGGTGTGAATTTACTAAACTTTACTGTTTACTACAGTATTTTCCAGTGTAATTGGAAAGTAAGTGACATATTTACATACATAAATACAATAATATTACAAGATAAAACCGCGGCACAAAGTCAGTCAGCAGGAACATGTAAATAGAGGAAGTTCAAAATGGCAGAACTAACCAGATGCATGCTGATTTTAAATCGAGCAATGCACTGATGATTTCTGCTCCTCTTAAAGACGTAGCGATCCTCCAGAGACAGATTAGCAGCTGAGGTAGCAGGAAATACAAACAGCTGTCGAGTCCCAATTCTCATTAACACTTTAATGATGGACACCGAAAAGTGACCAGCATCTGAAAACCCTGACACACACCGGGGAAGACTGAGAGGCAGAGAGGGAGAGCGCAACACGGAGACAAAGCGAGGAGAGTTTGGGTTAGACAAGTGACAGCCAAAAAGCAGTGACCCGGACAGCTAGATACTGATGTAAACAGAAAGGTATGCAGACCGTCAGCTCATATGGTAACAGGCTGCAGAATTCACCAGTGAAACTATCCAGGACCTCTAATCCGCTCCAACCAACGTCACTGTCTCTCTTCACGAAGCCAAGATTCCCGTAAAGGGAAGACAGAAAAGGGGGCGGAACACACACAAAGTTGACTACTGACAGCCAGCTAGCTAGCTAAATGTTCAAACACCACAGATACAACCGGTTTACGTATGTTAGCTTCTGTAACGTTAAACAACAGTTTCTTATCAACCGCCATCTATGTCAGCAATCCTTTAATGCAATAATTAGCCATCTGAAGTGGCTTGTTTGCTAGCTCAAGTTAGCTACTGTTACATTTTTCTATTAGCAATCACTGCTGCATAATGGTCCTCGGCCATGTTTGCTAACGGCCAACGAAAAATATGCGTAATTTTGTAGTTAGTGATACTATTATTTATTTTAAATCGTTTGGTTTTAGTTTGTCAACTTACCATTATTTTTGCTACAGCGCAGCTAAAAGTCTGCATACGGTTCCCTAAATCTTCTTTCTCACTGCTTCACATACACACAGCTCAAATGCCGCAATGTGTTCTGGGTCATGTAGTAGAATGTGCGGCGCTGTCTGTTTTACTGAACGTCATCATCTCCTGCGTTGGACTACGCTACCCCCAACCCAATTCGCAGGAGCTGCCATTGGACTCGACCGTTATTGGTTCTCGCAGAGACCGAGCCATCACGCGACAGCAACCATCACGTTTTACGACGAGTGCACGTGCACAGTGGTGTGATCGAGAGGTAGCACTACTGCATTCCGGAAGCGAAAATGTAGGAAAAAAACGAGCAACAACACAATGCATGTGTAAAATAATGTGCAACTCCATGCATGGACACAGTCCATGCAGTAGTCGACACACAATGATGCTGGTAAGAGTGATATTAGAAACCATAGTAAGCGGCCTGCAGACCTATTAAATTACATATGCTGCCATTTTCACAGGAAATGCATTGCAAATGTTACATTGTCCCTCAAGATAAATACTATACAGTGACAATATACATAGATAAATTACACTGTAATGATGATTATACACCACTACACAGGGTAAACTAAATTAACTATATAATTGAACTATAATTGCAATTGATAAAAAGAAGATGGCGGCGCGTGTGGACGCAGCGACCCCTCGTTGTCCCGTTATGTCGCCGTTTTTTAGTGTTTTTAGTACGTTAAGCGCTATCCCGTCTTGTCCGTCACGTGTGCCCAACACAACCCGGTCCGACAGCACGGTTCGGATTATCTGCTACAGTCGTGGATTCCTGCTGGACAAGAAAACCACAACTTATACTCTGGACAAAAAACTTTCCGAGGAACTCAGCGGCCTTGGACTTCTCCGTCCGACCTCTCTCCCGAGCGCTGCCCCTTACCTGGGAAGGAGACGCCGCAGGCGGTGTGAACGTAAACAGAAGAGGGTATATATATATAAGGGTAAGCGCGGGGGCATCCGTGCTAGGCTAGCGGCTAGCCCCCACAAGCCGGCTATTCCGGGCGTACTAATGGCAAATGTGCGCTCTATTGACAATAAACTGGACAATATCAGACTCCTACGGTCAAGCCGGAGAGACTATGGGACTGCTGTGTCTACGTCTTCACGGAGACATGGCTCCACGAAAACATCCCAGACTCCGCCATTCAGCTTGACCGGCTAACCTGCCACCGAGCGGACAGAGTTACGGTGAGCGGAGGGAAGACCCGCGGCGGCGGTGTTTGTGTTTACATCAGTGATGCTTAGTGTCGGGACACAGTGGTCATCCACAAACACTGTTCACCGCTTGTGGAGTTTATGTTCGTGAAGTGCCGACCCTTCTACCTTCCGAGGGAGTTTACAGCCATATGCTGGTCGCTGTTTACATCCCCC
Source organism: Pampus argenteus (assembly GCA_036937835.1). Lineage (NCBI taxonomy): Eukaryota > Metazoa > Chordata > Actinopteri > Scombriformes > Stromateidae > Pampus > Pampus argenteus. The sequence continues at coordinate 211,459 of CM072878.1, read as the reverse complement.
CCAGCTCCAACAGCAAGGACAGAGAGTCAGCACTCTTTGAACTTTACCGGGCCATCACCGAGCAGCAGACCACACACCCAGACGGCCTGCTCATCATAGTGGGGGATTTTAACCACGCAAGTCTTAAAACCTTCATTCCCAAAATTCATCAACATGTTGATTTCCCTACAAGAGAAAACAACACCCTGGACTGTGTTTACACCACCATAAAAGGAGCATACAAGGCTTCCCCCCTCCCCCACATCGGCCTCTCTGATCACCTCACTGTGCTGCTGAAGCCCGCCTACAGACCACGGGTGAAAGCGGACAAACCTGTTTCCAAACAGGTACGTGTGTGGCCAGACGACAGCACGGCTGCACTCCAGGACTGTTTTGAAACTACAGACTGGGATATGTTCAAGCAGGCAGCCACATACAACAACCACACAGACATCCAAGAGTATGCAGACACGGTTGCAAGTTACATCAGCAAATGCATTGATGATGTGACCCACACAAAATGCATCAACATCCGGGCAAACCAGAAGCCATGGCTGACAGGGGAGGTCCACAAGCTGCTAAAGGCCCGCAACATCGCCTTCAGAGCCGGGAATCCAGCTGGCCTCAGAGCGGCCAGAGCCAACCTGTCCGCTGGCATCCGGAAAGCCAAGCGCCAGTACACCAGCAGAGTCTCAGCTCACTTCAGTGACAGCAGAGACACAAGAAGCCTGTGGCAGGGGATTAGGACCATCACGGACTATAAACCCCCACCACAGACCTGCACTGATGACATCACCTTGCTGAATAACCTCAATAGCTTCTTCGCAAGGTTTGAAGCACCCAACAGCACACCGCCACAAAAAACAAACTGCAAACTGACAGACCTGGGCCTCAGCCCCTCCCTCTGCAACTGGCTGCTGGACTTCCTCACAGCCAGCGTGTTCGGGTCGGCAGCAACACATCCGACACCGTTGTGCTGAGCACGGGGGCGACCCAAGGATGTGTGCTCAGCCCCCTGCTCTTCACCCTGCTGACCCACGACTGCACACCCCACCACAGCTCCAACAACATCATCAAGTTTGCGGACGACACGACAGTGGTGGGTCTCATCAGCAACAACGATGAGACCCACTACAGACAGGAGGTTTCCCAGCTGGCTACGTGGTGTCAGGACAACAATCTCTTCCTCAACGTGGGGAAAACGAAAGAGATCGTTGTCGACTTCAGGAGAAGCGTCACCCAGCCCCCCCAACCACTGACCATCAACGGTGCTGCTGTGGAGCAGGTGAGCAGCACCAAGTTCTTGGGGGTACACATCGCTGAGGACCTCTCCTGGAGGAGCAACACCACGGCTCTAATAAAGAAAGCCCAGCAGCGCCTCTACTTCGTCCGTAAACTGAAGAAGTTTAAAGTCCCCACACCCATCACGCTCACCTTCTATCGAGGCGCCATTGAGAGCATCCTCAGCAGCTGCATCACGGTGTGGTTTGGAAGCTGCACTGCAGCCAACCGCAAGTCCCTGCAGCGCATCGTGAACACTGCTGAGAGGATCATTGGTGCCTCACTCCCGTCACTGCAGGACATCTACAACACCCGCCTCACCCGCAAAGCACTCCGAATTGTGGGTGAACCCTTCCATCCGGCCCACAAACTCTTCAGCATCCGGTCTGGCACCAACAGACTCAAAAACAGCTTTTTCCCCCAGGCTGTTAGGATGCTGAACTCTCTCCCCCCCTGGACCTGGACTTTAACTCCACCCCCCACCCCCGACACAATTAGACAATCAACAAGCACAAAGACACTTTACAGTAAACGTTTACATTATTTAATTCTATTTATTCTGCACTTTCCGCACTAGTGTACCAACACTAGTTTACTTACATTTCATACACTCTATATATTTATTCTTTATTCTGTTTTTTTTATACTCATAGTTAGATTGTTGTGCTATTACATGTCATTTGTTGTTGTATGTCTGCGACACTGTGGACACTGAGCAAACGGTATCTCGTTTTCCTGTATGTGTACATATGTGAAAATGACAATAAAGTTGAGTTGAGTTGAGGTGAGTTGAGCAATGCCAAATTCTATTCATATACTGTCTAATTATTATGAATAAACTAAAAACCAGTCAGGTCATATAGAAATATGATATATTGATTGTGGACATCTTGCACTATATGTGATTTGCATCAGTGTGTGTACTTTGTGATTAATGCCATCAATATCAATCAATCAATCAAATCAATCAAATTTTATTTATATAGCCCAAAATCACAAAATAAATTTGTCTCAGAGGGCTTTACAATCTGTACAGGGAGTGACACCCTCTGTCCTTAGACCCTCGATTCGAGTGAGGAAAAACTTGCCCACCAAAAAACCTTTTAACAGGGAAAAAGGTGGATGAAACCTCAGGAAGAGCCACAGAGGAGGGATCCCTCTCCCAGGACGGACAGACGTGCAATGGATGTCACATGTACAGAACAAATTATATATATATTAATTATAATGAATTACAATGGATGATAAAATGAGAATGGTTTACAATGAATGATGAATTATTACAGTCACAGTGGAACTTGTGATAGAGACACAGATGCACAGCAGCAAATCATTAACTAACTATAATCTGTAATGAGGATATGGTAACAATGATGACAGTGACAACACATGCAGAAGACGCCACTCTGAGCAAGAAGTTTAGTTAGTAACTAGATAGATAGATAGATAGATAGATAGATAGATAGAGAAGGGGAGAGAGAGAGAGAAGGAGAGAGTATGTGAGTCCCCCAGCAGTCTAGTTCTATGGCAGCATAACTAAGGGATGACCTGAGCCAGCCCTAACTAGCGTATAAGCTTTATCAAAAAGGAAAGTCTTAAGTCTACTCTTAAAGGTGTTGATCGTGTCTGCCTCCCGAACACAGAGTGGTAGTTTATTCCACAGAAGAGGAGCTTGATAGCTGAAAGCTCTGGCTCCCAATCTACTTTTAGACACTATGGGAACCACAAGGAACCCACCATCCTGGGAGCGCAGTGTTCTAGTGGGGTAGTAAGGTACTATGACCTCTTTTAGATATGATGGTGCCTGACCATGAAGAGCTTTGTATGTTAGTAGAAGAATTTTAAATTTTATTCTAGATTTGACAGGTACACAGTAAATTTTGAAGAGTAAAATTTACTCAATTTAAGGAACATTTTACTCCCAAAAAGATAGTATTTGGTCCCAATCCAAAAAGAGTAAAATTTACTCTATCTAGAGTTCATATTTTACTCCACAAGAATAAAACTTACTCTATTTAGCATAAAGTGAGAACTCCTCCAACACCATTTCACTCTGTTCAGAGTTGTATTTTACTCTTTACTCTACTGTTCTGAGCAGTAACTGCCTCATAATAGAGTAATAATTCTACTATGAATAGAGTTGTATTTTACTCAAAGGGTTGTATTTTACTCTGAATTAAAATGTTTTTAATAAAAAAGACTGGAAATGAATATTCAGCAATGCACTTGTATTTTTAACACATGCAAATCACACCCATAATATACATGTCATGTACAGTTTGGACTTTGTAATATGACAGTTGTATAATACATTAAGGGTGACACATACTTATAATTTCACAATGAAAACAAATACAATATTGCAAACAGGTATGTAACTATCACCACACCATCAGTAGCTGCATAAGGCTGTAAAATAATGCAATAGCCATCAGCCCAGCCAAAACATTTATGACACAATGTGCTCTTTGAAATTGGGTGGATTAGATAAAAGAGGATAAAATATGAATAAATTATAATTTGCGTTATGGGCAAAGAAATTCAGAAATCCGTTGTTCATCGCCAGTGCAATGGTTAGAGATTCTTTTATCACAGGAAACAGTATGGAACAATAAATGAACTTAAATCATTACAGTATGACATCTGCATATCAAATGCTTTGTAACACAAAAGCTCTTTGACATCAATAACATGAGGTCCTTCTGCAGTACACACAACTCTAAATGCATAAAATTGCTCATCCATACACACTGTTTGTAGTGCAAATGTACACAACAGTAACCTCTCATATTTAAGAACAACACAGTGGATTTTGTAAAAAACTGGCATCTCATTAAGCACTTTAAGACAAACAACTAAACCTGGACGATATATATTTCCATAGTGTTTGCCCCATCTAACATCTAACACCTTAGTGTCAACTGCTACCTGAAGAGCCTCTGCTATCTCACAGCCTCTGTCCATTATGTTTAAAGCTACCATTTTACTTGGACCAAGCACCAGTCTGTCGGGCTCAAATGTCTGCCAACTATACGCTACTTGACTTTGGTGTTTCTTTGTCAATGTTTTAGTAATATTTTTGAAGCTTTTTAGTTGTTTTTTAAAGAAATTGTGCTTCGCTTCATAGCGCATGCACCAGGTATGCAAAAGAGGTCCAATTTTACGAATACATGTAGGATAGTGCACCATAAAATGATGCTTTGGTATTAGCTTCTTGTTGGGAAATAAATGCTTGAATAACCCATGGTGCTCTGAAATCAAATGTTTCAAATAAATGGTAATGCCAGTTGATAACGTGGAAGAAAATACAATATCTGCTATTTGAAGCAACAACAGAAGCAAATACCAGTGTTGATCATCTCGACAAATCAAGTCTCCAAATATAAGTGGGAGATTGCATGTAAACACCAGGATTGGATCGCATTTAAACCCAAGTCATTTGAGTGCTCTACTAACTTCAATGCAGGTGGCTTGTTGTTTTGTTCCATGTAGCCATAGTTAAAGTTCTTAATTCTCCTGTCTATTTCCTTTGATGTTGTGTAGTTTTTGATCAAGTGAAGTATTAGCAGCTTCATTTCATATTGTGCCACGCCCTCCAAGATATCGTGCATAATATCAACAGAGAGGTTTTGACATGTGTTGAAGTACTGCAAGGAATTTAGAACACAAGAGCGTTTAACACCCATCACATAGGGAAGACTAGGAGTTTCCTCTATTATTTGGCAGTGTTCTGCGTGAAGTGCTTGAGTTCGCATCACTATCTTGGGTGAATCTTCTGTGAATTCTGTCTGAAAGTCCAAACAAGACAGAAGCGGCAACAATATCTGGCACTGAATGATTCTATGAAACCAAACAAACCATGAAGACCAAGGTTGTCACAAGTAACTTGGACGATAGCTCCATACACATTTTCCTCATACAGTGGGACCCGAATTCCTTTAGTCTCCAGCTCTTTAATGTCGTGCACAATTGGATCAAGTATTTTAGAAAAGTATCAAGTATTTTTTATGTTTTAATGTCTTGGGCATGGAATAAAGCCACCAAATTAATATTATGCAACATTGAGTTGTGCTTTGGAGAAAGATTACGCAAGGTGAAATAGATTGCTCCTAATTTATGTATTCCCTTTTTACTTCCCAACGGATTTGCACATTCAAAATCATCATAGAAAAGTTGCAACTGAATTGCATGCTTCTGTTTTGAAAATAAAGGATGACTCTTGAAAAGATCTCCATCACAAAAGTCATTAAGAAGACCTTCTCTTGAACTAGAATGACTCTGTATCATCTCTTTAATCTTAGGGTGTTTGTAAATGAAGTCTAATGTTTGCAAAATTGGGATATAAACAAATTTATCAGTAACAACAGCTGGATCATAAGTTCCAGTAGTACGATTGCGCCTTGTATCAAATCTTGTACCAAGAACACATTCAACGGGTTCCACCCTTCCCCACTTCTCTGTGAAATACTGCCTTCTCTTAGTTTCAGAATTTAAGACACCAAAAGGATTTGGTCAATTTTGATCAATTTTTTTAAAGCACTGATCAATTTTACACTCAACCTCACTTTTGATAGGTTCCTGTAAAGATAGACACTGCTTCACAGATTCTTTTGCTTGATTATGGATATCATCAACAATCTCTTCCATTGAAGTAACCAAAGAGTTAATGATTGTTTCGCCTACACCTGCCACTTTAAGTTCAGTCACTGTTGAAGCACAGCTGTCTACAATACTCTTATTAAGGAGGACTGGGTCAGAAGGGGCACTGTTTGATGAAAAGTCATGAACAAAACTTTCAGCTAAATCTTCAGTTGTAGAGGGGCCTTCACCAGGATCATCACAAGGTTCATGTGCTTTAAGATGCTTTCGAAACCCAGAAAAAGTACCAAAGAAATGAGAACAACCAGGCTGACCACATTTCAGACGAAGTGTCTTTCCTAAACAAAGTCCGTGGATCAACTTTAAGTGCTTAATTAGTGAAATGGCATTTGCCTAAGGACCTTTGCAAATAAAACAAAACATCTCTGTATCAAATCAGTGCAGCATCCGAGCTCTCATCTCTTTGACCCTGGGATTCACCTTGGTGGTAGCAGCATCAATCTGGTAAACAGCGGTTTGCAAGAAGTGGTAGACATTGGCCAGATCCCTGTTGTACGAGGTAGCAAAGACGAAATGAGCTTTGAAAAGCTCGTCAAAAGAGGCAAGAGAATCTGGTCAAGTTAAACACATTAATTTCTGAAGTGCTTTTAACAGTATTGACACAAGGCACAAATGATGCAAAAAAGCACTCAGCAAACTTATATCATCCAGCAAACAAATATCAGCACATGAAGCATATGAGAAGAGTGTGTCAGCATGTGTAAGCACAGACAGGCTGTCAGAGTGAACAAACTACTGCTGGATCCCAGATGACTGGCTTTCCAGTTATCCAAACTCTACAAGGATTCAAAATACTGTTCCTCTCTAGCTCTTTAATTGTCTTTTCTACTGTTTGGTAGAGCATATTTTTGAGTTGTGACATCATGTTGAACTTTTAAGTCATCGTCATTTTGATTGAGCCATCTCTGGCGTTGAAGTTTTAAAAAAAGAAAATCAGTGGGCACTGCGGTATTCAGAGCAAAACATTTTCATGTGGCTTCCATCCAGGAAATTATTGACAAAAAGATTGCTCTTGGCATTATGGAGATATTTTCACAGGCAAAAGTGAGACAAGATTTTATATTTAGTTCTGTAGTTTTCATAGGTAATCATATTTAGTTTAATCTCAGACATGTCATTGAACAAAGTGATATAAATGGATAGCTCCAAAACAGTCTGACTGCTCTATGTTAAAGGTAGTATTGCTAACAATTATTCTAACAAGGCTTAATATTTCTACGGAACAGTCCTCTGATTATGAACTATTGCCCATATGATACATCTAACATTTTTCCATTGTATACTTTATTATTTATTTATTTATTAAATTATAATATGAGTTTCTGACATTGTTTAGATTTATTCAGTGAAAAGAGGTTTTAAAAAAAACAAATGGTATATGCTACCTTGTTTTCACCAGAAGAGGGTGCTTTTTATCTAGATGTACGTACTCAGAGCATTGGACTGAAATGTCTCTTTATAAGACTTAAGAGATGTCGGTGTAAAAGTGATATAGACATTGAATTTTCTTCAATATTGGCTTAAAAATATAACAATGTACTGACTTCTGCGACACATTTATTAAGTAATAGGTCTTCACAGAAGACATTTTGAAATGTCACAGCAGGAAAAGCACAGGTGTAAATTGGCAAGTTAATGATGGTTAAATTCCATTCAACTGTTTCAGTTTTGGGGTGGTGGTGTTGTGCATGCTGGCTCACTGTCACACTGCTATGGCTTCCTGGGACACTTGAAGAGAACATTGTTGATATTATTAGTAACATCTGTGCTTTTCCTACTACTAAAGACTAAAGACTAATATATATATATATATATATATATATATATATATATATATATATATATACTACATTATTAGATTGTTACTGCATTAATGTATGTATATCCTATTTTTTTCTGTTTTCTTATTTTCCTGTTTTGTTGCAGGTGTTAACTACTTGATACAGTTAGTACATTCGGTCCTTTGGTTTCAAACCTAAGGTTTGGGCCCCTCCTGAGGTTCATAAGATAAATCTGAGAAGATTAAAGAGAAGAAAAACTTCTGCTACACAAAGTATTGTATTAATTTTTATGTTTCTCTAATCTTTGCTTCTTAGTAAAATAAATATATAAAATATATATATAAGGCAATATTAGTAGCATTAAATTAAAGTACACAAGTAAAGTACCTCAACATCTTTCATCCACTGACAAAAATAATATATTTTAAATTGATACTTTGTTTTATTCATTAATTAATAGGTAAATTCCTTGTTGAACAAAATGTCCCACGACCTTGGCCTAATTACTTCTAATAAACAAACAAAAAAAAAAGTCAGAACATCAACAAGAAACAGATCTGCTTTTCACCCTCACAGTAGTGTGATATTATTAGTTTCATAGTAAAGTGGATGAGGGGATCTTTTATTGACATTGGCCGATCCATGCAGCTCTGCAGCCTGGAAACAGTAGGTGCATGTGAATAGATCCCCACATGTACAGACAGAGAGAGTGGGCTGTAAATAGAAAGACAGAAAGACCGATCCATAAATGCTGTAATGCAGCTATGAATAAGGGATGTTTTGAATGCAGCTTTGTTGATGTGCACACACACACACACACACATATGGCTCAGCGTTTCATAGTGGAAGCCCAGGCCATTAGTAGTTTTATCTTCTTTGTGTGGGACAGCGCTGACAAGACTCCCTTCTCCATCCCTGCAGCACATACTCAGACACACACACACACACACACACACACACACACACTATCAGCTCCAACACACACATATGCAGCTAGCCAGCCCCCTCTGTCCCTCTGATGCAGATGTTCTGGATGGCTTGCTACAGCTACACTGTGTTTTAATAGTGACTATAACAGCAGAGAAGGCTCTCCACAGAGAGTGATTCAGCTTCATTTTCAAAAGGCTGTCTCTCCTTTCATGATGATTAGATGCCCCAAACAGCTGACCGTCTGTACAACATATCTTGTTACAGATCTCTCTGAATGTGGCATAAAATATAAATCATAAAATGTTTCATTGTGTCACGTCAGTTCAGTCATTGTCACTTTTCTGTGCAGATATCATGCCACTAACAGCTGACGGTGTGCACACAGTTTCATCTTCCTTCCTACTCTTACATAAATAAATAAAAAATAACACGTGAATGTGACAACAAAATGTTTTACTGAGTCATAGTAACTGTGTCATCTGTCTACAAAACAAATCAAATCAAATTTTATTTATATAGCCCAAAATCACAAAATACATTTGTCTCAGAGGGCTTTACAATCTGTACAGGGAGTGACACCCTCTGTCCTTAGACCCTCGATTCGAGTGAGGAAAAACTTGCCCACCAAAAAACCTTTTAACAGGGAAAAAGGTGGAAGAAACCTCAGGAAGAGCCACAGAGGAGGGATCCCTCTCCCAGGACGGACAGACGTGCAATGATGTCACATGTACAGAACAAATCAACACACACATATTGTACACTCACAATGAATACTAATGAATTACAATGGATGATAGGAATAGGTTACAATGAATGATGAATTATTACAGTAGCAGCAAATCATTACATAACTATAAACTGTAATTGGGATATGGCAACAATGATGACGGCGACAACACATGCAGTAGACGCCACGCAGGACCACAGCAGCAGACACAGTCCACAAGAACCTGCTGGACGAGAGAGCACAGAAACTCCGGGGAAGAAGTTTAAGTTAAAACACTGTCTCATTTTATACCAGTAAGAAACAGCTGACAGTATACTTTCTGTTGATGTGTATTTCTGATAATATCTGTGTCATCCTGATCTTGACACCATGTGTTGCTTGTCTATTCGGGATGATGAGTTATTTCTTTTATTGCGAAGATGTGAAGATAGCTTGAAGACTCTCCGCTGACACTGACTTATTCTTTTCAGCAAACAGGATGTGGCAGATACAGATATCGTTTATCTATCGAAGATAGATATCGAAAATGTTATAATGCATTCTCAGTTATACTATATGCTAGCCAAAACGTTTAGATATTATCCCAAAGAAACTAAGATGCAGGAAAAAAGTTGCTTTTGAATTATGAGTTTGTGGTTTTCTCCTCTTTTAAAGTTCCAGTAAAGTTGTAAAATCCTATTCACCATGCAAAAGTTCAAATGCAAATGCCAAAGTTATTCAGCAACATTAGCTAACTGTATCCATCCCACTTTGGATGGAGCAGGTCTCATATCTAGAAACATGGCCAAGTTTATTAGTCGAACTGACCCGTGACAATCCAGAGTTGAGACCAGGAAGCAGAGCTGCAGTCGTACACGCTTCTCTGCGCCTCCACTAGAGCAGCTGCCCACCCAATCATCTAGTATAGAGACTGTGTCTGTCCCCCGTCCACCTGCATTATTTAAAGATAAAATAAACAGAGTTAATCATAAAATTAAATCAACATCTCCAAGAGTCCAAAACAAGATAATTAAATGTGGACTCTTGAATATTAGGTCCTTGTCCTCTCTTTTCGGGTAAGGAAAAACTTGCCCACCAAAAAACCTTTTAACAGGGATAAAGGTGGAAGAAACCTCAGGAAGAGCCACAGAGGAGGAATCCCTTTCCCAGGACGGACAGACGTGCAATGGATGTCACATGTACAGAACAAATCAACACACACATATTGTACAATCACAATGAATCACAATGAATTACAATGAAAAACCTAACCCTAACCCTAACCCTAAGGGATTTATGAGAGCAGCCTGATAACAAAGAGTTACAATAGTCCAGCCTAGAAGTAACAAATACATGAACTACTATTTCTACATCTGCTTGAGAAATGATGCGTCTGATTTTGGCAATGTTACGTGAAGAATGCAGTCCTCGAAAGTTGTTTTATATAGTCATAAAAGGACAAATCCTGATCAAAGACAAATCCAAGATTATTTATGGCTATGGCTAAATCTCTGGAATGACAGTTTCTGAGGTGTTTGGGTCCAATTACAAGAACTTCAGTTTTATCTGAATTTAGCATCTGTGGGTAATCCAATTTTTTATGTCCTTAATGCATGCTTGAAGTTTAGTTAGTGATCGGTTTTATCAGGCTTGATCGATAAATATAATTGGGTGTCGTCGGCATAACAGTGAAAGTAATTGAATGATTCCTAATAATGTTCCCTAGAGAAAGCATATATAAACTGAATAGAAGTGGCCCTAATACAGAACCTTGTGGGAACCTGATATATATTTAGACTGCTTTTCTCCCGTCGACGTTCAACAAATAACTTCAATAATTTCTTCATCTAAGCCGTCAACCTGTCTCTTAGACCCCATCCCAACCAGGCTGTTTAAAGATGTATTACCTTTAGTTAGCCCTTCCTTGTTGGATATGATTAATCTGTCTTTATTATCAGGATATGTACCACAGTCCTTTAAAATAGCTGTAATTAAGCCTCTTCTTAAAACGCCAACTCTAGGTCAAGAGGTTTTAGCCAACTCTAGGCCGATATCAAACCTTTCATTCCTCTCTAAGGTACTTGAGAAAGCCGTAGCCAATCAGCTATGTGATTTTCTCCATACAAACAGCTTATTCGAGGAGTTTCAGTCAGGATTTAAAGTAAATCATAGCACAGAGACCGCACTAGTCAAAGTTACAAACAACCTTGTAATGGCATCAGACAAAGGACTCTGTACTTGTCCTATTAGATTTTAGTGCAGCATTTGACACCATTGACCATCAGATTCTCTTACAGAGACTGGAATATCAAATTGGCATTAAAGGAACCGCCCTAGGCTGGTTTAAGTTACATTTCCTAGACCGATCTCAGTTTGTTCATGTTAATGACGAATCCTACATGCAAACCAAAGTTTCTCATGGAGTCCCACAAGGTTCTGTATTAGGGCCACTTCTATTCAGTTTATACATGCTTCCTCTAGGGAACATTATTAGGAATCATTCAATTAACTTTCACTGTTATGCCGACGACACACAATTATATTTATCGATCAAGCCTGATAAAACCGATCACTAACTAAACTTCAAGCATGCATTAAGGACATAAAAAATTGGATGACCCACAATTTTCTGATGCTAAATTCAGATAAAACTGAAGTTCTCGTAATTGGACCCAAACACCTCAGAAACTATCATTGCAGAGATTTAGCCTTAGAAGGGATCACCCTGGCCTCCAGCTCCACCGTAAAAAATCTTGGAGTTGTCTTTGATCAAGATTTGTCCTTTAATAACTATATAAAACAACTTTCGAGGACTGCATTCTTCCACTTGCGTAACATTGCCAAAATCAGACGCATCATTTCTCAAGTGGATGCAGAAAAACTAGTCCATGCATTTGTTACTTCTAGGCTGGACTATTGTAACTCTTTGCTATCAGGCTGCTCTAATAAGTCTCTTAAGAGTTTGCAGCTGATTCAGAACGCTGCTGCACGTGTTCTGACAGGAACCAAAATCAGAGATCACATCTCTCCCATTTTGGCTTCCTTGCACTAGCTACCCGTTAAATCTAGAATAGAATTTAAATTCTTCTACTAACTTACAAAGCTCTTCATGGTCAGGCACCATCATATTTAAAAGAGCTCATAGTACCTTACCACCCCACTAGAACATTGCGCTCCCAGGATGGTGGGTTCCTTGTGGTTCCTATAGTGTCTAAAAGTAGATTGGGAGCCAGAGCTTTCAGCTATCAAGCTCCTCTTCTGTGGAATAAACTACCACTCTGTGTTCGGGAGGCAGACACGATCAACACCTTTAAGAGTAGACTTAAGACTTTCCTGTTTGATAAAGCTTATAATTAGGGCTGGCTCAGGTCATCCCTTAGTTATGCTGCCATAGAACTAGACTGCTGGGGGACTCACATACTCTCTCGCTCTCTCTCTCTCATTCTCTCTCTCTCCTTATCTATCCATCTATCTAATCCATCTATCTATTATGTTACTAATTAAACTTCTTCCCCGGAGTTTCTGTGCTCTCTCGTCCAGCAGGTTCTTGTGGACTGTGTCTGCTGCTGTGGTCCTGCGTGGCGTCTACCGCATGTGTTGTCGCCGTCATCATTGTTGCCATATCCCCATTACAGTTTATAGTTATGTAATGATTTGCTGCTACTGTAATAATTCATCATTCATTGTAACCTATTCTTATCATCTATTGTAATTCATTATTATTCATTGTGAGTGTACAATATGTGTGTGTTGATTTGTTCTGTACATGTGACATCATTGCACGTCTGTCCGTCCTGGGAGAGGGATCCCTTCTCTGTGGCTCTTCCTGAGGTTTCTTCCACCTTTTTCCCTGTTAAAAGGTTTTTTGGTGGGCAAGTTTTTCCTCACTCGAATCGAGGGTCTAAGGACAGAGGGTGTCACTCCCTGTACAGATTGTAAAGCCCTCTGAGACAAATGTATTTTGTGATTTTGGGCTATATAAATAAAATTTGAATAAAATTTGAATTGAATACTGTTGATCGATCTCTTTGAACAAGTCCAGTTGGTCTTTCTGAGAAAGGTTTTTCCTATTTGCGGTGAACGCTATGATTTCTCCTCTTAAGTAGGCCTTAAGTGTGTCCCAGATCACGAGAGCAGACACATCTGGAGTGATGTTAGTTTAAAAAAAGAAGATGATTTTTTGTTCGATAAAATTGACAAATTCGCTATCTGAGAGTAGAGTTGAATTAAAGCGCCATTGTCGCTTGGGTTGTGGCGCGTTAGAGAGAAACAGTTCCATTACTACAGGGGCGTGGTCAGATATGACAATACCATGATATGTACAGAAGCTAACTTGGGGGATCAGTCTATTGTCTATAACATGTAGTCTATCCTCGAGTACGAATGATGGACACTGGAGAAAAAAAGGAATACTCTCTGTCTCGTGGGTGGAGGAACCGCCATATATCCGATACCCCAAACTCTGTGAGAAAGGAATGAATACACAGGGCCGATTTACTCACTGCCCCAGGTCTGCTAGAAGAGCGATCTAAGGTTGGGTCCAAACAGCAGTTGAAGTCTCCCCCCAAGTATTAGAAAGTGTGAATCAAGGTCATGAAAGAGAGAGAAGACATGGTCAAAAAAACTGACATCATCTACATTCGGAGCATATATATTAGCAAGGATAACTTTCGTGTTAAATAGCCTTCATTTCCATTTTTATCTGCTGTGATATTATCTGGTTCAAATGATATATGTTTAGCTACCACGATAGATACCCCCCCTTGCTATTGCCTGGAAGGTGGAGTGAAAATGCTGCCCCGCCCAACACGCCATAAGTTTGGAGTTATCAAAGGAGCGCACATGCGTTTCCTGTAGGAAAACAATATCTGTTCTAAGCTGTTTGAGATGTGAGAGTACTTTCTTTCTTTTTACTGGGTGATTGAGGCCCTTGACATTCCAACTTACAAAGTTGAGGGAGCTACCCATAAGTCCTGTATAAAACATGGAGTGAAAAGTTTCCAAATGAAACAGACTCCGTGAGGTAGCACCGCCGCAGATTCCCTAAAAAAAGAAAACACAGTAGTATGCCTAGTTTGAAGCACAGTAACACACCCCCGTCTCTAACCCAGAGAGATGCCAAAAAATCCCAAGAAAAACAAAAACAAAGTAAGAAATAAAAAAAACATGAAAATCCCAGATAGCAACTGCAACAGCCAGTTGCAAGCTCCTGACTTTTACAAAACTGTACATATACTTCCTGAGTATTTACCTCAGTCCCATATAATAACAGGAGCCCCAGATAGAAACTATTCTTTTAAGCACTCAGCATACAGAGCCAGAATAATAGTAGTAATTGTAAAATAAACAAAAATAAAACAAGCACTCTTACCTTCCCCTTTTTAAGCTCTCCTGTCAAGTGCCAATAGAGGTGAATGAGCAGATACAGAACTATAGCAATAATAACAGTAGTATAAAATAGATTTAAACAATAATGAAAACAACAATAATAACAGTTACACTAACAGTGAGTTACAAAGAGTAAAGTAAGTATTCAAGGTGCTTTGGTAATGAGAAGCTGTACACATTAAGTCTCTCTGGAGTTGTGGAGAGTCCCAGGTAGCTGCAGTGTATGGTGGCTGAGCTCACAGTCATATGTCACTGTTGCTATGCAACGGTACGAGACAGTCTCCGTGTAAACAACGAACATTACGGCCCCTGTAGTAGCCATATGAAAATGTGTCAAAGTAGTTATAAAACTACAGGTAAGCCGAATGTACCGAAGCATCATTGTAAAAACAGTCCAGAAAAACGTGTAATCCTTATACCGATTGTATTTGACTTTAAAAGTGGTATGAAAGGCATACACGGAGTGAAGGAAGAAAGCGAACGCAGCATTCATTGTAAACAATAGTTCGCCCTGCTAATACAGCGTTACTCAGGAAAGATAACAGCTTAGCTCTAGCATCGGACACATCAAGTGAGTTACCATCTTTCCCCGGCTGGTGAATGTTGTGCATCATTGCTGCATGCCATGAAGGCCTCGGCATCCTCCACTGATGCGAACATCTTCCTCCTCCCGTCTTTGGTTGTTATTCGTAGCCTAGCTGGGTACAACAGGGATGGCTTCAGACCTTGTTGGTACAGCCTTGACATCACCCCCGCCGTACGCCGTGCGTTGTTCGATGACCTCAGGGCAGTAGTCCTCGAATATCGCCAACGGTTTTCCCTGGTATGACAGCTCACCTCTTCTCCGTCTGGCCTCCAGGATGATCGCTTCTTTGGTTTTGTAGTGGTGGACACGGGCGATAACTGCCCTAGGCCTGGACCCTGGGGCTAGTTTTGCTGTAGGGGCTCTATGGGCATGGTTGAGCAACGGAGGTATATTAAGGTCCCTTCGCTGAGAATGTCTACCAGCAGCCTGGAGAAGAATGTTGTGGGCTGGGTACCTTCAATTGATTCCGGTAAGCTGACTATTCTTATATTGCTGCGACGGGAGTGGGACTCAAGATCGATGGTTTTAGCCTTTAATTTAGCGTTGCTTGCTTCCATCGCCTCGCACTTAGCCTGTAGCATCCCTACTTGGTCACTGAGCTGGTTAGCATTCTCCTTGAGCGAGGTCAAACGATGTCCGTGGTCGGTGACTATGGTTAGGACATAGTTCAGTTTCTGTTCCAGCGGCGTAATAGCCGATTAGAATTCAAGTGAGTGGTCTTCTTTATGTTGCTTAAGGAGGCTCGGTATGTTAGCCAGCATATCTTCGGTGGAAGCCGTGCCGGGCGACGCCGGAGCAGTGGCGCTTAAGGCTGGGGGCGATGCGTCCCTTTTTCTGCCGGATTTATAAAAATATATAAATATAATATATAATAAAATATATAATAAAATAAAGCACAGAGTGTCTGGTGGGAATAGAGAAAAGGTTGGTCGTGAGTCAATTTGTGTCAGGAAACAGTGGAGGACTGTATTCAAAAGTCAAAATTTTGAGTTGCTCTCAGACAGTGCACATTTAGCATTTTAAAATAAATAAATATATTTGGTACACACATTCATGGTTCTCAGAGAATGAACCCTAAAGACTTTTTGTGATCCATCTAAGTGGTGTGATACATCTAACACCATTATCAGATCACACTCACACAGCGTTGCTCTTCATCACAGGGTATGAAATGGAGAGTAAGGTACCAGGATACACAAAATTTGCAGGCCCTAATTTTTTTTGTTGATACTGACTTTGATGTACACAGACACATACACGCATATCATTTGTTGCAGTGTGTGTCACTTTAAATGCAAATGAAGATAATTTGGATACATTTAATCCGAAATGAAAAGGGAAAGTAAAGTCTTTAATGTGTCCACTTTAAAAACAACAGTAAAATTAATATAGCAGTACACAGACAAAAATGCACTAAAATATTATAAAAAAAATGAAAAACATCAGAAATAGAACTACAATTTTTATATGGAATCTCATGTGTGACTCTGCCCAAAGCACACATGCAAACAAAGAATGCACACAATCCACAAAGCTGCCCTGCCATCACACACGCACACACATACAAACACGCTCATATGCACACACTTGACCTGAATAGAGACAACAGGGTGGCAAATCTCCCCATTGACTGGGTCCATTAAGGGCCAAAGTGCAGCTGAGCCACATGCTGTACAGCCACAAAGAGACACACTGGATTACAGAGAGACAGCCAGGCACACAATAGAGGAGGGGCAGGTGGTGGTGGGACTGGGGGGTGGGATAAAAGGAGCCAGATGATGGAAACAGGAGGGAGAGAGGAACAGAGGATGGGGATGAGGGAAGAGAGAGCAGAAAATAATTTATTGATATTTCTCATTAAGTCTCTATTTTATAACATATTTACAGTTGGCTAGAAATGATCATTTAATTCAGTTGATTATTCTTTTTGCTCACTCAGAATCTATTCATGGTGCTATGATACAGATGAGGCAAAAATATAATCCACTTTGTTCATCAAAAGTGGGCATTTCTGGTTAACTTGTTGAGATGAAAACCTTTTTGAGATTTTGACAGATATGGGCTGAGGTTAAAAAATCAAAGAAACCCTAATATGTATCTATTTATGCATCTGCTATACATATGTATGTGTGTATGTATGTATATATGATTCAGGAGCTCCACAGGGAACTGTACTTTCTGTCTTTCTCTTCACCTTATACACCACTGACTTTCAATACACTTCAGAAGTTGTTGGGTGTATAAGGGAGGGAGAGGAGGGTGAGTACAGGACGCTGCTGGACAACTTTGTAGAGTGGTCCGAACAGAATCACCTGAGGCTGAATGTCAACAAGACCAGAGAGATGGTGATCGACTTCAGGAGGAAGAAGATGCCTTCACAGCCACTACTGATCAGGGGAAAGGTGGTGGAGGAGGTCTGTTTTTGTCAGCGCCATCTTATTTGCTGTTGTGTGTTGGGGTAGCAGCATCAGAGCCAACAGACTTGATAAAATCATCAAGAAGGCTGGTTCTGTACTTGGTCTCAGGCTGGAGACTTTTGGTACCGTGGTGGAGAGGAGAACGCTGAATAAACTGTTATCCATTATCAGCACCCTCTCCATCACACAGCAGACAGACAGCGGAGCACTTTCTCCCACAGGCTGCTCCAGCTTTGCAGTCGAAGGGACAGATACAGGAAATCTTTCCTGCCACATGCCATCACACTTTACAACAAAAGATAAAATTGCACTAAATATGTCTTTTACACTGTTGATGTTCACTGCACCTTATTCTTTTTTCTGCACTAATGTTAATACTGCTTATTTGTACATTTTTAATATAGCTTAGTACTAATAATTTATACATTTTTCTATCCTTATTTCTATCATTTTTCTATTTATTTATACATTTCTGTCAGGCCGGGACTCAAATGAGGACTCAGATGCAGAGTAAGGCTGAGAGTAGCTTTTAATCAGGACTTTAATAACTCCCGAAAGAGTGAGACTATAACGAAGGCCTTAACTAAGAGAAACAAAAATCACTCCGAGGAGGAAAAACTCTGAACTAACTTTATCAAAGGTTAACAAAATCAAAGTCACTCACAATGAGGAGAAAACAAAGGCTATGAAAACATTAACTTAAGGCGCTCAAAAACGAGGCTGAAAACACACTAGACTAAATACAAAGTAGCAAAAGGCTAGACTATGAAATACAACAGAAAATCTCTCATAAGAGGAACAATGAACAAAAGAACGCTTGATCTATATCACTAAGGCTGTGGACAAGTAACTAAGGCTTGGGTGATCGCTAGAACAGACGAAACACTTCGGCACGGGACAAAGGGAGACGCAGACAATAAATACACCAGGTAATGGGGAACAGGTGGACACAATCAGGAATCAGGGAAGACAATCAGACTGATGACACACGAGGAAGGGCAAGTGACCTGAAACGAGAGGAGAGTTATTTCAAAATAAAACAGGAAGTGACAAGACAAGACAAAAACCCAGCTTGACACCGCGGTGTGACACATTTCTATCTTCTATCTTAATTTGTATAGGTTGTTCTTTTTTATTTCATTGTGTTGTATTTTGTGTAATTTATCTATCTATCTATCTATCTATCTATCTATCTATCTATCTATCTATCTATCTATCTATCTATCTATCTATCTATCTATCTATCTATCTATCTATCTATCTATCTATCTAGCAGCCATCCATCCATCCATCCAGTGGATGTGTCACTCTCTTACAGCAGGGGTTTCTAATCTGAGCTTCTATCTGAGCAGTGTGTCATGAATTAATGATCAGTGCTGAGTAAGACCCTGTCTCTAAGTGCTGGTTGTGCTCAGATCACCACTGCTGCCCCATCTGTGTGTGTGTTTTCCCATTTTACAAAAATGCTGCACCTCTACGCACATGAGCTGTAACCCTGCACAGATAAATATTCACTACATTTGTTACAGTAAATGCCCGATGCAACCTTTTCTTTTCAGTCGTTTTACAGAAAGAGACTGAAACAGTAATGCCCATCAGGCAAAGATGTTTTTGTGAGTAGATCTAGATCAGGGGCCACCAACCTTTTTGAAACCAAGAGCTACTTCTTGGGTACTGATTAATGCGGAGGGCTACCAGTTTGATACACACTTAAATAAATTGCCAGAAATAGCCAATTTGCTCAATTTACCTTTAACTCTATGTTATTAATATTAATTAATGATATTTATCTTTGTGAAAACACTGATCATGTTAATGATTTCTCACAAAAAATATATAGAAACAGATAAATATCAATATGCAACACTTTATTTTTATATTTTCTCTAAGTGCACATGTTTTTCAAATTTTTCAAACATTTGAAAATGATCACTTCTACAACAGTCTTGTGAAATCACAATATCCCATTTTAACTAGCTAGCCACTAACCACTTTTTTAACAAATCATGAATTACTTTGCACCATGTTTGTACAAATAGACTCATGTAAAATACAAAAATCAACTCTCAAATTTTTAAATAAATCATGTCACACTTTGAACTGGACACCAAATCTGTTATCTGTTTCTTTGTCAGTTAGTGGGAAGCCTGGCATTGCATGCTGTTAACCAGTGTGTTGTACTCTGGTGTGTAACTTGACACTGCAACTCTGAGTGAGTCTTGCAGATGTGCATCAGTGAGGTGTGTTCTGTGTTTGTTCTTGATGAAGTTCATGTCAGAAAAGGCTGATTCACAAAGATAAGTTGAACCAAACAGGCTTGCAACCTTCATAGCTGCTGCGCATACACCACTGTACTTTTCTGTGTCAAGAAGGCACCAGTGTTTATATTAAACACAAAAAACATTTTAAATTTTAAGTGTTTATATATATATGTATATATATATATATATATACATATATATATATATATATATATATATATATATATATATATATATATATATATATATTTCTGTGCTCTCTCGTCTAGCAGGTTCTTGTGGACTGTGTCTGCTGCTGTGGTCCTGCGTGGCGTCTTCTGCATGCGTTGTCACCGTTATCATTGTTACCATATTCCCATTACAGTTTATAGTTAGTTAATGATTTGCTACTGTGCATCTGTTTCTCTATCACAGTGTTATCATTCATTGTAAACATTCTCATTTTATCATTGTCATTGTTTATCACTATAATTCATTGTGAGTGTACAATATGTGTGTGTTGATTTGTTCTGTACATGTGACATCCATTGCACATCTGTCTGTCCTGGGAGAGGGATCCCTCCTCTGTGGCTCTTCCTGAGGTTTCTTCCACCTTTTTCCCTGTTAAAAGGTTTTTTGGTGGGCAAGTTTTTCCTCACTCGAATCAAGGGTCTAAGGACAGAGGGAGTCACTCCCTGTACAGATTGTAAAGCCCTCTGAGACAAATGTATTTTGTGATTTTGGGCTATATAAATAAAATTTGATTTTCTTTGAAATGTCAGCAACAACTGGTGAGCTCTTGCTGTGATTCAGATGGAAAAATTCTTAAACCATTAATTTACAGTCCATGTTTCCTCCCATTAACCAACTACCAGTCTAGCTCTCATGGCAATATTTGACATTTTAGTCATGTTAAGTTGCGTGCATGTGGTGTTACAGCATTTAAAGCTTCTGACCACCACTGTGTTAAAATGGTTGTATTAAACCAGCAGACTTTCTTAAATGGAGCATCTGAGGGATGTCTAATCCCAACACAGCAGACACACACATATACAGAAGGACTGCGTGCACTTTTCCACATAGAGCTGTCAACCAATCTAATCTACTCCAGGCCCTCTTTACTGGCTGTGACTGTTCATAAAATATGTCAAGCCATAAATTACATCAGATTAATGGGGATGGGTGAAAGCACAGAAACTTCCTGGATTAGAAACCAAACAGCTTGTCAAAAGCTTAAAGCTAGAAGGTTTTTCCAGAGCCTTTTGTGTGGAAAGAGAGACTGCACAGCATGTACACGTTTTTACATTGCATCTATACCTGAACCAGATGTTCAGATAAGTTGTTTGATGTTGTTAAAAATGTGCAGATATAAGAAGAACATAAAACAAGACAAACAAGAACAAAAAAGAACAAAAAATAGCAATGGGACATTGCTATTTTTAACAGGAGACTACAACATGTCAGGTGCAGGTGTTGTAAAGTCTCACAGCAGCAGGGATGAAGGACCTGCGGACCCTCTCCTTCTTGCACCGTGGGTGTAACAGTCTGCTGCTGAAGGAGCTGCTAAGAGACCCCACAGTGTCATGTAGGGGGGGTGAGAGGAGTTGTCCATGATGGATGTCAGCTTAGCTAACATCCTCCTCTCACCCACTTCCTCTATGGAGGACAGTTCAGGACAGAGCTCGCTCTAAAAATAAGTCTATTCAGTCTGCTTCTGTCCCTGTCCGTGCTGCCCCCTCTCCAGCAGACCACAGCATAAAGGATGGCTGATCACCACAGAGTGATAAAAAGTCCTGAGGAGAGCCCTACATACTCCGAAGGACCTCAGCCTCCTCAGCAGGTGGAGACGACTCTGGCTCTTCTTGTAGAGAGCATGGGTGTTGTCAGTCCAGTCCAGTTTATTGTTGAGGTGAACACCCAGGAATCTGTAGCTCTGCACTACCTCTATTTCCGATCCCTGGATGTTCACCGGTTTGAATTAGGATGCTCTCCTCTGGAAGTTTACTATCATCTCCTTTGTCTTGCTGGTATTTGCATCAGGCTTGGTCGTTAAAACAGATAAAGTAATTATTGTAGGTGATTTTAATATTCATGTCGACAATCATAGTGATAGTCTTAGTACTGCATTTATCTCTTTGTTAGACTCAATTGGCTTCTGTCAGAGTGTAAACAAACCGACTCATTGTCTGAACCACACTCTTGACCTTATACTCTCATATGGCATTGAAATTGATCATCTAATAGTCTTTCCACATAATCCTATTCTATCTGACCATTTTTTAATAACCTTTGAGTTCATACTACTGGACTATAAACCTTTTTTGAGAAACTCCTACAGCAGATGTTTATCTGACAGTGCTGTAGCCAAATCTAAGGAAACGATTACTATAGTATTAAATTCAATGCCATGTCTTAATGTTACAGAGGACTTAGCAGCTTCCTGTAGCCCCTCACACATAGATCAGCTCGTTAGTAATACTACAGACACATTACAGACAACTCTTGACTCTATTGCACCTCTGAAAAAGAAGACAATAAAACAGAGGAGGTTAGCACCATGGTATAGCCAGCACACTCACAAATTAAAGCAAGAGGCACGTAAATCTGAACGTAAATGGCGTGCCTCTAAACTGGAAGAATCTCGCCTAGCCTGGCAAGATAATCTTGCAATTTATAGGAAGGCTCTGCGTAATGCCAGAACAGCGTATTATTCCTCATTAATTGAGGAAAATAAGAACAACCCCAGGTTTCTCTTCAGCACTGTAGCCGGGCTAACAGAGAACCACAGCTCTATTGAGTCATCTATTCCTTTAAGCCTAACTAGTAATGACTTCATGAGCTTCTTTAATGATAAAATTCTAAATATTAGAGACAAAATTCATCACCTTTTGCCCTCAACAGGCACTCATCTGATTTCAGATACAGCAAGTTTGGAAATAGCTATAAAACCTGACATATATTTAGACTGCTTTTCTCCCGTCGACATTCAACAAATAACTACAATAATTTCTTCATCTAAGTCGTCAACCTGTCTCTTAGACCCCATCCCAACCAGGCTGCTTAAAGATGTATTACCTTTAGTTAGCCCGTCCTTATTGAATATGATTAATCTGTCTTTATTATCAGGATATGTACCACAGTCCTTTAAAATAGCTGTAATTAAGCCTCTTCTTAAAAAACCAACTCTAGATCAAGAGGTTTTAAATCAAATCAAATCAAATCAAATCAAATTTTATTTATATAGCCCAAAATCACAAAATACATTTGTCTCAGAGGGCTTTACAATCTGTACAGGGAGTGACACCCTCTGTCCTTAGACCCTCGATTCGAGTGAGGAAAAACTTGCCCACCAAAAAACCTTTTAACAGGAAAAAAGGTGGAAGAAACCTCAGGAAGAGCCACAAAGGAGGGATCCCTCTCCCAGGACGGACAGACGTGCAATGATGTCACATGTACAGAACAAATCAACACACACATATTGTACAATGAATAATAATGAATTACAGTTGATGATAAGAATAGGTTACAATGAATGATGAATTATTACAGTAGCAGCAAATCATTACATAACTATAAACTGTAATGGGGATATGGCAACAATGATGACGGCGACAACACATGCAGTAGACGCCACGCAGGACCACAGCAGCAGACAAAGTCCACAAGAACCTGCTGGGCGAGAGAGCACAGAAACTCCGGGGAAGAAGTTTAATTAGTAACATGATAGATAGATGGATTAGATAGATGGATAGATAAGGAGAGAGAGAGAATGAGAGAGAGAGAACGAGAGAGTATGTGAGTCCCCCAGTAGTCTAGTTCTATGGCAGCATAACTAAGGGATGACCTGAGCCAGCCCTAATTATAAGCTTTATCAAACAGGAAAGTCTTAAGTCTACTCTTAAAGGTGTTGATCGTGTCTGCCTCCCGAACACAGAGTGGTAGTTTATTCCACAGAAGAGGAGCTTGATAGCTGAAAGCTCTGGCTCCCAATCTACTTTTAGACACTATAGGAACCACAAGGAACCCACCATCCTGGGAGCGCAATGTTCTAGTGGGGTGGTAAGGTACTATGAGCTCTTTTAAATATGATGGTGCCTGACCATGAAGAGCTTTGTAAGTTAGGAGAAGAATTTTAAATTCTATTCTAGATTTAAGCCAACTACAGGCCAATATCAAACCTTTCATTCCTTTTCTAAGGTACTTGAGAAAGCCGTTGGCATTAAAGGAACCGTCCTAGGCTGGTTTAAGTCATATTTCCTAGATCGTTCTCAGTTTGTTCATGTTAATGATGAATCCTCCATGCAAACCAAAGTTTCTCATGGAGTCCCACAAGGTTCTGTATTAGGGCCACTTCTTTTCAGTTTATATATGCTTCCTCTAGGGAACATTATTAGGAATCATTCAATTAACTTTAACTGTTATGCCGACGAAACCTAATTATATTTATCGATCAAGCCTGATGAAACCAATCACTTAACTAAACTTCAAGCATGCATTAAGGACATAAAAAATTGGATGACCCACAATTTTCTGATGCAAAATTTAGATAAAACTGAAGTTCTCGAAATAGGACCCAAACACCTTCATTCCAGAGATTTAGCCTTAGATGGGATCACCCTGGCCTCCAGCTCCACTGTAAAAAATCTTGGAGTTGTTTTTGATCAGGATTTGTCCTTTAATGACTATATAAAACAACTTTCGAGGACTGCATTCTTCCACTTACTTAACATTGCCAAAATCAGACGCATCATTTTTCAAGCCGATGCAGAAAAACTAGTCCATGCATTTGTTACTTCTAGGCTGGACTATTGTAACTCTTTGCTATCAGGCTGCTCTAATAAGTCTCTTAAGAGTTTGCAGCTGATTCAGAATGCTGCTGCACGTGTTCTGACAGGAACCAAGATCAGAGATCACATCTCTCCCATTTTGGCTTCCTTGCACTGGCTACCCGTTAAATCTAGAATAGAATTTAAAATTCTTCTCCTAACTTACAAAGCTCTTCATGGTCAGGCACCATCATATTTAAAAGAGCTCATAGTACCTTACCACCCCACTAGAACACTGCACTCCCAGGATGCTGGGTTCCTTGTGGTTCCTATAGTGTCTAAAAGTAGATTGGGAGCCAGAGCTTTCAGCTATCAAGCTCCTCTTCTGTGAAATAAACTACCACTCTGTGTTCGGGAGGCAGACACGATCAACACCTTTAAGAGTAGACTTAAGACTTTCCTTTTTGATAAAGCTTATAGTTAGGGCTGGCTCAGGTCATCCCTTAGTTATGCTGCCATAGAACTAGACTGCTGGGGGACTCACATACTCTCTCGTTCTCTCTCTCTCATTCTCTCTCTCTCCTTAACTATCCATCTATCTAATCCATCTATCTATCTATCATGTTAATAATTAAACTTCTTCCCCGGAGTTTCTGTGCTCTCTCGTCCAGCAGGTTCTTGTGGACTGTGTCTGCTGCTGTGGTCCTGCGTGGCGTCTTTCTTCGTGTGTTGTCGCCGTCATCATTGTTGCCATATCCACATTACAGTTTATAGTTAGTTAATGATTTGCTACTGTGCATCTGTATCTTTACCACTAGTTTCACTGTTACTGTAATAATTCATCATTCATTGTCATTATTCTAATTTTATCATTGTCATTATTTCTCACTATTATTCATTGTGAGTGTACAATATGTGTGTGTTGATTTGTTCTGTACATGTGACATCATTGCACGTCTGTCTGTCCTGGGAGAGGGATCCCTCCTCTGTGGCTCTTCCTGAGGTTTCTTCCACCTTTTTCCCTGTTAAAAGGTTTTTTGGTGGGCAAGTGTCACTCCCTGTACAGATTGTAAAGCCCTCTGAGACAAATGTACTTTGTGATTTTGGGCTATATAAATAAAATTTGATTTGATTTGATTTGGTATTGAGCTGAAGCTGGTTTAGTTCACACCAGATGACAAAGTCCCTGATGAGCATCCTGTATTCCTGATCGTCCCCCTCTGAAACACATCCAATGACGGCTGTGTCATCGGAGAACTTTTGGATGTGGCAGTGGGCAGTGTTGTAGGTAAAGTCCGAGGTGTAGAGGGTGAAGAGGAAGGGGGAGAGCACCATACCCTGAGAGGCACCTGTGCTACAGAGCACCATGTCAGACACACAGTGCTGGAGCTTCACAAACTGTGGTCTGTTGGTGAGGTAGTCTGTTGTCCATGCCGCAAGGTGTTGGTCTACTCCCACACTTTCCATCTTCACACTGAGCAGAGAAGGCTGGATGGTATTAAACGCACTTGAGAAGTCAAAAAACATGACCCTCACAGCGCTCCTGCTGTCCTCCAGGTGGAGCAGCGAATCAAATCTGTTGAAGAACAGATTCAGTTAATCTGCCCAGTCCTTGTCCCCGCTTACTGGGTTCCTCCCCACTCCTTTTCAATGGCCTGCGATGGTCTGCAGTCCTCTCCAGACGTCCCTGGCGTTGTTCTGCTCCATCTGCTTTACCAGTTTCCTCCTGTAGCTGTCCTAACCCTTCCTGATCCTCAGCCGGAGTTCCCTCTGGACTCTACGCAGCCCTTCTTTGTCCCCCAATCTGAAGACCCTCTTCTTCTCATTCAACAGGGCCTTAATCTCGGGGGTCACCCAGGGTTTGTTGTTGGGAAAACACTGTACCAACTTGGAGGGTACAGTGTTCTCCACACAGAAATTAATATAACTCGTGGGGGCTGCAGAGTGCTTCCCAGTCCGTTGTCTCGAAGCAGTCTCTGAGCCTAGCACTGGTCTTCTCAGACCACTGCTTCACACGCCTCTTCACAGGTTGTTGTTTATTCACCACAGGGGTGTAGTCTGTGACGAGGTGAACAAGGTTGTGATCAGAGCGACCCAACGGGGGGAGGGGGGAAGAGGTGTATGCATCCTTGATGTTTGCATACAGTAAGTCCAATGTTTTGTTTTCTCTGGTGTGACATTTTACGTACTCGGTGAAGGTGGGGAGAGCAGAGGACAATAATTCATCATTCATTGTAACCTATTCTCATTTTATCAACCATTGTAATTCATTATAATTCATTGTGAGTGTACAATATGTGTGTGTTGATTTGTTCTGTACATGTGACATCCATTGCACGTCTGTCCGTCCTCTGAGAGGGATCCCTCCTCAGTGGCTCTTCCTGAGGTTTCTTCCACCTTTTTTTCCTTGGTGGGCAAGTTTTTCCTTACCCGAATCAAGGGTCTAAGGACAGAGGGTGTCACTCCCTGTACAGATTGTAAAGCACTCCGAGACAAAAATGTATTCTGCCTGCTGTTACTTGTATTTTTGAGCCACATTGTGCAAAATGATGCATGTGCATCTATTGTTTTCACATTCACATTTACTTGAGCACTAATTTCCAAAATGACCACCAGCACACTTTTTAGAGATTGTGACTATAATGACTTGTAGAAACAAATTATTGACCGATTTCTAAAGAGACATTGAGGCTTTTTGAATGGGAGTCAGTTGGAGCCGATATCCTTTGGCAGTCCATGACATCTCACTTTAAGGTACTTACCATAGACTGTAAAGATGAACATCAATATAGCTCCCCAAAAATGAACCATATATCTCGACCAAAAATTGATCGCCTCCTGGCTGGCAGGAACATAGGCCATAAATGTTATCAGATGGGACAGGAGCCAAGCTGCATGTTAAATACATTTTTACCAAAGATGGTTTCTGTCATTTCAGGTAGTTTGTTCAAGTGCTCATTTTTCTGATACGTTTGTTTTTCATTAGTTATTTGACACTGGTATAAAAAGGGGATGTGATATCATGATTGACCGTTGTGACAGCTCTCATACCTCCATCTGTGTCCCACAGGCCTTCATCTCATGTGTCTATATTTATGTACAGTCTATCATATACTTTTACTCTAACTGCTTTCAGTGCACTTCAGCCAACACTTTACCTGACGTCTCAGTGTATATATTCAGAAGTTGCACTTTATATCCAAAACTACCAGCTCAGTTTATCACTTCGACTCCTTTCACTGATTGAATTCCATAAAATCTTCAACTTCAGCCCTTTTACTTCAACTGATAACATAACTTCACTCAGTGCTGAGACTTACATTGCTACTTGAACTTCTTTTAGTGCTTACACTAAAAAAACAAAACAAAACTTCAGTCTCTTTCAGCACTTCTATTTTAATTACAAATTCATCCACTTTATGTAGTTGTATTATTTTGACTGACAATTCAACTACAACTGCAAGTATTTCAGCAATTTCAAATGCTTCAACTGTGTATTTTCAGATGCCCGCATGTGTACAGCAGTTTAAGGTTACATTTGTGTTTCCATTGATGTTTCTCTTCATGTGTTGATTAAATCAAACAAAATAGCATCTAATATCCATTCTTCAATGCGTGTTGTTGTTAAATGAAGCATTTTCCCTCTCAATAGAACACCTGAACATATGAATATAAATGACCTTTGTGCTGCTGGACTGATGTGAAGTATGCATGTGTTTGCATTGAGATTTCAATTAAACGTGTAAGTCTTTATACATCATGCAGACTGGCATATAATATACCTACAGTATGATATTAGAGTTAGATGTAATTTAAAGGTTATACAAACTAGTAGATCACAAAAATACAACCACAGAATCAGTAATAACCTGTATCATCAAGCAGGGTCCAGCGCTTATTCAGTCTCTGAACTCAAATGCATTTTTTTCATATGCGACACAAAACAAACCCTAATATGTTTTCCTCCTCTCAGTAGGGACTTAAATCTGCCGTTGCAGATGCATCTATAAGTGGTCATATTAGGGCAGAAATCCAGAGTCTGGCAATGGGGAACAAAAAGAGGTTTGTAAACACACGCACCAGTTGGAAGTCTTCCCTTCCTTGACTGTGATATCCTCTTTCCAGCCTATGCCTCGCCTCGTCAACTCTGAACGCTTCCTTAGGGACTGACACACACAAACTCTCTATCAAACACACACACACACACACACAATCTCGCGCGCAGGACACTCATATAGGAGGATCCCAGCAGAGGAGCGGGGAGTTAACGGCAGAGCGCCTATCGGACCAGCTCGGTTAACTTCTCCTTTTTCTATTTGTCGTCCTCATTCCGCCTCTGCAGCCCCAAAGCAGCGCCGATAAACAGGACCACTAGCCTACCGACAAATAAGAGACTGATCCAGCACCCCAGACACTGTCTTAGACTGATCGTCACCGTCTATTTGAGTCCAGAGACTGCGGATTTTATCCTTGGTCTTCTTCGTGGAGCAGATACCGAACGTGTGCACAGCATAAAGTCCGTGGACATTAAATCCGCTTTTTCAGCTTTTTTGCTAGGAAATAAAATCTATCCGTGTGTCGGCCCACCTATATTCTCTGTCTTCCCTCTGGTTCAACCGGTCAGTCTCGGAAAGAGCAACAGCCTTCACCGGCGCATCAGTGAGGTGAGAGATGTCTCTGCCATCATACTATTATCATCTGTTGTGGCCATTTCAGTTGTGCCACCACTGTGGTGATGAAAATATAAAAATACATTTCTAGACTGTAGATGGAAGTATGTCATCAGTCACAAAAGGATACTGTTTATTTCAGAAATGCAGTGAAGAGCAACAATATGGTTGATTTCATACTTGCTGTCCGCCTCCAGCACTCCAACACACACACATACACACACACACACACACACACACACACACTTTAGAGCACTCTGACCAGTTACTTACGATGAACAAAGTGGGGCTGGTATATAACAATTGACCTGTGTGTGTTCTGGTACTAACAAGCATTCCCTCCAGCCCAACTCAAGAATATTGATCAGATCCGATCGACTGGACATTCCCCAATGCAGGCAGGGCTACTGGCGTGATATCAGCTGGACTAGTCCCAGTCGCTTCACACAGCAGAGGAGCTCATTGAAGTGCCAAACAGATCCGCTGGTTGTAAAAGCTCTAACATCATCTGTCAGTGCCTGGCATTTATTATCCTCAGTAGCGTCTCCTCCTCAGTTTAACGACAAGGAGTCTCTTCTTTCTTAGTCTCCGCTCTCAGTTGGTCAGACGAGCTCTGCCTGTTCCTTTCTATTTTTAGTCTCTATTTACAATGCAGTAGCTATAGAGGCAAGAAGAGTCTTTCACTCTGTTTCTGTTTCCCTCTGTTTATCTGTCTCTCTGGCCTCTCATTTCTCCCCCTTCTTTCTGTTTTTTTTTCTTTACCACTTTTATTCACTCTCACTTTTCCCCTTTCTCCTTTTGATTTCCCAGTTTCAATCTGCTTCCTGCCTTGCCATCATCATTAAAGTCAAACAGAGCGATTCGACACATTAAGCACTGGTGGCAGCTCACCTCACCCTGCCACCTGCTCCACTGACACATACAGTACATTACTGTGTGAGGCTGGGAGGACAGGGGGTCAAGTTTAATCTCTGGATGCTTTTGACCCAAATCACAATGCAACCTACATACTCTCCCCTTAAACAAGCACCCCAAATTCCCTGTGACACATCCACCCAAATATGTCTTTAAAAAGCACACGCACGCACGCACACACACACACACATATACACCACAGCCTTTTGGATGCCTTTTATAATACTCAAATATAATATTGAAGCAAATCTGACCCCCCTTCATGGCAAAGTGTCCCAGTTTAGACTTACAGCTCCATATCCACCACAGTAACCACTGCATACACACCCAAACCTCAAACAAACACCACAAACTGCTGCACTGATATCACATCCAACATTTATTACACGACACAGAGGTCCTTATTTACCCTTGACTGCTATGGTTTGAAGGTGATAATGTAGCAAGCTTACATAATTAATAGTCATTCAAGATATTATTAAAATATAAATATTGAAAAAATGAGACCACTGTCTCTCTCACAAGTCTTTACTACTTGTTAATAGTTGTAATAATATAATCAGATTTTAATGTGAATTTACTGGTAAGCACAGGTTGCTGTCATTACAGTGAAAAAGGAGAACACATACAAGTTAACTAGAAGTTTATTTCCTCTGTGAGGCAGCAGCATCATCATGTACAGCACATGGAGAACATTCAAGCTTTTAACTTTTAAGGCATGCTAGCAGCGTGGCTCTAAAGAGGCATTGTCGGTTGGTCCAATGATTTGGTCAAATGGCAGTACCTCAACGAATATTGGATGGATTGCCATGACTTGGAGGAGAAGCAAGAGATGTGGAGTTTTACCCTGGAAAGGAGAGGAATGAAGGTTAGCTGCAGCAAGATGGAGTACATGCGTGTGAATGAGAGGGACTCGAGTGGAAAAATGAGGTTACCGGGAGAAGAGATAAAGAAGGTGGAGGATTTTAAGTATTTAGGTTTAACAGTCCGGCGCAATGGAGAGTATGGAAAAGAGGTGAAGAAGTGTGTGCAGGCAGGTTGGAACGGGTGGAGAAATGTGTCAGGTGTGATGTGTGATAGAAGAGTTTCAGCTAAAATGAAAGGAAAGGTGTACAAAACTGTGGTGAGACCAGCGATGTTGTTTGGTCTAGAGACAGTAACACTGAGGAAAAGACAGGAGGCAGAGATGAAGATGCTGAGGTTCTCTTTGGGAGTGACCAGGATGGATAGGATCAGGAATGAGTACATCAGAGGGAGAGCACATGTTAGAGGGTTTGGAGATAAAGTCAGAGAGGCCAGACTGAGATGGTTCAGACATGTCCAGAGGAGAGATAGTGAATATAATGGTAAAAGAACTTAGGTTTATGCTAAAAAACTTGCTGAAACCATTTCAAGTCACATGTGATCCCTTTCTGAACTATATGTGGTCCTTGGACTTCTCGGCTTACCTGAATCCTCAAATGACTCACACAGACACGCACAAACACACACATAAAAAATCTCACAAACTCAAGTATACACAAAAGAGGGGAAGAGTATGGTGGACATAGAGCGTAGGTGGGGAGAGAGACGCTGAGGGAGAATCTGACAGAAAAGGATGCAGTGGAAGAGAATAAAGATTGCTGTAGAGAGTTGATCACATGTCTGGCCAGTGTCCTGAGATACAAAAATACAACCACAGAATCAGTGGTTGTATTTCACAAAACTCAAACTATTATGTTCTAATTAGCTGATAATCTTAGAGAAATACGGTACAACTGCCACAACCAAATGCGGTATGTGTGCCTCAGTGGGTTATGTAAAGTGATGAATATAGTTTTCTTTTAAAGGGATAGTTTAACATATTGGAAATTATTCTTGATGACTTTTTTTGAGAATAAGATGAGAAGATAGACACTACTCACATAGCTAATCAGAATCATGACATGTTAAAACAAGCAAGTCTCTCTAAAGTTTTAAAATATTGCATACATACCCGCTTAGTAATATACACAATGTATTTATTTTGTTTAATGTGCGCACAGAGAAAAATTTAAAAACTGTTTCTGATTTTTGCCTTAGAGATGCTGGTAGGTGTATTATTTAACTTTGGACAAAGCCAGCTGTTACCCCTGTCTCCAGTCCATGTCTAGACTCATAATTTGTACTTAAATCTGATAAAAGAGTGATATCGCTCTTCTTGGTTCACTCGTGGAAAGAAAGTTAGGGTTAGGGTTAGACTTTCTCAAAATGTTCATTTATATGGCAAATGTGTGAGATTTTGATAAACATTTTCTATGGCTCAGTCCTCTTAACCTGAATACCACAATGCATTCCTAGAAAAGTGACATCCAGCAGTTAGCTTTGACTAGCAATGACTTTGACCTGATTACATGTGTTTTTCTCCCACTCGCCCAAGGTTGAAATATATTAGATGGCTGCACTGATGAACTCACATGACTGTGCATCATAATTTTAGTTTCCATAATTATCAGTCCTACAACACTGTGTTATTTTACTAAGTATAACCTTGCATTTAGCATAAACTAAAGTAATTGCAATTGCTCAGACTGTACCATCATCTTATCAACGTACAGAAAAATGGATATGACCTGTGCTTATTACTGATGCATAATCTCTAAAGGTAGTTATGTACATAGTTAGATTTAGAGTCTATTGTTGAGAAGATCCGAGAAGTGCCGGAGAAAAAAAAAAAGGGTAGGGCATTACCCAAACATCATAAGAGGTATCAAGCTCATTTAAAAGCAGTTACTCAAATAAAATACTCATACAATATTTTGCACAAAAGTAACTACTAGCTTGTGTCCTCTCTCTCCCTGTAACACTATTTCTGTCAACTGTAAATGAGATATGTCCAAGAGATTATTACACCCCTTACCTCACTGAGGACCTTAATAAAAATGACGAGGGTCTTGGGGTAAAATACTGAATTCACTTTATTGCTTTAACCCTATGTGCTATAGTGACAAATAGTGGTAAAATTGATCACAAATAGGTTTGGATCCATTTCCTTCTGAAGTACGCTTAAAGGAAGTATGTAAGGAACTTTTGCAGATGGTCTTAAATGAAAACATATTAAATTATAATAATAACTATAACTGCTGCAATAACATTTAACAACATTCAAGATGTCCAATGCACAAAAAATTTTTTCAGTCTATTTCTGTCCTATTTAGTGTAGCGTAATCTGCACAGACAGCTGCTTAAATCACACAAATATCCCACTGCATACAGTATGTGTTTTGCACGTATTAACTGTATCTATATTGATTCATTAGCTCCCAGTCTGTCTGTGAGCTTGTCTGTGTCACTAGGCAATTTTTTAATTTTATTTTTTAATTTTGCAATTAATCCGTGGTTCACATGCCTGGCGAATCATGGGCGTTGATACGTACAGATTACGTGTCAACTACACTTCGTAGTTGATGAGGGTTCACAGGCATATTGAAGGAATAGCACAAGGACATGTTATTCTTTTTTTCCTTTTTTGGTATAGTAGCAAAACATTTTGTCCTAACCTGCTGTCATGAATCTTGGTTTGAATGTAGGTAGCAATATACTGGAAATGAACCAAGTTGCATTAATTTGATTTGCTTTTGAGCTGTAGTTTATTAGTTGCAAAGGTAATCAATAAAATTGCTGTAGGGCTTTGTTGAACTGAACTTCCTTTTTAGCAGAAACATGTGACCCAAAGGATACAAAAGAAGGCAACTGAGTGTATCCAGTAATGCTGAGTGCTACTTTTTTTGTTTGTACTAATTTAAAACCCCCAATTCTTCCTTTCTGTAGGTGGAATCGCTAAGCAGTGGGTTATAAATCAGATGTACCTCTTGGTGTACTCATTGCTGCAAGGGACAGTTGTACTGAAGAGCAGTGTGTGCTGTATAAATATAACTCTGCCTTCCTCTCGCTGTGTATAGATAGAAAAGCCCTTCATCAAACTGCAGTCATGGATGAAATGGACCTGCCCCAGATGAAAAAGGAGGTGGAGAGCCTCAAGTATCAGCTGGCCTTCAAAAGAGAGAAGTCCTCCAAAACAGTGACTGAGTGAGTAGTTAGTTCACAACAGCTCTACAAACATCTGGACAGCTTAAGCACTAAAAAAAAACAATGATAAGTATCTCTAACGACAACAAAGTTCATTTTAGCTACTGTATGCTAGCAGCGTGGCTCAAGTCAGACTGTCGATTGACTACCATTGTATAACATGCATGTCCCCCTTAGACATAAACTATAATAACTTATATAATATGTGAAAAACCTTCCCATCATGCAGATAAACTTCCCATACATCCCATAACAGTCTGACAATCTCAACTCAAGGTCCACTTACATGCTTGTTCTTGAAATTTCAGCTGTGTCCCACGGTCTTCATCAAGACTGGAAACAGAGAGAGGACAGCTAATGTGACTGTGCAAAGATGACAAATTCTGTTTACCACCACCTCTAAACCTTATTTTAACACATTATATCTAATTTCTGCAATCTGTGCAAAACCTAACTGTAAAAACAACTCATTCTAGTTTTATGAGGGGGATTTTTCTATTATATAATATATTATATTAAACTCTGCAGTTTGCCTGGTAAGCTCACAGTGGTGACAAGACTTCAGGACTCCTGCTGTAGCTTCATATTTAATGAGAGTAGTATGGATCCTCTCATCTTACTCGTCCTGAGAAATGCCTATACAAAGTACAACCAGATTATCAAATCAAATCACATTTGTATAGCCCAAAGTCACAAAATACATTTGTCTCAGAGGGCTTTACAATCTGTACAGGGAGTGACACCCTCTGTCCTTAGACCCTCGATTCGAGTGAGGAAAAACTTGCCCACCAAAAAACCTTTAAACTGGGAAAAAAGGTGAAAGAAACCTCAGGAAGAGCAACAAAGGAGTGATCCCTTTCCCAGGACAATCACAATGAATTACAATGGATGATAAAATGAGAATGGGTTACAATAAGAAGAACCTGCTGGACGAGAGAGCACAGAAACTCTGGAGAAGAAGTTTAGTTAGTAACTACTAGTCATATGACTAGTCATATGGCAGCATAACTAAGGGATGACCTGAGCCAGCCCTAACTATAAGCTTTATCAAAAAGGAAAGTCTTAAGTCTACTCTTAAAGGTGTTGACCGTGTCTGCCTCCCGAACACAGAGTGGTAGTTTATTTCACAGAAGAGGAGCTTGATAGCTGAAAGCTCTGGCTCCCAATCTACTTTTAGACACTATAGGAACCACAAGGAACCCACCATCCTGGGAGCGCAATGTTCTAGTGGGGTGGTAAGGTACTATGAGCTCTTTTAAATATGATGGTGCCTGACCATGAAGAGCTTTGTATGTTAAGAGAAGAACGGGTAGCCAGTGCAAAGAAGCCAAAATGGGAGAGATGTGATCTCTGATCTTGGTTCCTGTCAGAACATGTGCAGCAGCATTCTGAATCAGCTGCAAACTCCTAAGAGACTTATTAGAGCAGCCTGATAACAAGGAGTTACAATAATAATACAAATAAATCACTGGAAAGAGAGTATCTGAGGTGTTTGGGACCAATTACGAGAACTTCAGTTTTATCTGAATTTAGCATCAGAAAATTGTGGGTCATCCAATTTTTTATATTCTTAATGCCAATTTGATATTCCAGTCTCTGTAAAAGACTGACTGGCTAAGCGAGATTCTTCCAGTTTAGTGGCACACCATTTACGTTCAGATTTACGTGCCTCTTGTTTTAATTTGCAAGTGTAATTTTTTCAGAGGTGCAATAGAGTCAAGGGTTGTCCATAGTGAGTCTGTAGTATTATTAACAAGCTGATCTATTTGTGAGGGGCTGAAGGAAGCAGACAAGTCCTCTGTAGTATTAAAGACATGGCATTGAATTCAATACTGTAGGAATCATTTCCTTAAATTTGGCTATAGCACTGTCAGATAAACATCTGCTGTAGGAATTTCTGCAAAAGGGCTTATAGTCCAGTAGTATGAACTCAAAGGTTATTAAAAATGGTCAGATAGAAGAGGATTCTGTGGAAAGACTATTAGATGATCAATTTCGATGCCATATGTGAGGACAAGGTCAAGAGCATCAATGAGTCGGTTTATTTACACTCTGACAGAAGCCAGTGGAATCTAACAAAGAGATAAACTAAGACTAAGACTATTATTGTGGTTGTCAACATGAATATTAAAATCAGCTACAATAATTACTTTATCTGTTTTAACGATCAAGCCTGATGCAAATTCTGCAAATTCAGATAGAAATTCAGAATAAGGACCTGGAGCTCAATATAATATAACAGATTGGCTGTAATATTTTCCAGGTTGAGTGAGTAAGGCAAGAATAAGACTTTCAAATGAATTATAATTTAGTTTAGGTTTAGGATTTTTGAGTAAACTTGAGTCAAATATGGCTCCAACTCCACCACCTCGACCAGTACTTCGAGGAATATGAGTATTACAATGACTGGGGGGAGTGGATTCATTTAAGCAAACATATTCATCCTCCTGCAGCCAGGTTTCAGTGAGGCAGAATAAATCAATATCATAATCAGATATTAATTCATTGACTAAAACAGCTTTAGAAGACAAGGACCCAATATTCAAGAGTCCACATTTAATTCTCTTGTTTTGGACTCTTGGAGATGTTGATTTAATTTTTATTAAGTTTTTATGATGAACTCCTCTTCTGTTTATTTTATCTTTAAATAATGCAGGTGGACGGGGGACAGACACAGTCTCTATACTAGATGGTTGGGTGGGCAGCTGCTCTAGTGGTGCAGAGAAGCGTGTAAGACTGCAGCTCTGCTTCCTGGTCTCAACTCTGGAAGCAGAGAAGCGTGTAAGACTGCAGCTCTGCTTCCTGGTCTCAACTCTGGATTGTCACGGGTTAGATTGACTAATAAACTTAGCCATGTTTCTAGATATGAGAACTGCTCCATCCAAAGTGGGATGGATGCCGTCTCTCCTAATCAGACCAGGTTTTCCCCAGAAAGGTGTCCAATTATCTAAATATATAAAGCCCATATCGTTTGCTGGACAACACCTCGACAGCCAGCGGTTAAATGACGATATCAAATCAAATTTTATTTATATAGCCCAAAATCACAAAATACATTTGTCTCAGAGGGCTCGCGGCTATACGTGTCATCACTGGTCACAATTGGTAATAGTCCAGAGAAAATTACGGAGTCCGACATTGGCGGGTGTCATTACCGCCGACGTGAATTGCAATCTTATTATATTTACGCTTAACCTTAGCCAGCAGTTTTAAATTGGACTCAATGTTGCCTGGCCCCTTGGATGCATTTAACTATGGTCCCCGGTGTCGCTAACTTCACATTTTGCACAATTGAGCTGCCAATGACCAGAGTTGGCCTCTTAGTGGGTGTGTCGCTGAGTGGGGAAAATCTGTTAGAAACGTGGAGCGGTTGGTGGTGTATCGTGAACTTCTGTTTGGGGCTATGCCTCCTTCGGACAGTCACTCCCAGCTCCTCGGGAACTACTGGGGGACGGCTAGCTAGCTGCCTTCAGTAGTACCGCACCGGCTACAGGGAAATTGCTAACTATAGCAGCTACTAACTGTTCAGTGGTGCGGTAACGTGTCTCTAAGTCACTAAGCCTCGCCTCCAGAGCTACAAATAAACTACATTTATTCCAGTTACCATTATTGCTAAAGCAGGATGAGGAGTAATTAAACATGTGGCACAGGACAGGAGAGAGGAGAAGAGAGAGTAGGAGAGGAGAGAGAAGCAATTGCTTTAGCTAGGCTAGTGAGTGAGACAAACAGAAACTGATGAAAACTATCAAAATGTGGTTATTAAGTTTAAGAGACCTGTCCGTGTACAAACAAAACAAGTCTAAGTGATGCCGTGAAGTTAGGAGATAATCGTTAATGTGGTGAATATATGAAAATCAGTTTAGGTGAGAAGAACACCGTGGCAGTAACACCGTTAACCAGAAGTGACAGAATATGCTTACGTAAAGCATGTTGTAACGTTAAATCAAATCAAATCAAATTTTATTTATATAGCCCAAAATCACAAAATACATTTGTCTCAGAGGGCTTTACAATCTGTACAGGGAGTGACACCCTCTGTCCTTAGACCCTCGATTCGAGTGAGGAAAAACTTGACCACCAAAAAACCTTTTAACAGGGAAAAAGGTGGAAGAAACCTCAGGAAGAGCCACAAAGGAGGGATCCCTCTCCCAGGACGGACAGACGTGCAATGATGTCACATGTACAGAACAAATCAACACACACATATTGTACACTCACAATGAATAATAGTGATAAATAATGACAATGATAAAATGAGAATGTTTTTAATGAATGATGAATTATTACAGTAACAGTGAAACTTGTGATAGAGAAACAGATGCACAGTAGCAAATCATTAACTAACTGTAATGAACGTTACTTGTCCAATTATCACTGATGTATACAAAGAATGGCTACTTTCTAGTATTACTGGTTATGTAGGGCCAATAACATTTGCTCGCTTTAATGGATGTGATTTCAGCTGCAGTAGAGTACACTACATTGGTCAATTGCAGAAGGTAATGCAATTAGTTACGTCTACTCTTGGGTTGCTCTGTCTCTTTCTTGCCTTGTATGGAAAAGAGGATAGAGGATAGATTGCGGTAATAAACTTACTCTGGAATTTGAAAAATGTCTCTTGTCTCTCTGCAAAGTTTGGTGAAGTGGATAGAGGACGGCGTCCCAGAGGATCCCTTCCTTAACCCGGAGCTGATGAAGAGCAACCCATGGGTGGAGAAAGGAAAGTGTATCATTCTCTAGAAGAAACCGTCCACCCTGCTGTGACCTTTCAACTTTAATTCTGCTGACCAACACACACCTACAGAACACACCCTGAACCTGACCCTTACCTGCCCCTGAAGGCCATGGCAGGACTGCTCACCTTGAATGTACAACAGCTGATATCCCCAACCTCCCCTGAACCCATGCATCCCCAACAAGGGCACATAAACACACACTGACAGAGACACACACTAACACTCTAAACTGCCACACATTCACTGCAAGTTTATTCCTGCCACGTCAATGCATCATTACTATGATATAACAACAATGATCAACACTCCTACTACATGTATATAGATGTATGATGACTTATTTATGGAACTGCTAGTCACTACCTTTCTCTTTGCTTTTACAGTTGACTTCTCGACTCTTCATTGTTAGCGTAGCTGTTTTTTCACCACTTTTGATGAGCTGAGTAGCTCTAATAAACTAAACTGTAGAATCACATTCTTACTGTCAGATTGACTCTAGATCTGCTGAGTTTTATTTCATGGTGAGCTATGGACCACTTCCTCCTATAAACTGACTACTATCATAAGACAAACTTTTAAAATTGAAAGTTAATAGATCACTACTAGTCTGTGGTTGACATAATAGCGATATTAAAGCTGTTAATACCTCTAAACTAAATAATCTACCCCTAAAAACCTGTAGAGATTCGCTTATGTTGGCTCATAGACTAACCCCTCATAAGACACTAAGGAGCTACGTATAAAAAAAACTGTATATAACTTTATGATCATCTCTCTCAGGCAATATAAGATGCTTCTTACTCATCATAATCCTTTCAAACCAGTTTTTGTCTGCATT
Organism: Pampus argenteus; assembly: GCA_036937835.1. Lineage (NCBI taxonomy): Eukaryota > Metazoa > Chordata > Actinopteri > Scombriformes > Stromateidae > Pampus > Pampus argenteus. The sequence continues at coordinate 171,520 of CM072878.1, read as the reverse complement.
CGAGAAACTTCCCATCCAATCCAATATGGAGACAATTGTAATACATTATGAGGCTGCAAGCCATGATAACAGCATGAATCATTCTTATAAGTCGCTAAATCTAAATCATCTAACAATCTAACAACCAAAGCCTTTCTACAGAAGAAAAACATGCATGAACGAAGAAAGGTTCACCATGACAGAAACTACTTTCACAGCAGTTGCCCCAGTGTGACTCCTACAGTTTTCATGGCTATCACATTTTTACATAACAAAGATATAAGAGATTTTGCAACCAGTGTGGTTGTGCTTCGGTGTCATTAGGTGAGAGAGTGTCATAGCAGCTGTCTGTTGTTGTTAGAGCAGAATGAGGCTCTGGGTCTCTGGAGGGGTTTGATTTTACTGCTCCTTCTCCTCCTAAGCTACATCTCTTCCCCTGAGGACAACGCACAAACACATACATGCACTAGGCATGCAAAACACCAGTGTCTAGCAAAGGTGCCCTTTCGACACACGTACAGATGGACCCCTTTAACTTATTAACTTATTGATTAATACTTGTTTTATTTATTTATTTATTGACAATACTTTTTTGTCTCATGTGTCTGCACCCCCTCTTCCTCATACCCCAACTTGAAAGAAAAAAAACGAAAATGACCACATTGAAAAAAAAAGAAAGAAACTACACCTCGCCAGATCACCATCTACTACTGCCTTGCACACAGTTTCCTTAAAAACAAGAATGTAAATATGTGGCATGGGATTTGAACATCTGAACTGGCCTGTGTGTGTATGTGTGTGTGCATGCGTGCATGTGACTACGTGTATTTCTGTATAAATTTGGAAATACAACTCCCTTGTGGTTGGTTTCACACACACACACACACATAGCTGCATTGCACATGTACAAACACTGCACACACACTGCATAGTGAGTAGGTGTATGAGAGGAGGAGGGCAAGGATGTGGGATTTTCTAAATGACTTGGGACAGGAAAGCCTCACATCATCTCAGTACTGTAATGAGTCTCATTATATACATTTTCTTCAACATGACCCAGTTCCCCAAAGGCTACTCTCTAATTGGATGACTTTGGTCCTATGAAGTAACTGCAAATATTTAAAGTATATGGTCCATGATGTGCTTTATGTTATGCAAGTATCTTATGAATTGCACTTCTTACTCCCTGTAAAACATGTGTGGAAGGAAAAGATTCAGTCATACTGATATGAGCTACATTTCTTAAAATGTTGCTAGGGAACATGTTGTACTCTGGAACAAAATAACAACACCTAATTGTGTCATTATGAATCTGAAGCAAGGTCAGTGAATTTAGGATGAAGCCATTTTAGAAGTCACATGAGAGGCATGTTGATGTATCACTGCAAGTATGCATTTCCTTTTTTTGTTTTTGCTCTTTTATTTTATTACCTTTGGTGTTGAAAGCTTCGTGTTTAAGTATAGTCTAGCTGTTAGATTTGGAATATTTAAGGATAGTTTCATGATAAATGCATGAGGGGGGGCTTTTAAAGTCTCTTCTAGTGTACAAGGAGCTGACATTTTGAGCTTCATGTTTGTAGCTTTTCCAGAGTAATCCTCCTCCACCCCCCGCATGTGCTTTTAATTCTGATTTTACATTTTTAAGTTTATTCTGTCACTCTAAATGGTTTAAAGCTTAGCTCTTACAATACTGCTGGAAAAAGCAACAAATGCTGTCTGCTTACAGCAGCCGAATACCAACACTCCAAAAGTATGTGAGAGGATTCCTGAGTCCACCTGTCCTGGTCTGTTTTTTTCTGTCTGGCTACTGTAACTTTACTTGTTTGTTTTGTTTTTATATAATCTGAACGTGCGTATTTATGTTATTACTATTATAATGACAGCATAAAATCATGTCTAAATATCTAGCAACATATTCCCTGTGAGAGTGCTTTAGAGAACATATTATGCATCAGATCAAGTCCTAGTGTGAAGATGACAATGAGCAATAAATTAAAGATCATTTTTTATTGAATGTTTTACAAAAACATTTATCTTACTAAATAAAGTAGAAAATTTTTAGACAACTCAGTCTTTTTTTCATTTTTTCTGTGTGTACCTCTGTAAGCACAACAAATTTACATCTGTTAATCCACAAGAAGAGTGGCATGGTTCCGGATTCAAAACAACTGAGCCAATCAGAGCTGAAGGTGGGCGGGATTATGAATGGGGACATCTTTAATTGCTGCAGAGAGCAAAAATAACTACACCAATGAGAAAATGACCATAAAACTCAAAGCATTGATACTGGTTGTAGTTGGTAGTCAGTGTTGGGTAAGTTACTAAAAAAAAGTAACAGGTTACTTTACTTCAGTTACTGCTTTGAACTGTAATGGAATTACTTTACTCATTCCTAATTTAAAAAGTAACTCACTACTCATTACTTTACTTTACTTTTTCCCACTCATTCAAATTCTGTATGCAAAAATGTGTGCACAAACAAGATTATTTCATTTAACTTTATTTTAAAGGCAATGACCTTGTCCAAAGTATAAATATGGTTCAAGGCATAACTGTATCATTTGAAAAATGATGCAAAAATAAAAGTCTGAAAACATGACTGAAAAGTAGGCTATAGGCCTACATAAAGTCCAAGGCATTTGAAACACTTGTAATTTGAAAACACAATGAACTTCTAGCCCTGTACTTACAAACAAATGCTTCACAGTCAAACCCACAAAATAAAAAATGGAGGCTATACAAAGGCAATCAGGTGAGACAGAACCAACATATTAACTTTACTACACTGTATGTATGCAACATAAAATGTACCTTTTATGTTATTACATGACATGAACTGGCCATGCAGAACATAAATAAATTAATTAATTAATTAATTGCCGAATGCCCCTGTACACTCGTCCACATCCATGACTTCGCTACTCCCATGATCTCACGCGAACTCTGCAGCAGCACGCATGCGCCAGTAGTCTGATTTAACCCAGTGCCAGGAAGAGAGAATTCATGCTGGTTTACACAAATCATTTTGTTTTATTAATCAACATATAGATGATTTCACTGCACAAAAAGGTAACGCGGTAACAAGCGTTACTGTAGTCTAGTAACTGTAATGAAGTTACCAAAATTTTAACTGTAATGCGTTACGTTCCTACGTTCCTGACAAGAGTAATGAAATTACAACACTGTTGGTAGTTTTCTCCTTTGTAGACAACAGCACCAGGCTAAACACACACTTAGAACTTTGCCAACAAAAGGCAAACAACTTTTGTTCAAATACAAATATTCATCATTATATTTCCATTCATGGTTGTGGAAAGTCAGCTGGCTATCTAGTTTAAAGTTTAAAGCTAACTAGTTATCATGGTACGGTGACACAAAATAGTTATTGATTTCCCCAGGTCAGGGCTGGGCTAGGGTTTTTCCTATGGGCAATGTGGTAGGCCGCACAGGGCGCAATTTTTTCTAAAATAATACCGTTAATTTCCACGTCAAGTTGGTACAGCGTCTTATCAACTGTCTTATCAAACTACTGTCTTGTTAACTCGCTGCTGAGAGTCATACAGGTTGTGTGTGCGTGTGTGTCAGAACAAAAGGCAGGGGGAGGGGGAACAACCTGCGGCTGCAGAGGCTGAGAGCACTTTGAGTCTCACTCAGGAAAAGCGAGGAGGAGGGGGGCAGGGAATAGCTGACTTCTTATTATTATGATTTCAGAAAACACAACACAAACTTATGCTCTACAATTGTTTTCCATTCATAAAATTAATAGAGAATTTATAGCTTTGTAATGTATTGGTTATGTGAAAATGTCCCAAAAAAAAAACAACAAAAAAACACCACAAATCTGTAGCTGCATCACCTATGTAAATGTGTTTACATCACATCAGTCTACTTGATTGAGGCTCTGACGGAAAAGGTGAAAAGTTCGATTAATCATTGAAAAAAGGTCAAAGAAACTATCAGGTGCCCAATTCAGAAAGAGAAGAAAGGAAGACAAGGAGAAAAGATCGAAAGATAAAGGTATGTATGTCTCTCTGAGTGATGTTAATTGTACCTGTAATAACAGCTTATACACTGTTTATTAGCCTCTTGTTAATAAGTTGCCACCTAGCCACTGGAAGAAAAGACAACTGTACTTGGCTTTTAGTAGTTGTTTTTGTTTTGTTTTAGCAACTATTAGAATTTGAGGCATCATGTCATGCAGTTAATTTCACCCAGAGACTTTATATTTGCAACACAACCAGTGCAGGTTCACACAGGCTGTTAGTCAACAAGACGTTTTGACTGTGTGTTTTTAATGCTATATGTGGGTCTATGCCAACTTAAATAATTCTAATATACGTTGACATAACATTTTATAAAGTATATGTGACATAGCTTTTTGAATAATTTGTAGTGTGGTATTTTTAGTTAATAGGATCTTAAAACATTATGATAAATTGACTAGGCAAAAAATGTGCAAAAGTCAAGACTAGAAAGTAACAACAAAAATCTCTCTATCAAGGCAGTACAAAAACTTATAAAAACACACTGTGGCTATGGCAGGGAAGAAGGCTTGGGTGATCAACAGGAGACATAACACAGAACCTATATAAACACATAGATTGGGTGATGGGAAGCAGGTGGGTAAAATTAGGGATCACAACAACAGGTGACACACAGGGTAAGGACAAGTGACCTGTAACTAGAGGAAGGGAGAATTTCAAAATAAAACAGGAAGGCAAGACATAAAAAACAAGACCCACAACATCTCACTACGTTATGACAGTCCGGCCTGATTTAATTTTTTTTCAGTCTGATGTTTCCTAGCCAGAGAAAATGAAAACTGTTGTTTTAACAGTGATGTTTTAATTTAATTAATTCAACCTCCTAGTGTAAAAATCTAGGCTGTCACAAGATGCTTTTTAGCAAGTATGCTAGCCTCACATTCTTTTTACATCTTCTCCTGTTCTTTCCTTTTTTCTGGACTTCAGTTTTATATTCCTTGGCCTATAGTCATCTTCATATTTTTTTTTATTTAATTACTTTATTTTTTCAACCTCTTAGCGCAGCTCTATCATCAATGCATAATACCAATCAAAAGTTTCAAAACAGTTATTGAAGTAAATGGAAAACTGGGTCCAAACCTTGGACCAATACTGTATGTTAGTAAGACTTTTAAGCAAAAATCTTCAGGAGAAGACACAAAGAACCACGAATGAAAAAAAAGAAAAAAGAAATAGATTGAGAGAAATATATGAGATAGAGGCCGAGGAGGCAGATAATCATATAGGCGGCTAAACTCAAGGGAAAGACAGAAAGCTGCCTTTCCTTCCCCTTCACCGCTTCTTGCATCTCATGAATAATAGAAAACAGGAGATATAGGAGGGCTCTCACTTTTTCTATAGTCTGTCAGCGCCTCTTGGTCTCTGGCTTTCTCTTTCCCTCTCTGTCTGTGTCATACATTTTCTGAGGCAACTAACATAAAGTACTTTTATTCATATTATTCTCTGATTAATTTCAGTTTAGCTCAGTTAGCTTTGAGTGAGTGTTTCTGTGCTTTAAATGACAATTTATACCGTGGCTTGAGTGTGAAACAGAGCCCCACTGCCCGTTGTTCATAAAATGACACAAATAGCACCTTTGGGCGACTCAGCAGGAAATCTCAACCTTCATTTATTCCACAAACATTGGTATATTTATTCAGTATCAAATAGTTTGTTAGATATTGTTTCAGAAATAGAAGGAAAGGATGGTGGGACAGCTGACTCTTGCATAGAGTATGTCTGTCTGCTTTTTATGGGTCAGCTCCCCTCAATCCCTTCGGCACACACTGACACACACATACTCACTAATGCACTCAATCCCCCTCACCCACGCTGCTAAATCCTCACCCCCATTGTCCCTTTCCCCCCTGAAATCCTTAAACCATCAGCTCTCCTCCCCACACACACACACACACACACACACACACACACACACACTTCTCCTCACTGTTCGCCCAGTCTGTCTGCAGACAGGGCTAATGCATGATAATGGCTCTCTAACCCCCAATTTACTCTCAGATTACACTCTTGCGCACACACAAACATGCATACCAATACATCTCCGCATACATTCACACATTTCCATTTCCCAGTTTTTGGGATTAATAAAGTATCTATCTATCTATCTATCTATCTATCTATCTATCTATCTATCTATCTATCTATCTATCTATCTATCTATCTATCTATCTATCTATCTATCTATCTATCTATCTATCTATCTATCTATCTATCTATCTATTTACATATAGGCTTAAACACATATTGGTTAGTATGTGATCATATACTTACATACATACACACAGACACACATACACGAACACAAAACAGGCACTAATGGCCTGCTGGTCCTCAGCATGTACATTCACAAGTGGATTAAGATTAACAATCCTCCCGCTACACCACTACACACACAAACACATAGTCTATACGAGGGGAACCAAAACCAATCTCTAATGCACATTACTGCTGGTGGTGATAATCTCTCTCTCTCTCTCTAACAAGCACACACACACACACACACACACACACACACACTGAGCTGAGTACGCCAGGCTAACTGAACAGAAGATATCTAATCTAAGAGTTTAAATCCACTCTTTCGTGGACCTACTTTCTCTCTCCCCTACTCTCTCATGAATGTAGTTCTCTGTATTTGAATGGGGACAGTGCTGACTAGCTGGTCTCAGATAAATAAAACCAGCCTTAAGCCTATTGAGATAGATACTAAGAGAAATAAGCCTTAAAGGGCTTAGGCAAAATGCTGAAATGTCAATATAAAATAGTGTTATTTTACAGTAATACTAAAGGCAAAAGTGGTTATACTATTATACCATGTATTACAGTGTTGCACTTGGTTGTTCACATGATAAATGAACAATGATAAGTGGTTTTGTGAAGAATTAAAAAGAGAGCCTAAGGAGTGTCTAATTACTGCATAATGGGAGTATTTATGTTCAAGTATGTTTCCAAAACTTGTAAAAATTGCAGCAGCTCCTGGGAGACTCTTGAGGAATCACAATGACCTGTGAGGCAAAGATCACAGACAGACAAAGACAGATCAAGACAGCTACTTTTTGGTAGCCTTACTTGTACTGTATGATAGGTATGACTCAACAGCAAGGGGACAATGTGGTGAAACCTATTTTACCTGTATTTAGGTCAAATGTACTCAATGCAAACGTTTTCATACGTAAAAATTATGATTATGAGATACATTTTTATGTATTTGTATTTCTATTGTTTTGGCAACTAAAATTAATTATCTTTCTAAATTTTAGCTTGAATTATTTCATTGCACACATAGGCAGCTTTGAAGGCAACCTAGTGTGTCATTGCTCTGCAGAAGCGAGTTATATATGTTTGTTTTTCCTCTCCTACATGCAGGCTATTTTGGGCATTCAAAAACATCTCTCCTTCACTCTAACTCCCTTAACTCAAAATTTTATTGTCTCTTCCTGGTTTGTCAAAAAGTTTGTTTCTTTCTGTCTGTCCCTCTTCATTCTCTCTGTGCCTGTTTCTAGAGATCACTGAGCTGATCCACTGATCAGAGCTGTGGATTCCCTTGTGTTTAGGTTACCATCAACTCTCATTATCGCAGCAAGGGTAAATCCATCAGAGCTACAGCTCACTCTGCTATATCCAGATGGGGCTTTCAAGAAACTCACATGTTTTTACATGTTATACATTTTACAGTCTTTGCCAGCTCTGGGCAGCTTTCAGTTGCACAATAAATATGTATGCAGCTGTGGGTTACTGCTAAACATTTGTTTAACCTCTGAAAAGTATGTGACTGTTGCTGCCTTTTTCAGCTGTCAGTGACAGTAGCCTATTACAATAGGCAATTTAGTATTTAAATTAAAGGCCATGTCTAACTATCTAAGTGGGAAGAATCACAGGTCTAGTTTGTGTGACCTCTGCCTGTCATTGCAATAGATGATTTATGCCAATAGTTTTCTCTAAATAGTAAGTAGAAATAGTTTTTTTTGGAAACATGTTCATTCCCTGCTAAGAATTAGATGAATAGATTGATACTATTGTCAAGTATGTATGATGAATATGAACAGCAGGTTAGCTTAGCATAATTTTTACAATGCTAAGATAACCTAAAAATTCAATAAATGAAATATAATGTGTTTATTTATGACCCTTAGAGCTGTATGAAAGTGCAATTTGTTACTTTCAGAAAGAGTCACCTGAGCAGTTTGATTTGTGCTAAGCTATGCTAAATGTGGTGCTTAGCAAGAAAATACATGTATTTCTATTCCTTGTACCTGTACCGTCTTGACTTTTAATTGTCACATGATATATATACGGGATTGTTCAAACCAGACAAGCCTGTATTTTGAAGAATTAGGAATGGTCAGTAAAATGTACATTATTTTGATAAAATTATGATATATTACAATTATCTCAACACCAGTGGCGGCCGGCCCATAGGGGCCACTGGGGCGCCACCCTCCCTGATAAGAGGGGGAAAAAATGTCATATATATTTTTACAAATTCTGTTATAGATGTCGGTTTTACCCACTAGTGTGTGCCTACATGCAATGTGAATTATAAACTATATTTCCCACCTACTAACATTCATTCACCAGTGAATTTCCACAGACAGATTTCTTTGTTTCTGTCATGGGGTGCTGATCAGAGCGCCCCAGCAGTGCAGCAACATAGCCAATGGTGTACAGTTGCCAGGGTAAATTAATAAATATATGACCAATCAGTGTCGCAGTAAAGTATCGTATTGGGGCACTGAAAAAGTCGCCCCTGGGGCAGAAAATACTGCGAGATTCTTGAACGCGAAAGGCTTGTGCGCGCTCTAGTACGGCGAGGGCACTGTCAATCAGAGAGATGATGGCGAGAAAAATAAAGGAGTACAACCGGAGTTTTTGCAGGAGTTGGTTCATGCGCAAGTCGTGGCTGACAGGCTGTGAAATAGCCAAAGCACTTTTTTGTTTTCCCTGCATTCTTTTTAAAAATGACAATTGTGATTTAACACAGTCAGGACAAACCGACTTGAAGCACCTCTCTGAACGCATCAAAAAGCATGAACGATAAAGAGTTCATATGGAAAACTGTGTCAAGCTAGCTGTGCTCGTAAAGATTAGCACAGCAGCGCAGCTGGATGATGGACACCGTGTTGCAGTAAGAAGGCACAATGAGGATTTTTTAAATTACATATCATGTCATAGGTATGTAACACCATTATGTGCCATGCCATGGAGAGGTTTTCCTTTACCAAGCACCTGGTCAGCGCCACTCTACTGCAAGGAGGCTTGTTCCCACAACACAACAGGAAGTTCCCAGATTCAGCACTGGATACCACGGTGGAAGCCAATCCCTCACTGGAAAAGGACAGACTTAAAACGGAGCTGTCCCTGATCTACAGCAACGAGGAGCTCCAGAGTTGCAGTGGTGCACTGGCACTTTTTCAGGTTTTGGGGGAAAATAACCTTCAAGATACACTCACAGAAACTGTAAGCCTTCTCAACATCCTCATCACCACACCAATGACAACGTCAGAGTCAGAGAGGTGCTTCTCAACCTTAAACAGGATAAAAACTTTCCTAAGGAATAGTATGGCACAAGATCGCCTCAATGCTCTGGCTATGCTTTCCATAGAGAAAAAAACTAACACGGGACATCCCTGATTTCAACACCAGAGTCATTGAGAAATTTGCCATTCAGAAAGACAGACAGGCAAAGTTCTTGTACAAATAAGAACTGTCCATCCCATCAACTCACTCATCATATTACACTCACCTTAGAAACAGAAATTTACCCTTCACTCACTCACTCACTCACACACACACACACACACACACACACACACACACACATACTGCTGATTTGTATATATTGTATAGCTGATCATACCCTTGTTGTAAAGTTCTGTAAGTAGAATATTGTATTTGATACCCTTCCTTTCAAAAACATCAATGGAGCCTTATACAACTGTAAATAGTTAATTTATTTTATCTGTGAAACTGGTGAGATTAAAACATTGTTGAATTGTAGGTGTCGTCTGACTTTGAATTCTTATACTAGACTAGAGTAATGTATTGTCACATCAGCCCCACTAAGAATATTTTTCACCAGTCGCCACTGCTCAACACAATCATCTCATTTAAAATATTCGAGTGAAATTGGCTTCTTTTTTTAAAGCATGGGTTGAAAACACATGTGTTTCACATTAATTACAGCTTTTACTCATTTAGGTGTGCCAGTGAGCTATGGCATGTGTTATGTACCTACCTTATCTTACTTTCTGTCACACCGCGGTGAGGTCAAGCTGGGTTTTTGTTATGTCTTGTCATTTCCTGTTTTATTTTGAAAGATAACTCTCCTCCCGTTTCAGGTCACTTGCCTTTCGTCAGGTCACCGGTCTGATTGTCTTCCACGCCCTGATTGTTTCCACCTGTTCCCCATTTCCCTCATGTGTGTATATATAGTCTGCGTTTCCCCTTGTCCCGTGCTGAAGCGTCTTTGTACTTTCTGTCGTCGCACCCAAGCCTTTCCATTGACTCGAGGCCTGTTTCATAGCTGTAAGTGTAGAAAGTATTTTTGTAGCCTGTTTTCGTCCTCCGGGATCGTTTTTGTTTCTAGCCAGTTTAGGAGATTAGGTATAGATATAGATAGTTCTGTTTCCTCCTCATTTTCAAGTGAGTGTTTTTGTTGGATAAATTTATTAGTTAATTCCTTCCCATTTTGGTGAAGCGTTTTTCTGTCTAGTTTAGTGTCTGTGATTTTCAGAGAGTAGCAGAGTTTTAGTTAGAGTTCTGGTCAGTGTAGCCATTTTTGTTGTAATTTTTATAGACTGTGTATCAGCAGCTCAGAAACAATACAAGTTTCTTCCAAACCTGCCTATTCCGCGTCTGAGTCTGCCGCTTTGTTCTGGGCCTGACACTTTCATCCACACTGACATTTATTTTTTTTGTAGTCCATTTTTGCAGGATGCAAAGCAGTGAATAAATACAAACAATTCTTAGGTTAAATTAAATCATGAGAGAAAAATGTCTTACATGGGTGGTTCAGATAACCATGATTTAACAAGGACCTTGAAAATCTGGAAATATTGATGTATCCATATTTAGATGCTGTCTGGTCAATTTAAATATCACAATTTTCCAAGCTTCATCAAAACGAGACCCATTAACCTAGCAATAATCCAAGCTCAGCACTACAAGATCAATAATAACCCGCAAACACTGCCTCACTAAATCCACATAACCCAGACAGATCATCTATGAGGTCGGGTCACTGGGGGGAGGAGCAGTACACCACAAAACACTAGCAGAACACAGACATTACTTGTGGTGTGTTAAGGACATATGCTATAGTAATAACACATCATATAAAATGGACATGTTATAATGTATAATTACTTTTAATTACAGAATATATTAAATGTTTGATTTGTGGACGAACAAGTCAAAATACTTGTGAGCATTTCCAACTGTTTATTAAACAATGTAACCTATGGTTTCCCAGCTTTATGGATACAATGTGTGCATATTAATGCTAATCATCAGCATCTTAGTATTATTGTGAGCATGTTCCAATGCTAGCATTTAGCTCAAAGTACTGCTGTGCCTTAATATAGCTTCATAGTGTAGCTAGCATGGCTGTAGACTCAGTGTTAAGAATATGCATGGCTGTAGACTCATAGTGTTAAGAATATGTTCAAATGTTAATTAAACATCAAATCAAATCAAATCAAATCAAATTTTATTTATATAGCCCAAAATCACAAAATACATTTGTCTCAGAGGGCTTTACAATCTGTACAGGGAGTGACACCCTCTGTCCTTAGACCCTCGATTCGAGTGAGGAAAAACTTGCCCACCAAAAAGAAAAAGGTGGAAGAAACCTCAGGAAGAGCCACAGAGGAGGGATCCCTCTCCCAGGACGGACAGACGTGCAATGATGTCACATGTACAGAACAAATCAACACACACATATTGTACACTCACAATGAATAATAATGAATTACAATGGATGATAAGAATCATTATAAAAAGATTCAGATGTTATGAGTTTGGTTCACTATGTTGAATGCAGAAGGGGAGGAGGAACATGTGAGTTTTCCTGTTGAATGTACTATGTCAATCTTCATTAATAGAATATCTTTATTTGTCATTGTCACATGTACAACGAAATTAAAAGTGCCAACCAGTCAGTGCAAAAGATTCCACCAAGTGCAAAATTTATAAAGTGCAAGAAATTACATAACAACAACAACAACAACAACAAATGGAACAGATTACTGTGTGAATGATTGTCAGCGTGCCTTAGTTTTAGCAGCATTTAAACAGGTGATTGCCGTGGGGTAGAAACTGTGCATGAATCTGTTTGTCCTTGCCCTGATTGATCTGTACCGCTTTCCTGATGGCAACAGTTCAAACAGGGGGTGGCCAGGGTGTGAGGTGTCTTTTATTATATTGTGGGCTTTCTTCACACACCGCAAGCGGTGAAGATCTTCCAGTGTGGGGAGGGGGCAGCCAACAATCTTTTGGGCGGTCTTGATGACCCCCTGGAGCGCATTCCTCTGAGCTGCTGTGCTGCTAGCGTACCATATACATATGCAGTATGTCATTATACTTTCTATGGTGGCTCTGTAGAAACAGATAAGCAGCCTTTGTGTGATGTTACTCTTTCTGAGTGTCCTTAGAAAGTACAGTCTGTGTTGGGACTTCTTCAGCAGCTCAGAGGTGTTTGCGCTCCAGGTCAGGTTGTCCTCAATGCTGACTCCCAGGAAGCGAAAGTTTGTTACTCTCTCCACGCTTTGCCCGCTGATGTTAAGTGGAGAGATCTCTGTCCTTTTTTTCCTATAGTCAATTATGAGTTCTTTTGTCTTTGAGGTGTTCAGGAGAAGGTTGTTGGCCACACACCATGACACCAGCTGCGTTACCTCGTCTCTGTAGGCAGACTCGTCACCCCCAGATATGGGCCCCACCACCGTGGTGTCGTCTGCAAATTTAATGATGGTGTTGCTCTGATGGACAGGGGAGCAGTCATGTGTGTACAGGGAGTAGAGCAGTCGGCTGAGCACACAGCCCTGGGGAGAGCCAGTGCTGAGGCTCAGGGCTGGGGATGTGTGGTGGCCGATTCTCACTCTCTGTTTGCGGTCGGAAAGGAAACTGTTAATCCACATGCAGGTTGTGTGAGGAAGCCCCAGGTCTCTCAGCTTGGTCACCAGTCTGTGTGGGAGGATGGTATTAAATGCTGAGCTGTAATCCACGAAGAGCATCCGCACATAGTTCCCTTGTCCCTCCAGGTGTGACAGGGCGGCATGGAGTGCTGTGGCCACGGCGTCCTCCGTGGATCGGTTTGCTCTGTACGCAAACTGGTGGGGGTCAAGGCTGCGTGGCAGGGCTGATGTGATGTGATTACGGACCAGTTTTTCAAAGCACTTCATCACCACTGGGGTGAGTGCCACTGGTCTGTAGTCATTTAGACCAGAGATGTGGGGCTTCTTGGGCACAGGAACTATGATGGAGGACTTGAGACAGGGTGGGACATTTGACTGTGCTAGTGATCTGTTGAAGATCCTGGTGAAGATCCCAGCCAGCTGGTCGGCACAGTCCCTCAGCACCCGGCCCGGGACGCCATCAGGACCCGTCGCCTTCCTCGGGTTGACAGCCCGCAGCGAGCGCCTCACCCCGTGTTCCTCCAGAGTGAGGACTGTGCTGCTGTGGGCTGCGTGGTGTTGTTGGGCCTCTGGTGCTGTGACCTCAAAGCGGGCAAAGAAGATGTTCAGCTCCTCTGCCAGTGCAGGGTCACCTTCGGCGGCTCCGGGGTTGGTTTTGTAGTTTGTCAGATGCTGGATGCCCTGCCACACCTGCCTGCTGTTGTTACTTTCCAGGTGGACCTCGATTCTTCTCCTGTATTCCGCTTTGGCCAGTTTGATGCCTCTCCTCAGGTCGGCTCGAGCTGCACTATAGTGGTCTCTGTCGCCGGTCCTGAAGGCGATGTTTCTCTGTTTCAGCAGCTGCTGGACCCCCCTGGTCATCCAGGGCTTTTGGTTTGGGTAGACCCGGATGCGTTTTTGCACTGTGACAGTGTCTATGCAGTTCTTGATGTAACAGAGGACACTGTCTGTGAACACATCCAGGTTTTGATGTTCAAAAATGTCCCAGTTGGTCCTTTCAAAGCAGTCCTGTAGCTGCATGGAGGCCTCCTCTGGCCATATGGTAACAGTCCTTGTAGTGGTGTGAGCGCTTTTCTTAACGGCTGCATATGCCGGGATTAGGAACAGTGATATGTGGTCAGACTGGCCCAGGTAATTAAGAAAATTAGATTGCATGCTTCATGCAATTGGCTGCTAAAAAAATAAGCTAGATACATGGAGACAACAGTGCAATGCCAAATGCAGTGTTCCACACACATTAGTACAGGAGGGTGATCCTCTAAATATGTCAATACCATCAGCACCAAGATGGCTGCGCGCACACGTCAGTGGTTGTGTTACTCTCTGTCTTTGTTTGTTTTAAGTGTTTTAAGCATTTTTTAAAGGGCTTTTAAGCGATCTTAATGATATATCATCAAGTTTCGATCATCCCTTTTAAAAATAAAAACCTCTAAACGTTCTATATATGACATTATATTGCGAGTAAGAAGCTGCAACTGAAGCACTACCACAGGTAGCCTACCTGTCATCACCTGTCCCGCTCCTGTGAGCTGGTTTTCTTTGGACTCGTCCAGGCTGTGATCTGTGCTCCAGCTGCCACTCAGGTGGTCCTCCGCTGTGGGTTGTAGTTTCACCGAGAGCGGCTGCTACTGCTAACCACAGGTGTCTCCGGACTGATCTTTGGTCTACCTGTTGGCTCTGGTTGTTGGATCCGGGCTGATGTCCACCGTGAAGCTGTGTTCGGCTGCCAGAAGCTACTGCGCCTGCTGCCCGCTGGAGCCGACCCGCCGCTGGAGTCGACCCTCCGCTGGAGCCCGCTGGAGCCGACCGACCCTCTGTTGGAGCCAATCCTCCGTTGCCCGCTGGCCACGGGAGTCCGTTAGCCACTAGCTGCTAGCCGACAGAGCACGTTAGCCACCAACGACAGGAGCCTGCTGGGTGGGGACGAGTCCACTTGCTGCGCTCCGGGCGCCTTTTGTGTTTGCCTTCCTTATTAATGTACCTATAGATAGTAATAATGAAGCTACATTTGCTTTTGCTTTTGGTGGGTTGTTTTTGTCGAGCTGTGGTGGTGGGGTGCATGGACATGCCCCCCATACACCTTTGGGTCCTTCCAGGTCAGTAACCTGCACCTGGTCATTAGCTGTTGATAAGTTGACCCAACATCCAGTGCTGTCCTGCTGCATGCCGGGAGAAAATCATGTATCTCTTCTTCCTTTGATGTGTATATCTGTCTTGCAAGACAGTTTCATATACACAAAATCTTCATTTGCTGACCTGGTAAATTCTAGTAATGATGACAAGGAGTCAACTTCGAATGTAAAACGGAAATGTTTCATCCTCCTCCTCCTTTTATTATCAGGCAATGTTCAGCCTAACCCAGGCCCCTTTCTGAAGAATCTGAGTACCCCTGATGATTTCAGAGCCAGATCAGGTCTGGGCATCTTACATCTGAATGTCCAGAGCCTGCTGCTTAAAATTGATTTAATCAAGATCTGGGTACAGACAACTGAAACCGATATTCTTGTGTTGTCCGAAACTTGGTTAAATAAATCAGTATCAGATCAGGATATCTCTATAAATGGTTACAATGTATTCCGCTGTGATCGTCCCAGGAAAGGTGGAGGTGTAGCCATTTATATAAAAAACAAATTTCATGCTACTCTTCTCTCCTTTGTATCCATTAGTAAACAGTTTGATTTTTTGGCATTGAAACTTGAAACCATTTTGAGTCCTGTTTGAGTCCCAGCAACTTAAAAATGTTTGGTTGAAGTTGTATTTGAAATATGTCAAAAATGCTGCTGCTACGCCAGGATAAACTTACACAGGCATTCCTTATCTGCCTTTTATCAATATTATTTGCAAATACACGAACAGGTTATTTTGGAGGGCTAAAACTAGGCTACACTAGAAGACTACACTAGCATTTGGACAGGCATTTTTCAGGCTTTGCTTTAGAAGTGCTTCTGTGTAGTAATTTTCTAAAACAGCTGCATACCATCGTTCTTAACAGAAATGAGGGTAGGAAAACTGGGTATGTTGATATGATCCAAAATATACCACAGTGCCCAGGTTCATCCCAATGATGAAACATGTCACCTAAGGAAACTGTGTGGCTCATTTATGTGTTTTTGGACAATGGCAATGGTAATAAAAGAAAGATGTTAAGATGGGACAGGATTTATAACATGACTAATGCAGTACCACTAAGCTGTAAAGGAAACCCTGCTGTATACTGTCCATAGCTGTGATCAAGGATCTGGTTCATTAAGATGTATGCACTGAGCCATGTACTGTATGACTTCAGCTTCAGAGGGCTGAATTTTGCCTCATCTTTTTGCCTTACAAGGTAAGGTACAATTCTATTCATCACTCAACTCTCTTGGTTCTCTCTCTGCCTTCCTGTGTTTCCCCATGTTTCTGTCTTCCTTTCTGGCCTTACTTTGTTTCAATGGCCAGTCTTTCTCTGACCATTTGATGTATACCGTGTATAAATTAAAAGATGTGTGTGTGCGTGTGTGTCTCTGTCTGTCTGTCTGTATGTCTCTCTCTGTCTCTCTCTCTCTATGTCTGTGAGAGGAGTGTGTGTGGAGGAGCTGGATGAATTTGAGTGTTTGCTCCCTTTCTATTTTTATCTTTTCTGTATTTTTTTGTTGTGTGTGTTTGTGAGTATAGTTGTCTTTGTTTGTTTGGTTGGTTGTTCTTTGGTTAGTTAAGTGTTTGTTTGTCACGTGTTTTGCCAGCCACGCTCTGAGGAGCTGGCATGGCGTCCAGCAGCGTTTTCTTCAGGCTGACACGGAGGCACGCCATTAAAATCGGAGCCGGCTCTCCGTGCAGCTTGGAGGAGGTCGCACTGGCCGTGGGAGAGGTCATCGGGCACGGCTCTGTGAAGTCCGCTGCCCGTATGAACAGCGCGGTGGTCCTGTTCCTGGAGACGGTGGAGCAGGTGAACAGGTTGGTGGAGACGGGCATCACGGTGAACGGGATGTTTGAGCCGGTGATGCCACTGACGCAGCCGGCAACAAAGATCACCTTATCAAACGTCCCCCCGTTCATCAGTGATGACTTTTTAACCAGAGAGCTGTCCAGACATGGACAGGTGGTGTCACCCATAAGAAAGGTGTTGTCAGGCTGCAAGTCCCCCCTGCTGAGACACGTCGTGTCTCACGCAGGCAGCTCTTCATGTTGCTCAACAACAAAGAAGAAGACTTTGATTACCGCTTCCGTGTCCGCGTGGATGACTTTGAGTACGTGTTGTTTGCAACGTCATCTACGGGGAGAGACATATGATCAAAGCCTGGTCAGCGGTGGGTCAACTGTTGATAAATCTTTCAGGGAAGCTTTTAGCTTTTATTGGACTGATTTTAGACTGAAAAAAACTTTGTCAGTTTGTCAGTCTGAGGCAGTGGTGGGACCATGGATAAGTTCAAATTAAACTTTTATGTCAGCAGCACAGGCCCAATGTCACACGTGACATCACCAGATCTATTAGAGATCTGGGGACTGATATTGTGGATCTTGAGTGTGAAAGTGAGTCCACAGGAAATCGAGGATATATTGAAATCCTCAAGACTAAAAAGATGGCTTTAGCCAGCATGCTGGACACTAAAGTACAGGGTGCGCTGGTCCGGTCCCGAGTCCAGAACATTAGGGAGATGGATGCTCCATCGAGCTTCTTCTATGGGCTGGAGAAGCGACAAGGGCAGAGGAGACAGATCCACTCTCTACTCTCTGCAACAGGGCAGGAACTGACAGAGCCAGGCCTAATCAGGATGAGAGCCGTCGAGTTTTATGCCTCACTGTTCAAAAGTGAATTTAAAGAGAATGAGGAACTGATGGAAGATGTCTGTGGTGGTCTTCCTCAGGTGTCTGCAGAGGCTAACCCACAGCTCAACAGCCCACTGACTCCACAGGAGCTGTATGCTGCACTGCAGAGCATGCAGGGACGAAAGGCTCCAGGCATCGACAGCCTCACTGTGGAGTTTTACAAGGCTTTCTGGGACATCTTGGCTGGTGACATTTTAGATGTTTTTAACGAGAGCCTGGTGGCTAGGTCGCTGGCTCTGTCGAGTAGGAGAGCCATCATCACCCTCCTGCCTAAGAAAGGAAACCTGCAGGACATCAAAAACTGGCGTCCTGTGTCTCTCCTCTGCACAGACTATAAAATACTCTCCAAAGTCTTAGCCAATAGGCTGAGAGGAGTCATGGAGCAGATTCTCCACCGGGATCAGACGTACTGTGTGCTATGGTAGATAATATCTACCTCATTCGGGATGTTTTGGAGGTCTCCAGTTTATTAGGCATAAATACTGGATTGATCGCATTAGATCAAGAAAAGGCTTTTGACCGCGTTGAACACAGCTTCCTCTGGAAGGTCATGGAGAGGTTTGGGTTCAGCGCTGGTATCAAGCCAAGATCAAGGTGTTGTACAGTGACATTGAGAGTGTGCTGAGGTTGGCAGTAATGGCAGCTTGTGTGCTCCTTTTAGAGTGCACAGAGGCGTCCGGCACGATCCGGGATGCTCTATGCACTCTCCCTGGAACCCCTCCTTCAGAAGATCACGTCATCTGTTCGAGGCCTGTTTTTACTGGTTTTAACAGCAGTGTGGTTTTATCTGCTTATGCTGATGATGATGTTGTTTTAGTCAGGGATCAACAGGATGTAAGTGTTTTAAACTCTGTCATTGAAAATGTTTCTGTTGTGTCATCTGCGAGGGTGAACTGGGGGAAGAGCGAGGCCCTCACTGTTGGCGAGTGGCGTGAAGGCCTCCCTGTTCTCCCTCAAGGCCTAATCTGGAAAAGGGAAGGGCTAAAATATCTGGGTATTTTTTTAGGAAACAGCGACATTAAAAAAAAGAACTGGGAGAATATTGTAGCCAAAGTTGACTGCAAATTGGCTAAGTGGAGGTGGCTCCACTCCCAGATGTCCTTTAGAGGGAGGGTCCTAGTTTTAAATAACCTGGTGGCCTCCCTGCTATGGCACCGGTTAGCCTGTTTAGACACTCCATCAGGTCTGATTGCCCAAATCCAGGTAAAGATAGTGAATTTTTGGGGGGATAAATTACATTGGGTACCTTAGTCTTTGTTTTTATCCAGAAAGGATGGGGGCCAGTGCATGGTCCACCTGGCTAGCAGGACAGCCACATTCAGGATCCAGTTTATCCAGAAATATCTGACTGCACCTGAAGATCTGGTGTGGACGTGGCCAGCTGTATATTCAGGCGTGTTCAACAACCTGGGGCTGGATGCTACTCTGTTTTTAACTTATTTTTTTATTGTGTCAGACACAGCAGAGGAGAGGCTGAACCAGACCCCAAAGACCCTTACCCAGAGATCCACCTCTGCCCTGGGTTCGCGGAGCTCAGCGGCCCTCTCTTAAAAACAAACATTGGAGAAAAACTAAGGCCGAAAAAAAGACTCTGTACACAAGCTGTGTAAAAATCCACAGAACGGGCCTGTGCAATAGAGAGAAGTGTGTGTGGACTGAGAGGCTGGGCGGGCTGAGCCCACAGTGGACAATTCTGTACAAACCTCCTCTGAAAAAGAGAACTGAAGATCTCCAATGGAGAATTTTGCAATCTGTCATTAATCACAGTGTTTTATACGAGTGCCCTTTCTGTGGTCTGACTGAAAACATCTTCCATGTTTTCACTGAGTGCAGCAGATTGACAGGATTTGACAGATTTTTAATGTTTTAACTTGTGTTTTTAACCTGTTTGGTGTCATCTTTACCATCCCCCTCCATGACCTCAGACAGGTGTTTCAGTGGAGGAGAGGTGGTGGGTTACCACAGCATTAAGTCTGCGTTTCGCATGAACAGTGCTGTGGTGATCTTCCTAGATGAGGTGAATAAAGTGGAGCAGGTGGTGGAGACCGGCATTGTCCTGAGGGACACGTTTACACCAGTGTACCCGCTGGTGAAGCCGGCCACAAAGATAACGATCTCCAACGCACCGCCTTTCATTAAAAACGATGATTTATGTAAATCTCTCTCTAGGTATGGACAGGTAGTCTCCCCGATCAAAATGGTGCTGCTGGGCTGAAACATGTTGTCTGTCACAGGAGGCAGGTCTTTATGATCCTTAAAGACGCAGAAAATCCCATCAACCTGACTCTTACTTTCAGAGTCGAAGGTTTTAACTACGTTGTTTTCGTCACCTCGGACACAATGAAATGTTTCGGTTGTGGCACTGAGGGGCACCTCGTCCGAGCCTGCCCCGAGGTGAGGAGGGGACCCTCCGGAGCAGGAGAAGGAAGCATTTTTTTCGGGTCTTTCTGGATCAACTGAGGGGCTGCCTGGGGAGGGATGAACGGAGGCAGGTAACTCCTCTGAGCAGCCGCAGATCTCAGAGGTGAGGATGCGGAGCGAGGTGAATGAATGTGTTGACACCGCAGCAGAGAAAACAGTAAATGCATCAAACAACAATAATGAGGATGTTTCTAGTGACGGGTGCATGGATGAGGTTTTTGATGAGGTGTCTAAGCAGTGTGTAAGCAGCAGCAAAAGAAAGAAATCAGTGGATAAAGGTTTGGGGGGAGGAAAGAGCAGGAGGACTTTACGGAGCCTCTCTGATGAGGAGGAGGCGGCTGAAGTGGAAATGTCCACCTCTCAGCAGGAGAGGGTTACATCTTACTCTGCAGAGAAGATCAGGGCTTTTCTGGTGGAAACAAAGGGTCAGAGAGCTGTGAAACTTGAAAACTACTTTCCTGATCTGAACGGGTTTATTTTGTCTGTGACAAAACTCAGAAAACAAGATGTGTTTAGTGACCAGGAGTTATATAGACTCTGGAAGATGGTGACAAAAGCTAGGACTGTTCTCATAGATGATGATGATTAATATGAAGGGCTGTTTTTTATTACCTGTTGTTGCATCTGCTGTGTGTTTTTTCATCATGGTGAACATTAACATTGGGTCAATCAATATTAACGATGCACGCACAGATGTGAAGAGGGCCTCTCTGTTCAAACTGTTTGATGTTAAAAAAATGGATGTGATGTTTGTCCTGGAAACACCTAGTGACGACAGAAATGAGGGGGACTGGAGAAGGGAGTGGCCAGGGAAGGTTTGCCTGAGCCATAAACTGTCTAACAGTGCTGGGGTGGGGGTCCTGTTCTCCAGGTCGTTTATTCCTCAGTCTGTAGAGCTGCACCACATCATAGCTGGTCGTCTTTTGATGGTCAAAGCTCTTTATGAAAGTGTTAAATTGGTGTTCCTGTGTGCCTATGCCCCTGTTTAGGTGTGGAAAGGATGTTTTTTTTAATGCATTGTGTGATGTCATTGGTAATGTGTCTGGAGAATACTTAATTTTGGGAGGAGATTTTAACTGCACTGCAGAACCAGTGTTAGACAGAAACCACCTGGAGCCTCATCCTGCTTCAGTTGCTCGTCTTAATCACCTCATAGAGACTCATGAGCTGAAAGATGTGTGGAGGAGCCTTAATGGACAGAGTAAATAGTACACCTGGTCTCACTGTAGAGACAACTCTGTGTCTCTGGCCAGACTTGACCGTTT
Source organism: Pampus argenteus (assembly GCA_036937835.1). Classification (NCBI taxonomy): domain Eukaryota; kingdom Metazoa; phylum Chordata; class Actinopteri; order Scombriformes; family Stromateidae; genus Pampus; species Pampus argenteus. The sequence continues at coordinate 149,875 of CM072878.1, read as the reverse complement.
TTATTGTTTTAAGCATCATTTGAGCTCTTTCAAAGACTGTTGTATGGTTCCATTAGGGGTGACAGATCATTTTCTGTTTTTTTGCTCAGTCGTTATCCAGAATGTAAAGATATCCAGTGCCTACTGGCACTTTAATACAGCGCTTTTGGAAGACTGTTCTTTTAGGGAAGCTTTAAGGGTCTTATGGGACTCACACTGGAAAAGAAATTCATGTTCTCGTCAGTGCAAAAATGGTGGGATTTTGGGAAGACTGTAACAAAACAATTTTGTCAACAATATACTCGTAATATCACCAAGTACATCACCAGATCCCTTCAGGACCTGGAGACTGAGGTGCAGACCTTACTGAGCCGCACAGGAGATCAAGGACATGTTGAAGTCCTTAAAAGTAAAATGCTGCTATAGCCAACCTGTTGGGCATCACAGCACAGGGAGCTTTGGTCCGGTCGCGTTTCATGAACGCCTCTATGATGGATGCCCCGTCCAAGTTTTTCTTTGGCTTGGAGACTAAGTTGACTAATTAGTTGAGGGGCAGGCTGAGGAGGTGGAGGTGGCTGATGCCTTATCAAATCAAATCAAATCAAATTTTATTTATATAGCCCAAAATCACAAAATACATTTGTCTCAGAGGGCTTTACAATCTGTACAGGGAGTGACACCCTCTGTCCTTAGACCCTCGATTCGAGTGAGGAAAAACTTGCCCACCAAAAAAACCTTTTAACAGGGAAAAAGGTGGAAGAAACCTCAGGAAGAGCCACAGAGGAGGGATCCCTCTCCCAGGACGGACAGACGTGCAATGATGTCACATGTACAGAACAAATCAACACACACATATTGTACACTCACAATGAATAATAAGAATAGGTTACAATGAATGATGAATTATTACAGTAGCAGCAAATCATTACATAACTATAAACTGTAATGGGGATATGGCAACAATGATGACGGCGACAACACATGCAGCAGGACCACAGCAGCAGACACAGTCCACAAGAACCTGCTGGATGAGAGAGCACAGAAAGAAGAAAGAAGAAGTTTAATTAGTAACATGATAGATAGATGGATTAGATAGATGGATAGATAAGGAGAGAGAGAGAATGAGAGAGAGAGAGAGCGAGAGAGTATGTGAGTCCCCCAGCAGTCTAGTTCTATGGCAGCATAACTAAGGGATGACCTGAGCCAGCCCTAATTATAAGCTTTATCAAACAGGAAAGTCTTAAGTCTACTCTTAAAGGTGTTGATCGTGTCTGCCTCCCGAACACAGAGTGGTAGTTTATTCCACAGAAGAGGAGCTTGATAGCTGAAAGCTCTGGCTCCCAATCTACTTTTAGACACTATAGGAACCACAAGGAACCCACCATCCTGGGAGCGCAATGTTCTAGTGGGGTGGTAAGGTACTATGAGCTCTTTTAAATATGATGGTGCCTGACCATGAAGAGCTTTGTAAGTTAGGAGAAGTATTTTAAATTCTATTCTAGATTTAACGGGTAGCCAGTGCAAGGAAGCCAAAATGGGAGAGATGTGATCTCTGATTTTGGTTCCTGTCAGAACACATGCAGCAGCGTTCTGAATCAGCTGCAAACTCTTAAGAGACTTATTAGAGCAGCCTGATAGCAAAGAGTTACAATAGTCCAGCCTAGAAGTAACAAATGCATGGACTAGTTTTTCTGCATCCGCTTGAGAAATGATGCGTCTGATTTTGGCAATGTTACGCAAGTGGAAGAATGCAGTCCTCGAAAGTTGTTTTATATAGTCATTAAAGGACAAGTCTTGATCAAAAACAACGCCAAGATTTTTTACGGTGGAGCTGGTGGCCAGGGTGATCCCATCTAAGGCTAAATCTCTGGAATGATAGTTTCTAAGGTGTTTGGGTCCTATTACGAGAACTTCAGTTTTATCTGAATTTAGCATCAGAAAATTGTGGGTCATCCAATTTTTTATCTCCTTAATGCATGCTTGAAGTTTAGTCAAGTGATTGGTTTTATCAGGCTTGATCCATAAATATAATTGGGTGTCGTCGGCATAACAGTGAAAGTTAATTGAATGATTCCTAATAATGTTCCCTAAAGGAAGCATATATAAACTGAAAAGAAGTGGCCCTAATACAGAACCTTGTGGGACTCCATGAGAAACTTTGGTTTGCATGGAGGATTCATCATGAACATGAACAAACTGAGAACGGTCTAGGAAATATGACTTAAACCAGCCTAGGGCGGTTCCTTTAATGCCAATTTGGTATTCCAGTCTCTGTAAGAGAATCTGATGGTCAATGGTGTCAAATGCGGCACTAAGATCTAATAGGACAAGTACAGAGATGAGTCCTTTGTCTGATGCCATTAGGAGGTCGTTTGTAACTTTAACTAGTGCGGTCTCTGTGCTATGATTTACTCTAAATCCTGACTGAAACTCCTCGAATAAGCTGTTTGTGTGGAGAAAATCACATAGTTGATTGGCTACGGCTTTCTCAAGTACCTTCGAGATGAATGAAAGGTTTGATATCGGTCTGTAATTGGCTAAAACCTCTTGATCTAGAGTTGGTTTTTTAAGAAGAGGCTTAATCACAGCTATTTTAAAGGACTGTGGTACATATCCTGATAATAAAGACAGATTAATCATATTCAATAAGGACGGGCTAACTAAAGGTAATACATCTTTAAGCAGCCTGGTTGGGATGGGGTCTAAGAGACAGGTTGACGACTTGGATGAAGAAATTATTGTAGTTATTTGTTTAATGTTGACGGGAGAAAAGCAGTCTAAATATATGTCAGGTTTTATAGCTATTTCCAAACTTGCTGTACCAGAAATCAGATGAGTGCCTGTTGAGGGCAAAAGGTGATGAATTTTGTCTCTAATATTTAGAATTTTATCATTAAAGAAGCTCATGAAGTCATTACTAGTTAGGCTTAAAGGAATAGATGACTCAATAGAGCTGTGGTTCTCTGTTAGCCTGGCTACAGTGCTGAAGAGAAACCTGGGGTTGTTCTTATTTTCCTCAATTAATGAGGAATAATAGGCTGTTCTGGCATTACGCAGAGCCTTCCTATAAATTGCAAGATTATCTTGCCAGGCTAGGCGAGATTCTTCCAGTTTAGAGGCACGCCATTTACGTTCAGATTTACGTGCCTCTTGCTTTAATTTGTGAGTGTGCTGGCTATACCATGGTGCTAACCTCCTCTGTTTTATTGTCTTCTTTTTCAGAGGTGCAATAGAGTCAAGAGTTGTCTGTAATGACTCTGTAGTATTATTAACAAGTTGATCTATGTGTGAGGGGCTACAGGAAGCTGCTAAGTCCTCTGTAACATTAAGACATGGCATTGAATTTAATACTATAGTAATTGTTTCCTTATGTCATTCAGAGGAAGGACTCTAGTGATAAATAATCTGGTGTCCTCCTCTCTATGGCACAGGCTGGCTGTGACCCACCCCCCCTTCTGGTCTCCTTGCACGGATACAAGCACACTGTAAAAAAAGAATAATGGAGAAAAATTTCAACGCAACCTTTTGCAGGAAGACTTTTGAGTTGTATCAGCAATTTGCTTTCATTGTCCAAACTCAATTTTTGTCGTTGGGACAATGACAGCAAATTCCTGACACAATTCACATAACAGCGTAAGTGTAATTAGTACAAGTGACATTTCATCATTGTACTAATTATATTTATGCTGTTATGTGAATTGTCACTACTATTAAATTTTCATTTTGTGAATATAAAGATTTTTATTTGCTCATTTACTCATAATTGATATAATTAGCAAAAGTTGATTAACTGCAGTCATTTTTGTACCTGTATTTGAATAAATACACAATTCTAAATGGAGTCAACTCTTTTATTTCACTTATCTTTCAAAAATTGTACATGAAAGCTTCAGACACTAACTCACTCATTGCACAATAACAGTGTCAATTAGAATCAAGAATGGCACATCTGCCCAGACGTATGCATCCATACTATAAAAACTATATGTGCCAATGTAACAGTGTAGAATGGCACATGTAAACTGTTCAATCTCACTATACAATAACAGTGACAATATAACACTCAACCACACATAAGAATAATATGCGCCAATGTAACGGTCAAAAATGGCACATCTGCCCACAGGTAGGGTACGCCAATATAAATATGCTACCAATATAAAATATGCTGTTCAACAACAAAACAGTTCAACATTGTAACACGTGCCTTAAAGAGAACTAAGTGTCCTTGTGAATGGATGACATTGGTTTAAAGAAGTAATTTGTTCTTCAATGATCGCACACGCTGTGTGCAATCAGAGCCAACCTCCATGAAGATGTGTTGAAATGCATCAAAACTGTTCTTTAGAGTCTTTGGATATGACATATTAAGAGCATACAGAAGTCCAAAAAGGTATGCAAGTGCAGAGGGAAGGTCAGGTATTTCTTCCAGGACAATGCTCCGCACCATTGCTGATGAAGTTGGTGCAACGCCTTCCTCCAGAACAAGTAGTAAGCCCACAGCCACTCCAGTGGTTGCCTCATCTTCAGGATCACACTCCTGTAAAACAAGAACAGTATTTACATAAGATTTTAGGTCAAATATTTCACTAGAGTACAAACTACATGCTTACATTACAAGGCTCGGAAAGCAAAGACAAATCTGTCAAAGGACTGCCCATCTTCACCGGGGTGAGTAATTAAAACAGGGGTCACCAATCCTGGTCCAGAAGGGCCGGTGTGGTCAATTGTCGTAATAAATCTGGAAATGGGATCCGGATGTTCCTCATACCGAGGAAGAAGCATGCTTTAGCAAAAATTGGCGAAGGTTATGGCTTATTACTACCTAATTTGCTGACCGCTTTGTATTGTTTGCTTAATATTATCTAAGAGTCAACAAGATGCATGGACATGCCTCTCTACGACTATAGTTTTTGATCGTTTGTATATGTCGCTCAACAGATGTACTTATGAATTGCGATCTGAATCACTAAGGCTTCCCACGTAATCCATTTCTGAAAGTAATGTTTATGTACAGTACTTTGTGACCCTATGTTCATGACTACAAACCATGCAGGTGGTCGTAAATGAACGTAAACATCACTCGTAACATAGCAAGTAGCATACATGTTTAATATGAAACACGGACAAAGTTTCAAATATGTAAAAGTACGTTTGGGAACATGTTGAGGGTGTTTGTACAAGCCTTCTTGGCTACAGAACATGGGTTAGTAGACAAACTACATGCAACAAACAGTACATTAAATATGGGCTCTCTGGTGTGTTTTTCTATGACGGGGCATAGCTTTTTGCCCCGGGTTAGCGCGCACAGGCGCATTGTTTGTAAACATGAAATCTATCTATGCTGTCTTTTTGTGATGTGTAGTACTTACTAGACATTGCTTGAATAAATCTTTGGGCTCCTCCCGAAGGAAAACCGGAAGGCCTCGAAGCGCAGCATCCTTGCGATGTCGGACAATGTTAGAGGTCTACAAATAATAAAAATAATGATTAAAAAAAATCTAAATACAGTGTTGTTTAATTTTGAAAAAAAAGAAAATGATTTTACACCACATGATTAAAATAAATGTTTCCAACACTGTACCTCATCATCAAGCTTCTCCAAGACTTCCTCCATTTCTTTTCCAAAAGCTCCTTTTCGGGCACGATATAGTCGCAGAAGTTTTGGTTTGTATTTGTCCACTGCCGTTCTAAATGTTCCCAGCAAGTCCTTGTTTGTTATGCGGAAGAACTCCTCACATATATGCCAAGACAGAATATGAACAAATCAGAACAATTACAAAGAATTCAAAATAAACATTACACACATAAAAAACAAGGGGACAGAAGAGCAAACACTTACCTGTTCTTTAAAGAACAAAGCTGGCCATCTATTTTGGACTTCCACCACCATTGGTTGCTCTTCAACTATCTCTCTTCTCCTTAGGGAAAATGTTAAGTCCATCTTCTCCCTCACAAGTGAACGATCTAATTGTGCTTTCTTGGAGGCTTCCACCAAGAGAAGTCTTTGTTCTTCAAGTGACGCATCATCTTGTTGTTGTGGATGTTGAGGAACATAGTTCACTTCTCCACGTCTAGCTGTAAGTATATCATTGGTTTCCTCAATTATTTCCTGAACTGCACTTCGGGAGACATGTAAGACTGTTTGCAAAGACAGGAAATGTTTTACAATCTTATGTTCTATTGATTCATAAGGTATTAACTCTAAAGGCTTTGTTTGAGCTTCCCCTGAAAAGCTGCCAGAATCACTCTGTAAAGATGTTGAGGCTTCACCAGTGACTTCAGGAACACCAACTAAGTCACTTGCACTAGAATGAAGCACACTCCTTAGACCACTGATTGTGTGCCCTTTGTGCTTCCTGCTTCTGTGTGAGCTAAATCCTGAGTAACTATTTGTTTTAAATTGACAATTTAAAAAAGGACACTGGATTCTTTCCTGAACTTTTAGATGATTTCCAAGATGCTTTGTGATATCTCCTTCGGAACACAATTCATGGAAATCACAAAGCTCACATTTGAAAATGATGTTCGACTGATGAATTGTCTGACCTGGGTTGTGAATTCTGGATAAATGGGATTTCAGCGCTCCCCGAGTCCTAAACACACATACACAGGTGGTATGTACACAAGGCCAATGATGAGGTCTTCGATGATGCAATTCGTAGTGTCAGATGAGGTCTGCCTCGTTTCCCGTGAATGAACAGAGCTTGCACTGCATGTGGTTTCCTCCCTATAAATAAAAACAACAGTCAACAACAGGTTGGGGGGAAAAACTTAAATATGTAAAATACAATCATTGGGTTAATGCTGGCAAAATGGGAGGGAGTGCGTGCTAAGGAGAAAATTTGCTACATGCAGATATACATAACAGCGCAGCGCCCCCCAAAAAAGAAAAAAACGCTGAGAGGAACACACACGACCGACGCGTGAGCAGCTGTCCGCGCGCTAGGACGCAAACGCGCACATGTCTCCCCCCCTCGCCCACCCCCCACAATGGCGCACGCACCCCTCCCCCCTCCCGGACAATCGCGCGCGGACCCCTGTTTTGAAAATAGCCGACATCATGCCATGCCACTGCAAGTGAAATGACGTGCTGGCGGGCAGCCAAGCAACACAGGCGGCGGGCAGGCGAAACGAGGCCGGTAGAGGAGGGAGGCACCGCTGAGAATTTGCATGTGTGACTAAAAGCACTACTGTAAAACAGGTCGTGAGGGAACTGAAAGCAGGGCTAACTTTCTAGCATGCAGGCCAGTAATGATAGATAAACTGAGAAAGTAGCCAATTTACACATTCGATATTTATCTATATGTTCTCAACCCATTTTAGACAGAATACTTACATTCACATTTGACGGAAGATTATACCGGATTCAAATCGGCATCTTGCTTTGTCCACAGTTGGCATTCTCCTTCAAATTTTCTTCTTCGGTGCAGTGCTACTACAGACTGGGTGCTAACAGACAGACCATACTTGCCATCGCCACCCAGTGGCCAATGTCAGAGCTGCAATATGGGTTATTTCTTTGGGATTTGTTGTACCAACAACAAATTGCAAATCCTGGTAATTTACAATAACAAATTTTGTGATAATCGAGGTGCACATTATTGCGTTAACATTTATTTTTTAGTTAAATATAAATATTTTAATTTTCATGTTCAAACCATTTATTATACACACTCTGGTGAATAGATTGTCGTTGTCTTTTTTACAGTGCAATCCTTTTTTTGGGACAGACTTCACTGGATCCCGCAGGCGGTGCTGTTCCTCCCTAAGGACGAGGGAGGACAGGGGCTGGTGCAACTGGCCAGCAGGTGTGCTGCTTTCAGGCTGCAGTTTGTCCAGAGGCTGCTGTATGGACCACAGGACCTGGTATGGAGGCCTCTAGCTCGGCTCATCCTGCAGAGAGTCGGTGGGATGGGACTAAAGGAGGCAGTGTTTTTAACTGTATAAGTCTCCTCTCTCTAAGAGGGTGGCCAATCTACAGTGGAGAATCCTGCATGGGATCTTGGCTGTAAATGCCTTAATTTCTATCTTTAACCCTACAGTACCCAATATATGTCCCTTCTGTCCGGCGGTAGAAACTGTGTTTCACTGTTTCACAGACTGTTCTCGTCTGGTGCTGCTTTTCTCCTGGTTGAACTGTTGTTTCAGGAAGGCAGGAAAGGTTTTCTCTTTGAAGACTTTTATTTTGGGTTTTAAATATTTGAAGACCCAAAAGATTCAGTTAATGAATTTCATACTGGGTCAATCCAAAATGGCGGTCTATGTGAGCAGGAAGAGGAAAGTGGAGGATGGGGTGAACTCAGATGTGGTGTTGCTCCTGAGTAGAATGATAAAAGCCAGAATCACGATTGATTTTAACTATTACAAACAAATGAACGATTTGGAGAAGTTCATGATTATATGGACTTTTAGAAGAGTGTTGTGTTTTGTACAAAACAATGATTTAATGTTCTCAAAACATCTGGCCTGATCTTTGTCCTGTTTATTTATTTATTTAGTGTGACATGAATTGATGTGTTGCATACTTGGAAAATAAAGGCCTTTTGAAAAATCAAAAAAAATCTCTCTCTTTGTCTGTCTCTCTCTCTGTCTGTCTCTCTCTAGAGAGAGAGAGAGAGAGAGAGAGAGATAGAGAGAGAGAGAGAGAGAGAGAGAGATAGAGAGATAGAGAGAGAGAGAGAGAGAGAGATATGGGTCATTTATGGGTCAAACTCCATTTCCGTAAATCAGGACACAAAAAGAAAGCTTGACACACTAGTTAGTTAACGCCACACTGACCCCCTCTCACCCCAACACGCACACACACACGTGGAACAAGCTGAGAGCTGTTTTTCGAGCTAATTAGCATTGACACTCTCCGCATACAAGTATGTGTCCGTGTGAGTGAGCGCATGTGTGTATATGAGGGTTGTGCTCTGTGGCCCAGTTTAGACTGAATAAGGGAGAATACTGCAAGCCTGATAAGAGACAGGGGTTACAGAGGACAGATATAGATAGAAGTGAGAAAAGCTGGGGGGAGAGAGGAACGGAGATGCGAAGTTGTTAACAACTATAGCACCTCGGTCCCAAGTGAGTTTTCTGTGTGTAATCATTCATATGTGTGTATGTGTGTTTGAGTCTGTATTTTCCCCTGTGCTGTCATTACCGGTTTTCTCACTCTCAGCGGAGTCCTTGTTTACCCAGCATGGTCTCTGAGCTGTCACTGTGGGAGTCAAGCATCCGTCATCACCATGGCAACCAACAGATGCAGTGAGCCTGCTTTGATGTCACCTGTTCAGTATATCAGACAGCTAAGTGGCAGTTTGGACTGAAACAACAAATCCAAAAACCTGTGTCAAACCAAATTATTTGGTAGCATGAATTTTTTTGCTAAAGAGTTCAATCTGTACAGGGAGTGACACCCTCTGTCCTTAGACCCTCGATTCAAGTAAGGAGAAACTTGCCCACCAAAAACCTTTTTAACAGCAAAAGTAACAACAGAAAATCTCTCCATTGAGGCAACACAAAAACTTACAAATGAAATCACTACAACTATGGCTGTGAAAGTAACAGAAACAGAAAATCTCTATCAAAGTGGCACATAAACCTACACACTGTGGCTATGGCGGAGAAGAAGGCTTGGGTAATCGACAGAAGGTGAAAACACTTAGGCACAGACCTTATATAAACTCATAGATTGTCTCACACATGGGAAAGGCAAGTGACCCAAAACAAGAGGGAAGGTGAATTTCAAAATAAAACAGGAAGACAAGACACAAAACAAAAACAAGAGCCACAACATCTCACTATGTTGTCACAGAAAATGCTAATATGCCGATGTTTAGCAGATATATGTTTACCATGCTCATATCTTAATTTAGCATGTTAGCATACTAAGAATTAGTTATTTGCAAATGATAAAATAGATCTGAGGTTGATGGGAATTAGTTTTGCAAGTGTGAGATTCTTGACCTTAATGATAGAGCTACATGAAAAGTCAAGGGGTCACCAAAGGCATTAGGCTTCATCATCATGAATGTCTATATCAAATTTCATGGCAAATAGTTGAGATATTTTCAGTCCAGATTAAAGTGGCAGACTGCCATCATAGAGCCCCATCTCGAGTGTGGATTACAATAATGGATTACAGCTTGATTAAGAATATGACTATGAACTAGCTAGAATATCTATAATTTACATGTAAATTTACTAATGAAGTGTTAATTAATTACTGTTTTCCTATTCAACTTTGGATTATTGTAGAAAATAAGATCTGTGTCAAACAAAGGTTTATGATACTTGTGTTCAGCAAAATAATCTTCACAAATGAACACCACTAAGCATAAAAGCAAACAATTTGAAAAAGCTCCAACTGGAAAATACACTATATTGCCAAAAGTATTTGGCCACCTGCCTCGACCCACATATGAACTTAATGCCATCCCATTCCTAACCTATAGGGTTCAATATGATGTTGGTCCACCTTTTTTCAGCTATTACAGCTTCAACTCTTCTGGGAAGGCTGTCCACAAGGTCTGCAGAGTGCGTTTATAGGAATTTTCGACCATTCTTCCAAAAGCGCATTGGTGAGGTCACGCACTGATATTGGTCGAGAAGGCCTGGCTCTCAGTTTCTGCTCTAATTCATCCCAAAGATGTTCTTTAGGGTTCAGGTCAGGACTCTGTGCAGGCCAGTCAAGTTCATCAACGCCAGACTCTGTCATCCATATTGGAAGAGGAAGGGGCCCGCTCCAAACTGTTAAGATTAAGATATACTTTATTCATCCCTCAATGGGGAAATTATTTTATTTTTTCACTCTATTTTTTATTTTATATGCATTTAACCCGGACACACACACACATGCAGTACAACGGCATAGACATGCAGTACAACGGCATAGAGATGTAAATGTGGAGAGAGATGGTGGAGTGATGGGCAGCCAGCCTGACCAGCTCCCAATGAGCAGTTGGGAAGGGGGTGGGGGGGTCTGTGCCTTGCTCAAGGGCACCTCGGCAGTGCACAGGAGGTGAACTGGCACCTCTCCAGCTACCAGCCCACCTTCCATATTTTTGGTCCATGTGGGACCTGAACCGCTACCCTCCGGTTTCCAAGCCAAGTCCCTATGGACTAAGGTTGGGAGCTTGGAATTGTCCAAAATGTTTTAATATCCTGAAAGTTCCTTTCACTGGAACTAAGGAGCCAAGCCCAACTCCTGAAAAACAACCCCACACCATAATTTCACACTCAGCAAAATGCAATCCGAAATGTATCGTTCTCCTGGCAACCTCCAAAGCCAGACTCGTCAATCAGATTGCCAGATGGAAAAGTGTGATTCATCACTCCTGAGAATGTGTCTCCACTGCTCTAGAGTCCAGTGGGACGTGCTTTACACCACTGCATCTGACACTTTGCATTAGACTTGGTGATGTATGGCTTAGATGCAACTGTTTGGCCATGGAAACGCATTCCATGAAACTCTCTGCGTACTGTACGTGGGCTAATTTGAAGGTCACATGAAGTTTGGAGCTCTGTAGCAACTGACTGTGCAGAAAGTTGATGACCTCTTTGCACTATGCGCTTCAGCATCCGCTGACCCCTCTCTGTCAGTTTACGAGGCCTACCACTTCGTAGCTGACTTGCTGTTGTTCCCAAACTCTAGGAAATTTAACGACTGGATTTGTTGCACAGGTGGCATCCTATGACAGTTCCACGCTGCAAATCACTGAGCTCCTGAGACCGGCCCATTCTTTCACAAATGTTTGTAGAAACAGTCTCCATGCCTAAGTGCTTGATTTTATACACATGTGGCTGGGCCAAGAGATTAGGACACCTGATTCTGATCATTTGGATGGGTGGCCAAATACTTTTGGCAATATAGTGTACTATAAGTCAATACTTTTAGAAGTTGGAAACTTTGGGTTAGAAAAGTTTACAACAGCACATGCTAGCCACTTGTTAGCACTTGTTTTAAAACACGTACAAGCTTCAAAATTCATGAGTGGGGTATTTACTGATGTATTTTAGGTTGTAGGACAAAATGTGACAATCTCTTAAGCTTGTGTTAACCACAGACCTTATTTCAGCCATCTAACCAAATACTCAATAACTTCAAGATGAGGGACCCAGAAGTGCGAAAATGCTAATTCCTTTTTGGGTTTTAGGATTCATTCCTGCAGCACTCTATATGCTGCTTTACACGCAGATCAAACACACTGCAGATGGACCCTTGTTGACCAACCACTGGGTGATGGAAAAGGCATCACTAACTTCGCCATTTGTGATTTGAAAGCATGGTAGGAAACTTACCACCATCACCTGGATCATAATAATTGTGAAAAAGTATAATTGTAAAAGTGTGGCCTCATGGGTCTCAAATGTTTCATATTAACAAGAATCCCTGTGTGTTGCATACATACTGTACATTCACTCATTGCACTGTTACACACATACACACACACAGTAGGATGACATATCATAACTTTGCAGATGATGCCAGCTACGCCCTAGTTAAAAGTATTTTTAAACACACAATTATTATTATATCTGTTATACTGCATGTTGCGTTCTGTGATACAAAGACTTTGGAGAAATGACTTTGTGGAGATCATGTTAGGATTATTCATAGTTTAGATCTACCACTGTTATTTCTAAACAAAATAATTGGTACTGAAAATTATATAGATAAAATATGCAACAGCACCTGCTAGTTTCCAAAGCATGTCAGCCTCTGTACTCTAAGCTAATCAGCCACGACAAAGCTAATGCTGAATTTCATGTTTTCTACATCATAGATGGACAAATGCCAGCTCAGGATATAGCTGTAGTAGCATTTAAAAGGTAAAAATTAAGAATTACTGGACTAATTTGAATAAGGTTAAAGAAATTATTTTTTACATTTTTTTCTTACCAAGAGTTAGATGAGGAGTCTCCAACAGACCAAACCTCTCCTAGAAATTCTGTACATGTACAAATCCCCCCCAATTATTTTGTGTTGGCAAATGTAATTGCTGCCAGGATTATGTTCACAGGTAACATTTTGTTAAATTAATTACGCACTACATGTATATATTGCTCTGAAGTCCGAAGGATGAATTGGAAATGTACAAGATGCAGGATTCCCCGAGTCCCACATGTGGTTTAGGCAACAAATCACCATTTTCACCAACTTAGAAATGTCACACAAATTCACCAATCATAAATGTCTCCATTTTCAACATTAATCTTCTCAAAATTGCAATCTACAGTTGACTTTCCTGGCTTTTTTACCAGAATAACAAATTCATCAGCTCCACTTATTTGACTATCTTAATCATTTGTCTGGACTTTGATATGACTTCATTAATATTTTGTCTGATATTTCTGATCATTTCCCTCTATTTCAATTAATTAATACCAAAGGAAATACATATAACACTAACCCTAATCCTGGCCATGTGGAGACAAAACATTGCAAAAAGAATGTATGTGTGAGTATGAGTTTTAACAAGATGTTTCAAAAGCTTATCAGACATTTTTAATGCACTTTAATTCTATTTTCAAGAAATGTTTTCCACTGATTATTATAAAAGATAAACATTCAACTGAAGAGAAGCCCCGGATTACTGAAGAATTTAAAAAATACATTAAATAATTTAAAATGATAAACTATAAAAACACAGTTGACACCTCTATTATAATATACATATCAAAACTATGTAACCAATCATGCAAGTGGTGTGTCTGTGCAGGATTGACCCAAACACAGACTTACAAAATTACAAACAGAGTTTTATTGAGTGTTCAGGTGGCTGACGGAAAAGGAAGGAAGAATGACCGGCGTAGGCAGGCGACACAGGCAGGGTGACTGGTGAAACCGAGGATCCGAAAGGCTGACAGACAGGCGGCAATGGTCCTGAAGCACAAGATCAGAAACAGACTGATCAGGATATATTATGCAAGAAACCAAAAAAAATTATTTGAAAAAAATCACAAAGTAAGCCTGCCGTAAATACCAGGGAAATATCAACAACAATCTCACGGTGAGTGGTTGAAGAGCCAGGGTAGATATACTGCTACTGATGAGCTTGATAGGAGACAGGTGTGCAGACAAGACACAGAAAGGGGAGAGGAACACAAAACATGAGAAGACACTGCTAGACTATGACAAAAAGATCAAGACAGACACACACACACACACACATTGAGGAATACACACAAGAACTACACACATAGACACATACTGGAAAATACACACATCTACACTCCCCCTGACATGCATGCGGGTGCACAACCCCATGCGCTGGAACATAAAAAAAGGTGTATATTATTTACTACTCAGGTGAAAACAGCTAGCTAGCCTGGCTCTGTCCAAAGGTAAAAAAAATCAACTTAACAGCACCTCTAAAGCTCGTCCAAGAAATCACTATGCTGCTTGCTTAGCAAAACAGGAAAATAAGTGCATTCCTCAAAATGTCAAACTATTGCTTTGTTTGTAAATGCAGTGTACTGAACACCTCTTAGCAGTGAATCTTAAAGATCCCCTCCAGACATATATTAATAAAATAATACAATAATGAATAGTGAAACTCAAGCATCCAAATACATAATAATAAATATTAACAGTAAACAAAACACATTTTTGAATAGAGGGGGTCTTTTAAGTGCGTTTCTCCTAAACAATATGTAGCAAGCAGAGAATTTGAATCAAATATAACTAGGCAACATTATTTTATATGTCCCAGACAGTTTTTATTTATTTATTCCTACCCTCCCAGTCAATGCCAGTTAGTACTGCAGCTATTTTCGTAGATAATACAACACGTTGGACATATAGTCAAATGTGGGCATACATTAAATGAAACCTTGGGTAAGGCCAATCTAATTGGGGTATGACTGCAGCATTGCAGTACTGCAGCAAAATCCAGGCCTATAGGCATCCATTCATGGCATGGCTTTTCAAAAGAGATGATCTTTTTGTCTGTACAAAATATAAACCTGCAGGAAACACACACACAAACACAGACATTTTAAGTAGTTCTTTGTTTGCAGCCATATGCCTGTGAATGCATTTTGTCTCAGTAAAACATGCTGCTTTGTTGTTAATCTTTAATAGTTCTGTCCTTGAGAATTAACCCAGATGAACACACATTTAGGGCACCATCCCCTCAAATACTAACACACTCATTGTGATTCCCCATCCCTCGTTCTTCCTCCATCTCTTCCTATTTGCTTCATCACGCTTCCACTTTCAGACAATCATCCAATTAATTTCCCTCTCTGTTCTTTTTGCCCTTTTCCTACCTCTTATCCCATCTACTCATCTCCAAACTCACTAGATTATACCCCAGGTTACAAAACAGAATGATCCAGAAAAAAAGTATCAAGTGGAGAAATGGTAGAAATTAAGGGAAATGTAAGTGTGGAAGACACAAAAATCTGGAGGAGAGAGTAGGGGGGAGGGTGGGGGTCAGGGAGGGATTGAGAGGAGGAGTAAAAGGAAGAGAATGGAGGTTGAGGAGCAACAGGAAAGAGGGAAACAACAGGGAGACTCTGGCAAATTTGGCATTGAGCAATGGTTTAGGGGGTTTTGATAAAACATTTATGTCGCAATGCTTGCTGGGAGGTTTGACTGGTGGTCACAGCCGGTGCAATGTATCTGTACCTTATTGTGTGTGTGTGTGTGTGTTTGCATGTCAATGTGTAATTTGGTGATAGGACTTGCAACAAGAAAAAGGCAGAGCATATCACACAGATAGCCTATTATTCCCATGGATTAACTCAGATTATTCCAGCACTCACACAGCAACTGCCACAGTGTAGATGCATAGAGTTTTAAACTCTCTGAGTGTGATAAGCATGTATATCCAACATCTGACAGGCCAGAGCTTCTCTCTCATCCCCTGTCTGTCTCTTAACAGGAGTAGTTGCATGAGTTTGAGTGAGTGAACTTGCTTACCATTCCATGTAATCATCTATGATATAATATCACCATGTGCCCAATGACACCATTCTCAAATAAAAAAAAGAATCATCCCAAACAACCACAGCAGTTTTATTTTTTTGCAAAATTCTCCATCTTTCTTCCTCACTTCCTACTCTTCCTCCTTTTTAGTCAGGCTCTGTGCTGCAATCTGCAGTACTGTCTGTCCCTGAGTAGTCAAACTCTGTCCCCTGCTGACTGCATCACAGAACTGCACAGATTATAAGGATGTGTGTCTTCATATAGTCAGACACACTGCATCCACATGTCTATGTCCCTGGTTACTAGGTTAAGGTTTCAAACCATTAAGTTCTGAACACATTTTGTCACAGATGAAATATTGAAACTGTAAGTTGCCACATTGCCAGATCAAATCAAATTTTATTTATATAGCCCAAAATCACAAAATACATTTGTCTCAGAGGGCTTTACAATCTGTACATGGAGTGACACCCTCTGCCCTTAGACCCTCGATTCAGGTAAGGAAAAACTTGCCCACCAAAAAAAACCTTTTAACAGGGAAAAAAGTGGAAGAAACCTCAGGAAGATCCACAGAGGAGGGATCCCTCTCCCAGGACGGACAGACGTGCAATGGATGTCACATGTACAGAACAAATCAACACACACATATTGTACACTCACAATGAATTATAATGGATGATAAAATGAGAATGAATTACAATATATGATGAATTATTACAGTAGCAGTAGTACAGTGCCAGCAGTCATAGTACATCGTAGTTTATTTTAAATTTATTGATTTGTATTCTGGGGTGATTAAAGGTGCTTTACATACAGGCACGGTGATAATGAGGATAATAATACATAGAGATGCACATGTTTGTTAGGCTGGTAATTAATGACCCAACGATTTTTAAAATGTTCTTTCTTATCTCTGTTTCATCTGCTCAAACACAACGACTATTCACTGCCAAAGACAAACAAATGTTAATTCTATTAGAAGTTAGCATACATTTAAGTCAGATATCTGTTGATGTTCTCATTCCTTGATCTTTGCATAAATTACAGCTGAGAGTCTGTACTTTAAGCCCATATTGATTATACAATTGTATCCTGAATATGTTTTGTAAACAGCTAAAATAACAAAACTCACTGTCCAAATATTTTTTGGACAGTAGCAGGTTTTGGTGATCATACTGCAACTTATTTAAAGTCAATCCTAAGTGTACAGTTTTGTACCATCAGTAATCCAAAATGCAACAAACAGCCACACAAGAGTAAACTATTGAGTGTGTATGATGTAGGTATTATTTAATGAGTGATAGATATAGGAATTAATACAGGGTATGACATTATTGATGCACGACCGGTTCTTAGGCGACACGCAGAAAAGGCAAAAGAAGAAACAAAGAAGAAGCAAAAGCAGAAGAAAGATTTATCTGCCATCTTCTTCTTGTTGGTTTACACGGTAAATTAAGTTGTTGTTTTTTGCGGTAAAGTATTTAAAAATGTGTGTGTGTGTGCAGAGTTGTTAATTTTTACAGCTGCGGATGATAATGGATCGTTGATTATTTTCTTCCCTACAGTTTCTGTGTTCTCTCGTCCAGCAGGTTCTCGTGGACTGTGCCTGCTGCTGTGGTCCTGTGTGATGTGTTATTGTAACCATATCTCCATTACAGTTTATAGTTAGTTAATGATTTGCTGCTGCTGCTGTGCATCTGTGTCTCTCTATCACAGGTTCCACTGCTACTGTAATAATTCATCATTCATTGTAACCCATTCTAATTTTATCATCCATTGTAATAAGCCTGTGAATATTCTCATTCATCCAGGTCATAGTTATCTCAAGGAAATTAAATCGAACTTTGACTGGACTTGGTTATTTTTCTTTGAAGACGTTTCATCTCGTCTTCAAAGACAAATAACCAAGTCCAGTTGCGTTCGATTTAATTTCCTTGAGACATCCATTGTAATCCATTGTGATTGTACAATATGTGTGTGTTGATTTGTTCTGTGCATGTGACATCCATTGCACGTCTGTCCGTCTTGGGAGAGGGATCCCTCCACTGTGGCTCTTCCTGAAGTTTCTTCCACCTTTTTCCCTGTTAAAAGGTTTTTTGGTGGCCAAGTTTTTCTTCACTCGAACCGGGAGCCTAAGGACAGAGGGTGCCACTCCTTGTACAGATTGTAAAGCCTTCTGAGACAAATTTTTTTTGTGACTTTGGGCTATACAAATAAAATTTGATTTGATCAACTGCAACTTGACCTCTGACAATAGGCCCAAGATTCACCCTTCATCAAAGCATTGATTATCAAGAGGCTGAAGACCAGATCCACTGCTGAGATGGTAGACAACCTTCCATGTGTCTCAGCGTCAAGTATAAAGAATACGAAAAAGAGTTGAAGAGACTTAAGATGTTTTTGACAAGCCCATGTCCAGCAGACCCTGCAAGACAACTGCTCTGGAGGATCATTTGTTGGCTCGAAAAATCCAAAGCCAGTCCCTTTTTTATTTACTGCAGCAGAACTCCACCAGGCCTGGTCACCTCAAATCCCTGTGCCAACCAGAACAACCTCCATGGTCGAATCAGTGCAGAGAAACCAGCACTAAACAATTAAAAAAACGTGTGGCATTTCCCAAGGCCCACAGCCTGCTAAAAGGATGGATGGTGAAAAAGTGGCAGAAGGTGGATTTCTCAGATGAATACTGGAGGAGCCCACATGGATATGAGATTCACCCAGGAAACAGTCAAGTTTGGTGGTGGAAACATCCAGTATGGGTGTGTGCGAGAGATTTGCAGGGTGGAAGGCAATATCAATAGCCTAAAATATCGAGAAGTATAAGTACCTCTTACATTCCCAACCGTAAAAGGGGTCAAATTCTGCAGCAGGATAGTGCTCCATCACATACATCCATCTCTATATCAAAGTTCCTCAAGGTGAAGAAGATAAAAGTGCCCCAGGACTTGCCACCCTGGTCACCAGACATGAACATCATTGAGCATGTCTGGGGTACAATGAAAGCATGGAAGACGAAACCAAAGAACCCTGATGAACTCTGGGAGGCATATAAGACTGCTTTCTTTGCTTTTCCTGATGACTTCATCAATAAATTGTATGAATCATGTATGCAGTCCTTCAAGGTCATGGAAGTCATACAAGATATTAAATATCTGATCTTTCTGTTCATTAAATGATCAATCATTTCTAAAACCAATGGACTAATTAAAAGTCAGTTTATAAGATGTTATTTCTCATTACAGACAACTCTTGACTCTATTGCACCTCTGAAAAAGAAGACAATAAAACAGAGGAGGTTAGCACCATGGTATAGCCAGCACACTCACAAATTAAAGCAAGAGGCACGTAAATCTGAACGTAAATGGCGTGCCTCTAAACTGGAAGAATCTCGCCTAGCCTGGCAAGATAATCTTGCAATTTATAGGAAGGCTCTGCGTAATGCCAGAACAGCCTATTATTCCTCATTAATTGAGGAAAATAAGAACAACCCCAGGTTTCTCTTCAGCACTGTAGCCAGGCTAACAGAGAACCACAGCTCTATTAAGTCATCTATTCCTTTAAGCCTAACTAGTAATGACTTCATGAGCTTCTTTAATGATAGAATTCTAAATATTAGAGACAAAATTCATCACCTTTTGCCCTCAACAGGCACTCATCTGATTTCAGATACAGCAAGTTTGGAAATAGCTATAAAACCTGACATATATTTAGACTGCTTTTCTCCCGTCAACATTAAACAAATAACTACAATAATTTCTTCATCCAAGTCGTCAACCTGTCTCTTAGACCCCATCCCAACCAGGCTGCTTAAAGATGTATTACCTTTAGTTAGCCCGTCCTTATTGAATATGATTAATCTGTCTTTATTATCAGGATATGTACCACAGTCCTTTAAAATAGCTGTGATTAAGCCTCTTCTTAAAAAACCAACTCTAGATCAAGAGGTTTTAGCCAATTACAGACCGATATCAAACCTTTCATTCATCTCGAAGGTACTTGAGAAAGCCGTAGCCAATCAACTATGTGATTTTCTCCACACAAACAGCTTATTTCGAGGAGTTTCAGTCAGGATTTAGAGTAAATCATAGCACAGAGACCGCACTAGTTAAAGTTACAAACGACCTCCTAATGGCATCAGACAAAGGACTCATCTCTGTACTTGTCCTATTAGATCTTAGTGCCGCATTTGACACCATTGACCATCAGATTCTCTTACAGAGACTGGAATACCAAATTG
Source organism: Pampus argenteus (assembly GCA_036937835.1). Taxonomy (NCBI): domain Eukaryota; kingdom Metazoa; phylum Chordata; class Actinopteri; order Scombriformes; family Stromateidae; genus Pampus; species Pampus argenteus. The sequence goes on along the minus strand of CM072878.1, from coordinate 129,737 downwards.
GCATTAAAGGAACCGCCCTAGGCTGGTTTAAGTCATATTTCCTAGACCGTTCTCAGTTTGTTCATGTTCATGATGAATCCTCCATGCAAACCAAAGTTTCTCATGGAGTCCCACAAGGTTCTGTATTAGGGCCACTTCTTTTCAGTTTATATATGCTTCCTTTAGGGAACATTATTAGGAATCATTCAATTAACTTTCACTGTTATGCCGACGACACCCAATTATATTTATGGATCAAGCCTGATAAAACCAATCACTTGACTAAACTTCAAGCATGCATTAAGGAGATAAAAAATTGGATGACCCACAATTTTCTGATGCTAAATTCAGATAAAACTGAAGTTCTCGTAATAGGACCCAAACACCTTAGAAACTATCATTCCAGAGATTTAGCCTTAGATGGGATCACCCTGGCCACCAGCTCCACCGTAAAAAATCTTGGCGTTGTTTTTGATCAAGACTTGTCCTTTAATGACTATATAAAACAACTTTCGAGGACTGCATTCTTCCACTTGCGTAACATTGCCAAAATCAGACGCATCATTTCTCAAGCGGATGCAGAAAAACTAGTCCATGCATTTGTTACTTCTAGGCTGGACTATTGTAACTCTTTGCTATCAGGCTGCTCTAATAAGTCTCTTAAGAGTTTGCAGCTGATTCAGAACGCTGCTGCATGTGTTCTGACAGGAACCAAAATCAGAGATCACATCTCTCCCATTTTGGCTTCCTTGCACTGGCTACCCGTTAAATCTAGAATAGAATTTAAAATACTTCTCCTAACTTACAAAGCTCTTCATGGTCAGGCACCATCATATTTAAAAGAGCTCATAGTACCTTACCACCCCACTAGAACATTGCGCTCCCAGGATGGTGGGTTCCTTGTGGTTCCTATAGTGTCTAAAAGTAGATTGGGAGCCAGAGCTTTCAGCTATCAAGCTCCTCTTCTGTGGAATAAACTACCACTCTGTGTTCGGGAGGCAGACACGATCAACACCTTTAAGAGTAGACTTAAGACTTTCCTGTTTGATAAAGCTTATAATTAGGGCTGGCTCAGGTCATCCCTTAGTTATGCTGCCATAGAACTAGACTGCTAACACACTCTCTTCTTCTCTCTCTCTCATTCTCTCTCTCTCCTTATCTATCCATCTATCTAATCTATCCAGAGGCGATTTTTCTCACCAGGCAAGCCAATCAGCTGCTTGGGGCCCCCACTAGCTGGCAACAGAGAGTCGAAATTTGCACATAGTCGAGAGTGAAGAAACGAAATTTGCGTTTTGAAAAGTCATTCGCTGAGTCTGACTCTCGTGGGTTTCCCGTTTACAACAAGCTGTTGGGAGGAACAAAATGCTAAGCAGCCAATTGCGTGACCACATTTTTGAGTGACAAAAGTCTTCAAGCAATCCGCGCTTGCAGAGGAATCCCTTGCTGCGCGCGCAACCACATGTTTGCACAAATCGGCTCTTGCGCTCTCTACTATGGAGAGAAAATTATGGAGAGCTAAATTATGAAGAGAAGCTATCCATCCGGGAATGAAAAAAGAAAGAAGAAAAAAGAAGAAGAGGAAAGAAGAAAGCAAGATGGTGGTAAGTCAGTAGCAATATAATAATGAACAGAGATCAATAGTATTTTTTCCCTACCGTTGATAATGAATGATGTTGTGCAAATGGTGCTAGACTAGTCTAGTTTCACTCACGCTAGCATGACCAGACTTTATTAATGTTGTTTTCTTAACGTCAAAAGCTATTACTATATAATGAAGTAGCCTACAATACAATAGTAGTTTTGATTTTAAAAAAGCCTATTAAGGTAATACAAGATTACACATAGAATGCTGTGTAAGTAATATTTATAACTTGTGAAATAAAACAAAACTATACTTGCTACAATTTGTTGGTTATTTATTAAAATTACAAAGGCCCAGAGTAAAATTCTGTTGTGTGGGGGGTTAGGGCGGTGGGGGGCCCGCCCAATGAATTTCTGCTTGGGGCCCCACTGGACCCTAGAATCGCCACTGAATCTATCTATCTATCATGTTACTAACTAAACTTCTTCCCCGGAGTTTCTGTGCTCTCTCGTCCAGCAGGTTCTTGTGGACTGTGTCTGCTGCTGTGGTCCTGCGTGGCGTCTACTGCATGTGTTGTCGCTGTCATCATTGTTGCCATATCCCCATTACAGTTTATAGTTAGTTAATGATTTGCTACTGTGCATCTGTATCTTTACCACTAGTTTCACTGTTACTGTAATAATTCATCATTCATTGTCATTATTTATCACCAATATTCATTGTGAGTGTACAATATGTGTGTGTTGATTTGTTCTGTACATGTGACATCCATTGCACGTCTCTCCGTCCTGGGAGAGGGATCCCTCCTCTGTGGCTCTTCCTGAGGTTTCTTCCACCTTTTTCCCTGTTAAAAGGTTTTCTTGGTGGGCAAGTTTTTCCTCACTTGAATCGAGGGTCTAAGGACAGAGGGTGTCACTCCATGTACAGATTGTAAAGCCCTCTGAGACAAATGTATTTTGTGATTTTGGGCTATATAAATAAAATTTGATTTGATTTGATTCTACAAAATGGATAAGTGACAAGACTTTGGTCAGGGACTGACATACAGGAGTAGTCTTGAATATATCATTTTGCTTATGTACATTTGTGTTTGTGTCTGTCTTTGTCTTTGTCCTTCTGGTTTCTTTAGACTTGACATGACAGTAAACTCAATATCTTTGAGTTGTTGGTTGGGACAAAACAAGACATTTGAGGAGGTCACCTTGAGTGTTGGGAAGCAGCGATCAACTGCTCACATTTTATGGACCAAACAATTTATCAGTTAATCGAGAAAAGAATCTACAGATTAATCAATAATGAAAATAATTGTACATTGCAGCCCTAGTTTATGTTTAATCTAGTAATAATATAGGATATTTAGAAATGCCTTAAACCTGAATGTGAACATGTATGTAGCCTAGTGTAACGTTTGCAAAGTCAGTCTAAAAAAATATGATATCAAATGATGGAAAAGGATGGATAAATGGATTTGTGTTATATTGTACGTATTTTGCTAACTTGTTAATGCAGACATCTTGAATTATTATTTTTAACTAACAACTATGCAAAAATGCATTTGTCGACATTTAGGAATATAACTAGTCAAATCAAAGCTTACGTATAGAGCAACCTTCATATGTTGAAACCGCTTTCCATACTCGCGTTGTACTGCACGAGATCTCGCAGCTTTTCGCGGAGCTTTCCTCTCACCGCACCAACTTGTCACCAAAGATGGCGATTTGCTGAGTGTTCATGGATACACACATTTTTCGGCTAGTTGTCATCTTACCCGAAACGCCAACTTTAAAAACAAATTGCTTATTGAACAACTATTTTTCCATTTGAAGCAGATCTGAAATCCTCGCCGCTACCATGCAGATCACCCTAAAAACACTGCAGCAACAGACGATTCAAGTCGAGATAGACCCCGAACAAACGGTGAGTAGCTATCAGCTAACTTTAGCAACTAGCTGCAGAAACTATGTCTAAACTTTGCGTGTAGACCATATAGCTTCACTTTACACTAACAGTTACTGACAAATACATGTAGATATGGCAACAATGGTGCCCATAAACATCACGGATTTACAGGTTAGCACCCCAGTTATTAGCAAACGTTAGCCAGTTAGCTCGCGGAGCTGCTCGTTAACAAAGTCATTGCGATGGGATGACAAACGAGTTTCTTGTTATTTCAAGTTTGTGCCGTGGTTAGTTTGTTTTGACTGCTATTAAATAACATTTTCAGAGAAGTAAAAAATAAATACAGTAACCAGTGGGGTGAATGCAAAGCTGGTCACTACGTTATTATTGCTAATGCTTATGACACTACTAATTACGATTAGCCTTATTGGCTGCGAGCCTGGCTAAGGGAACATGAGTTAGCATTTCACTACTTGTTATTGGCACAATGCTCCAGCTATATAATACTTGAATTTTACTCACTGGACACTTTGTCATTGTGTGAATGATGCACTGAAATGAATGAAGCCAGTGCAAATGCTCACTTCTGAATCAGCGTTATTGGTCACGTAAATTACGGTTTTGTTTATGCATAATAGGAATTTGACTCCATGTTTAGTGACTATCTATATACTTAAGCAAAAATAATAACACGGCAATCTATACACAAGGAATTATTAGATACAAGTGAAACCGTTTCTGAGAACAGATATAAAGAGATCCAAGTTGCGATGCTTCCTGGCTAGTAAGTTAATGACATTGTCAATGGTCCATCTAGGTCTAGTCGTTTTTTCATAGGTCATATGATTTGACGAGGTCAGAGATCAAAGAGAAAGGATTGCCATCTAACACAGTAGTATGCTCAGAAACAAATGTGTTTAGGAATCTGTTAGGATATGCATGTTGTTGTAACAGTCTGTTGCTCTTTATCAGGTGAAGGCCTTGAAAGAGAAGATAGAAGCAGAGAGAGGAAAAGACAACTTCCCTGTGTCTGGGCAGAAGCTGATATATGCAGGAAAAATCCTGCAAGATGACACACCAATTAAGGACTACAAAATTGATGAAAAGAATTTTGTTGTTGTGATGGTGTCCAAGGTCAGATTTTATTATAATTATAATGATAATTCAAATAATTCAAAAGTGACATTAGGTTTTATATGATAAATTTATACTTTTTTTTAAAGTACTTTTCACTTAGTTTTACTACTAAGTTGCTAGTCTAACAGTGCCTCCCCTTGAACTCGCTAAAGGCTAAGCCCGCAGCTGCTGCTTCGCCTCCTGTCTCAGAAGCACCCAAGCCCCCTGTACAGGACTCTGGTTCCACATCAACAGCTGTACAAGCCACAACCCCAGCCCCAGCCCCACCTTCAGCCCCAGCAGCTGTCTCTACTCCCCCCGAGGAGGCCAAAGAGGAGCCAAGTGCCGTAATCACAGAACCGCAACAACCAGCCAGGTATCAGCTGTCAATTTATATAAAATATATAGTGTCTTTTTATATCTTTGTCATATTCTAAACAGTTGAAGCAGTATTGGAAAATATTGTTGAAATCACTATCACAAAGTGAGATTTTTCAGGTATGAATATGTAATGTTTGATCCAGCACTGCCACTGTGCCTGGTTGTACCCATTAAAATTTAGCAATTTAAAATATTCTATTAATGTAGTTGCCATATCACTACACTTGAGCTATTCGGTTGTGCTTTTTAGGTGCAAATTAACTGAAGTTATTTTTAAGTAGAGTAAAATACAGATTTACAATATTTTATTACAAATATTTTACGATAGGTCTAATCTAAACTATTCTGTAATTGTAATATTAATTTGTAGCACCCAACATGTGGACAGGTATCACAGTACTGTACTGTGTAGGTGGCCTTGGTCTGTCACCCAGATTTATTTTAATACATGTCACATATTAGTTATATAATTGCATCAAAAAGATTTTTTTTCACAGAATCATAGAAATTTGTTCTAAGTTGTCTAATTTTCTGTTCATTCCCTTTATTTTGTAGCTCCAGTGGTGGGGGCCAGGGCTTGGATGCTTCTTCAGCGCTGGGTAAATGGATAAATGTCAGTCAGACATGCATCAAATGCAGTACTGCAGTAGTTGGAGCCTGTGCAGCTCTAATGGTCTTAATGCAGTACTTTGACTATTTGGTCACTGTTGTTGAATATAAATGGTGTAAATTCAGACTTTTATGGTATCTGTAAATATAAATCCTACGTTTTACTCTCTGTGCCAGATATTGTTACTGCTTTTTGTTAGGGACTTTACAGGCTGCAGTGCAATACATATCACTCCTATATTTAGGCCTGACAAAAGCAAGCATCCTTTAGTGAGTTGCCATAAAGAGCAAAGGGGCTTCCCGTCCAAGCAACTCATAGATTAAGTACGTACTTCTGAAAAATGTGTTCTGCATTTAACATCAGTTTTTTGGCACTTGCTACATTTAGATACTTCTTACACGAGGAATAGCATAAAATAAAGTTCTGATTTATACACATCTACAGTAACTTTGCAAATATTCAAAATATAACTTTGCCATCTGTGTGTTTTTGTTTTCAGTGACTGGAGCCGAGTATGAGGCGATGTTGACAGAGATCATGTCTATGGGCTATGAAAGGGAGCGAGTTGTGGCGGCGCTACGGGCCAGTTTCAACAACCCCCACAGAGCTGTGGAGTATCTTCTCACTGTGCGTCTCAAATATACACTACAATTATTATTATTATTATTATTATTATTATTATTATTATTGGTGGTATTATTTCAAGAGCACCACTGATTAAATCAACTAAATGATCAATGAAAGCTCCCAACTTAAATCAAAGAAGGAAGACCATATCTCCCCGGTTCACTGGTTATCAAACAACTCTAGAATTGATTTGGAGTTTAGTTTTATTTGGATTAGGGTTAGTATGTTAGTATGTACATACTTCTGTATGTCTGTATGACCCCCTCATTTCACGATCAAATGATTTTAGATCTTCTTCTTCTCCCAAAAGTGAAGGCTGTGTTCAGACAGACAACAGCTACTGACAACTTATTTAGACTTCTAAGGGCTACGGTACTTTGTGTGGTGTAAGTTTCAATTTAAGTCCGACTTTAGAAAAAGCTATTCTCTAACGGCCTGCCAGCTACTGTCTATCAACCAAAACATGGACACGCCCTCCAGGCTGCTGAAACAAGAGGAAGCAATTCCAATATTTCCCCAAAGAACCTTTTTTCTATTCATTTAAATAATAATGTATTTAAAAAACACATTGACGTTATTTTTGAATAAAAGATGGATGATTAAAAGTGGTTTCAGTTAAAGTTTAGAAAAACCCGACGTGGTTACTGAAGTGCATGTAAACACATCGATTGAGACCACCACGCTGCCACAGCAGGAGTCACAGATGGCTCAAAAAACAAGCGGAGAGAGTAGAGAAACGCAGGGTTGTCCGAAAAAGGTTAAATCTGGCTATGTGATGTCATCCAGAAAATTCTGGGTAGATCACTTTGAATGTCAAAGACGATCATGTTTACTTTGTGATCTTGTGAACAATCTGCTGTAAGTCCTTGTGGGTTTTTTTTTTTTTAAACGCAGTGCTGTGTCTGGTCTGAACTTGGAACACGCTCAATGACCGGTCTTTCCAGATTCAAAGTGTTTATTGTCACGTGTAGAGTATAGAAACAAGTTTATCTGTGCAATGAAATTCTTACTTGTTGTTGTAAATATAAACTGAAAGGAGTCAGATTATGTACATATATTTAATGTGCAAGGCAAGTAGTAAGAATAGTGCAATAAAAGTCAGGAGTAAGGTGCATAATCTTGGCACAATCAGAGGTCTGTGAGGTAGTTATGTGATTTGTTTAGTTATATTGTTGCAGACTCCTGTCGGTTGTTGATGAGTCTGATGGCAGAGGGGAAGAGTTTGTTTTTGTGTTGTTTGTGAATCTGGTGGTTCTGCATTTCACACTCCTATACCTCCGGCCTGAGGGGAGGAGAGTCTGTGTTGGGGATGGGTGGGGTCCATGATGATGGAAGCAGTCTCCTGGTAGATGCTCTGCAGAGAGGGCAGGGGAATTCTGGTGATCTTGGACGATGTCTTCCCCACTCTCTGCAGGCGTTTGCGGTCCATGACAGTAGAGCTGCCGTACCACACAGTGATGCAGCTGGCGAGGATGGACTCGAGAACGTAGCTGTAGAAGTTGCTGAGGATCTTTGGTGACATGCCAAACCTCCTCATCCTCCTCAGGAAGTACAGGTGCTGCTGAGCTTTCCTCACCAGCTGTGTGGTGTTGAGTGTCCAGGTGAGGTCATCTCTGATGTGGACGCCCAGATATTTAAAGCTGCTCACCCTCTCCACTTCCTGACCCTGGATGAGCAATGGCTGATGAGTCCTCCTCTCCTTCCTCCTGTCCACTATCATCTCCTTGGTCTTGTCCGTGTTCAAGGTGAGGTTGTTGTCCTCATACCATGTCACCAGACTGGCCACCTCCATCCTATAGGCTGCTTCATCACCGTCAGTGATGCGGCCTATCACGGGGGTGTCGTCAGCAAAGTTCAGGATGACGTCGTTCTTGTGGGAGGCCACACAGTCATGGGTGAACAGGGTGTAGAGGATGGGACTTGTGATGTTCCTGTGTTGGTGACGATCCTGGCTGAGGTCCTGTTTCCTATACTTTTACAGTCCTTAGGTTGCACTGATTAACGTTGCCCGCAGCAACAAAAGCAGCATCTGGGTGAGCCGTTTCTAGTGCACTGATGACGTCACGGAGCCTGCTGAGCGCGTGCTGTGGAGTTGGCTCGCGGAGGAATGTAAACAGCGGCCAAAAACACAGATGTAAAATCCCTCGGTAGGTAATAGGAACGGCACTTGAGCATTAAAAACTCCACATCAGGCGAACAGTGCTTATGGACAGTCTGTATGTCGCACACCAAGAGTTGTTGACAAACACACACACCTCCCCCTTTAGTTTTACTGGAAGCTGCTGTCCAGTCTCCTCAGTGAATGGAGTGTGTCTGTAGTTAAACGGTGGACTCAGGGACGTTCTCTGAAAGCCAGGTTTTGGTAAAAATTTGAGCGCAGCATTCTCTTATTTCCTTCTATGTTGTGATCCTGGCTCTCAGTTCGTGTAGTTTGTTTTCCAGAGACCGCATATTAGCCAGCAAGAGACTGGGTAGCAGATGTTGGCTAGCTCGGGCTTTTAGCCTAGCATGGAGACCTCCACTCTTGCCTGTCTTCCAGCGCCGCCTCCTAGGCACTCTCCTCGGGTCCACTGGCTCACTTGAGGTTGGTGTATCGGGGCCTTCCTAGTGGTTGGTGGGGGTGCTCACGGGATAGCACAATAAGTTGTAGGTCCGATGATATCGGTCCACTAAACTCAAAGCTGCGAAAGTTGGCAATATCCAGCAGTGCTTTCCTGTTGTATGTCAACAGTGCCTGGCAACTGTACAGTGTGAAAACAACAAAATACACACAAAAAATAAGAAAAATCTGGCATTTGAGATCGGAACGAACACACACTTCTGCCACGGGGGCGCAATCTTGCTTGTTTCATAGATGTATACATATTACTAGTTATTATTTTTTATAGGAAGGTAGTTCAGCTTTTCTGTGTAGCATACTTTGATCACAGTGTGTGATCATCTCCTCTCCCACACACCCTCACACTGAACTCCACAACTATCAGTTATCATGACTCAGCGTTGTCTAGTCACTACTTTTACATACTGTGCAGAAGTCACATTTTGGAAAGGAGATGGCTAACCAGACTATAAAATCTGATGAACATGATGTTAACCACTGTGTGACTTGATTTAGTTTTACTTCAGTTAATCAGTGGTGGCTCTGACAGAAGCACTCTCTGTTCTTACTGACAAGAGCTTTGGTCTGTGCACTTTGAGAGAAATTATTGTGAAACTGAGAATATTTTAATCTTATTATAATATTTTAGTGCACTACCGACACCTTTCGGAAAACATGAGTCAAAAGATAAACATCTGCAGATCCAACCTAAGTTCTACACAAATTCAGAAAAAAATTCTTTCGTACACTGATTGTCCAGAACTCCCCTCTCTATCTTAATCTCTCTGCACTGTGCCTGGAGCCTCTGTTCGTCCGTCCCAATCAAACACCTGCTTTAAACCTTCCACCACATTCCCACACTGAAGAAATATCGGCAGCTCTGTGTTCACTGCAGGCTGACTTTCCATTGGCAGTCTTGAGAACGAGCAGAGGGGTTGTTAAAATACAGAACCACACATCTTGCAACTAATCCATCAACGCTAAGTACTTGTGTGGTTAAATCAGATGACATGTTTATATTATGAGTAAATGTATTCTGTTATAATTTCCAAACTTCCATGTGCCTAACACATGCAACATTTGTGACTCCTCATGTTCTTTGACAGTTGTATTGTTGTGTTTTCAGGGTATTCCCAGCAGCCCAGTCCAGGAGAGTAATCCCCCAGCGCAGGCCCCTGCGTCTGGACCCACAGAAGCCCCATCTTTAGCAGAAGGTCAAATGTGCAATAATATATACAGTCATGTCTGTGTAGATTCTGAATCATCCAGGTCATCATAGTCAGAGGCGTTGAGTTGTAAGCAACTGGACTTTTTCTTGGAGTTTGAAGACGTTTCACCTTTCATCCAAAAGGCTTCTTCAGTTTTAACCTGATAATGGAAACCAGGAGCTATATCTCTGGATCACGGAGGGTGGAGCTGTAGACCACCCCTCATTCCATAACAAAGGGTCACATGGGTCACCCTTCAAGGTGTAAATTGGAATGAGAGTCATTGTGGTAGACCCCTCCCCTCATTACGTAACAAAGGAGAGGAGGGGGGCTGCATCTTAACCTGTCTGCTACATACCACCCTGCCTTGAGATTTTACCCTAGGAAGTTTAACTGCTCTTCACCAACAGAGCAGGCCTCATTCTCTGGATCATGTGACCACAATGACTCCTCATCCTAATCCACACCTTGAAAGGTGACTCATGTAACCCTAACCCTAACCCATCATCAGGTTAGAACTAAAGAAGCATTTTGGATGAAAGGTGAAACGTCTTCAAACTCCAAGAAAAAGTCCAGTTGCTTACAACTCAACTCCTTTGACTATATACAGTCATGTGTCTGTGTCTCTCTGCGTCTATGCTGTATAAATAATAAACACTAGTGGTGGTGGGGTCTTAATAATGCCTCCCTAGATTAATTTAAATATCTGAATGCTACTGAGTTTAGACCAGACACGTCTTAGATAACTGTAATTATTTCCATGGCCTCACTTTGCACAGCAATGACTCATCATACGACTCATTAGTCATTAAATGTTTTTTTACCAGGGGCATGTGGAAAACCTGCTGTTAGACCTGTTTGATGCCTCCCAAGCTGTACCAAGTCAATTTTATTTCTAAGGCATGTTTCATATGACAGCTGTAGACTCAGCTTGCTTCAAGATAAACAGCAAAAAGTGGGCGATCATACATGACAAAAACATATAAGATCACTATCTATCTATATATATATATATATAAAAAATATATGATGGGTATTACAATAAAATATATTGCTATGTAGTGCACAGTAAACTTTACAATGCTGTTGGCATTATTGAAACCACCAGGCAGGCTGGGATGAGCAGGAATTTACTCATAGCCCAGTCCGACTGTGGATCTTGAGTTCAGCGTGAAATAGTTGAATCAAGAGTGTGCAAAATAATGATAGAAGCACGGCAAAGTATGACTGTATCTGAAATGTCATCATATTCGATTCAGTTTGTTCTCCTGCTGATGGTTATTTATATCGTACGTCACCAGGAGAGAACCCTCTCGCATTCCTGCGGACGCAGCCCCAGTTTCTGCACATGAGACAGGCCATCCAGCAGAATCCTGCTCTGTTACCGGCTCTCCTTCAACAGCTAGGCAGGGAGAACCCTCAACTTTTACAGGTAACACACTTGTGTAAATGTATTTTATGATTTCAGATTTTTACTTTTTGTGTGCACTCACTCCTTCCATTTAATGACCTCTTATGTTATTTGTGTTTGTTCCTGCAGCAAATCAGTCAGCATCAGGAGCTGTTCATCCAGATGTTGAATGAGCCAGTGGGAGAGGGGGGAGATGTGCCAGAGGTTGGAGAAATCGGGGCAGCGGGGGAAGAGGGAGCACCTGTAAACTATATCCAGGTTACACCTCAGGAGAAGGAAGCTATCGAAAGGGTGAGTGACAAATGAAGACGACAGAGACTGAATGTTTCAGATTGTGTTTTTACAACGTCTTTTCTTGTCTTCCTACTATTTGTGTCCTCATTATGTATCCGTTTTCACTCCGAGCAGTTAAAAGCATTGGGTTTCCCTGAGGCCCTGGTGATCCAGGCCTACTTTGCCTGCGAGAAGAACGAGAACCTGGCAGCCAACTTTCTCCTCAACCAGGGACTGGAAGATGACTAAACAGCAGAGATTACTGCCTTTCTGCTCCCCCCTCTCCCCCTTCAAAGACTGCACCCCCAATTTACTGTACAGCTACCAACCTCAGCTCAACCCAAAAGGAGGAGAGGGGAGAGTCAGCAGGAGGGGGAGGGGGTGGTGGGGGGAGGGGCTGGGGAGGGAAGACAGGGTGGGTTGGGGGTGTGGTGCGGGTTACATGCTTATGTACACAAAGTGGAGGTTGCGTGCAGAAAGGTTAGATTTTTGGAAGTCAAGGTGAAAAAGTGTGGACAAAAGCAAAAAAAGAAAGGAAAACAAATCCACGTGAATTCCAATGGAATGTGTGGGGATTGTTTAGGAGGAGATCTGTCATTTTGATTTTAAACACGCTTCATGAACATTAAGGAAGGAGAGCGATAGGACTTGAAGCGATCCGCGGTGACTGTGTGTGCTTGTGTCTGTGTGTGTGTGAGTATATGTCCGTGTGCCTGTGCAGATGGATGCGATACAGTTAAGCTGAAAAAGTAATCAATTTGCATTATCCAAGTTTGTTAATGCTGTAGCTGGATTGTACGGAAGCACATTCTCCTCACTGCACTTCTACGACATTATCAGTGTGTGTAACTGCTTGTGTATGTACCTCTCTGTAAGCCTCACATACGTTACGTCCCATGAAATTTGGCAGAAATTAACTTGTCTGTGCTGCCCTTTTGTCTGGGGTCTGTTTGTTGGGAATTGGGTGGGGGGTGGTTAATGGAAACTAAACTGACACAAAAGTATCTGGTTATTCTTTTCACTCTGTACCACCATCATCTGTCCTATCATGGTGGCTGCACAGATCGCAGCCAATTGTAATCCTATTAAACGCAGTGCCTGTCTGTTTAGGTCACTTCTGGTGCTAATCAACACTACCCACAAAAAATCTTCTATACAACTTACAAACGTCAGATTTTTCTTTCTGCTTTTAAGAGTTAAAAAGTTAAAGCAGTTTGACATGTGTTGTTGAAAATGATGAAATTTGTACAGTGAAATCTTTTGTCAATTTTAATTATTAGTAGATGGCAAAGGACACAACAAAAAACAGCGGAAGGTACATTTGAGTTCTGTCACTGATCCACACTCTTAAGTGTCCTTTAGTTTGCCACAAGTCTGTCGGATGACTTTTTTTTTTTTTAACTTTTCTGACAAGTTAACTACGTAACCAAAATGATTAAATGTCTGCAGACTTGAATTCTTAGGTGTCATTTGCAGATAAATGTGTGTATTGCTCAGTGAGGTCTGCATGTGGTTTTAACAGTGTCACATGTGATTAATTTAGCAGGATCATGCAACCACATCTTTTTTTTTTTCTTTTTGTCAATTCTTAACAGATCCCATAAAGATACGTGAAGAATAAACTCAATACAGTCACTTGGTTACCACCATGTGACTTTTATTTGTTGTACTAACATGTTTGGTATGTCTAGAGAAATCATATTTTTGCTGTCAGACATTCCAAAAACTTTTAGGGAAAGAACGGTTGGAGACATCCTGAACACAGCAGGATTCCCTTGTGGAATAGGAAACTAAATCCATTTATAATTTCTTTTAGAGGAAAAATACTCTACCTGATCTTCCCAACTAAGGGCAAATTGTAGTTCAGCAAAATTGAAACAGTTTGTTTTGATTGAATTTGAGTGCTTACAAAGCTTTGATTGAGTTCTGAATAAAAGAAAGGTGGCGCTAAATGAACTTTGTAATTTTTTCATTGATTTATACATATTACTATTTATTTTTTATAGGAAGGTAGTTAAGCTGTTCTGTGTAGCATACTTTTATCACAGTGTGGGGCTATCTCCTCTCCCACACACCCTCACACTGAACTCCACAACTATCACTTCATCAGTTCATGAACTGATTAAGCCTCTTGGATGAGAGATGAAATGTCTTCAAAGACAAATAACCAAGTCAAGTTGCGTTCGATTTTATTTCCTTCAGATGTGCAGAAGTCACATTTTGGAAAGGAGATGGCTAACCAGACTGTTGGAGGCTCAGTGTGTGTGTGTGTTTATCTGTCCTGCTGTCTCCAACACATTCCCACATTGAAAGAAATATCGGCAGCACTGTTCGCCACAGCCTGATGTTTCCATTGGCAGTCTCGAGAACGAGCAGAGGTGTCATTAAAATATGGAACCACACATCTCGCAACTAATCCATAAAGGCGATGTGTACACTGACAGAAGTTGATGCAAAATAAGCCTTGACACCTTTACTGCTCCTGTATGCATTCTGTTTACTGTTGCCAGGCAACAGAATGCATGATGTCACAGAATGCTTTGAAAAAAATAATGTGAGTCTTTAGTGTAATAGATAGATAGATAGATAGATATACTTTATTAATCCCAAAAACTGGGAAATTAGAGTGTAACAGCAGCATAACACAAATACAACACAATGAAATAAAAAGAACAACCAACAATTAAGATAATAATTAATAATTAAATAAGAATAAGATAATTAAATAAGAATAAGAAATTAAGATAATAATTACATAAGAATAAGTAAAATAAAATATAATATAATAATATACAATATATGACCGGATTTGAGCTATTATTATACACGCTGATGGCCTGTGGCAGGAAAGATTTCCTGTTCAGTCTGTAGAAAGGCAGCGGTGGAACTGATGACGTCACAGGCTATCACTGCATCAGCTGATGGAGGGATGTAAACAATATAATATTTCACGTACAAATACAAAAAAAGGTGGGGAACTGGTGTTTGGTCTCTCTCTCTGTTTTTAAATAAGCTCTGATGAGTGCTGGGGAGCAGAGTGATAGAAGGTCTCAATCATCTAGAAAGTCATCATCAAGGTTAACGTCTGTGGTGTCGATGTCATCCAGCTGTCATCACGATGGTGGACGTGAACTCTCTCGGTAAATAATACGGGCGCATTCCCACAGCTAACAGTTCAATGTCCGGGGAACAGAGACGTTCCTTCAGGTTGACATGTCCAGGATTGCACCACCTCTCACTCACAAAAAGTGCAAGCCCACCACCCTTCTTCTTCCGACTTGAGGAACAGTCTCTGTCTCCACGTACCAAGCTGTAACCAAGCAACCCGACGCTGTTATCATGGATGTGCGAGTGCAGCCAAGTTTCACTAAAACAAAAAATGCTACACTCGCGGTATTCCGTCTGGGTCTTCACCAGTGCTGCCAGTTCGTCCATCTTATTCCCAAGAGACCTCACGTTTCCCATTATGATCGCTGGTACCGCTGGTTTATGTCTTTTCCTTTTATCCCTCCGTTTGGTACCAGACCTGCCACCCCGGCGTCTCCTCCGTAACTCCTGCGGGACCACAGATCTGTCTCCGGGCAGCACCACGGGATTACTCAGCGCCATCAGCTGTTCACGCGTGTACATAAAAATTGATCCGGTCATTTTCCAAAACAAAAAATACTAAAATTAACTAAAATAAACAAAAAATACAAAAAATAACAAAAAAAACTACGGAGCTGCTGCAACAGGCTGCCACCAGGAGCGGCGCCAATTACCAATTGGATTCAAAGTAAGCTGGTTGACACTTTAGACATCAAAGGGGTGTCAAACTCACTTTCACTGTTCCCAGTCAACAGTAAACAGAATGCTTTAACGCGCAACAGCGCAATATTAACTTTTACAAACACCAAACAGAAAATGGAGCAACAGAAATTTAGATTGAAGGAAAGATACTAAGAAGCCCAACTAAAAGGTAAAGAAGAAAGGGATGCCTATGTCACAAAATTCAACCGTGAGCTCCTGAAGAAACGTCTACACAAGGAGTGCGACCGACAGCTTGACTTTAATAAAGAAAAACTGAGATTTGTTGAAGAAATAACCAAACAAGATGAAGAGGAGTCCAAGCGAAGACTGGAGCAGACTAATTGAAGACGTTTCACCTCTCATCCAAGAGGCTTCATCAGTTCATGTGATCATGTGAACTGATGAAGCCTCTTGGATGAGAGGTGAAACGTCTTCAAAGACAAATAACCAAGTCCAGTTGCGATCGATTTAATCTACTTGAGATAACTTATAAGGAGAAATGTAAAGTTAATTTTGAGTTACCTGTCCTGCCACCAATTCTCATAAAGGCAGCACTTTTCATATAGATTCCCTAATTCTCCCACCTCTCTTACTACCTTACCCAATGTTTCTTTCAATTAATCAAACTTTGTATAGCATCTTTCATATAGTTTCCCTTGTTCCCCCACCTCTTTATTCAAGGGTTAGGGTTAGGGTCACCTAACCGTTAGGTGATAGACGCAGTCTCCCTCGGTTAAGGAGTACTCCGAGGGCATTGGCTTGCGGAGCTCCTGGGAGAGTAATTTTTATTAAAAATATTTATTCAGTTTAAAATTTTCCCTCTGAAAAGGGAGGGTTATAAAAGATTCCCCCCATACTCTGTGAGGCTGGTAAAAACCCAGTGTTGTATGGGCCATTGGGCAGGTGGGACAGCCGGAATTTATATAATTATCAATATACTCAAGTCTCTGAATAAAATCATGGCAGCCTTTGAGAGAAGGATGCACACTCTAGTAGAAAATGTGTACATATAGATGTACACATTTTTATACTTTTGTAGTTTAAAATAGATAAATAAATAAATCCATAAATAATAAAATAATTGAGTACAGTGAACTCATTGTCATGTTCAAGAAACCAGTCTGAGATGATTCCAGCTTTATGACATGGCGCATTATCCTGCTGAAAGTAGCCATCAGAAGTTGGGTACATTGTGGTCATAAAGGGATGGATATGGTCAGCAACAATACTCAGGTAGGCTGTGGCGTTGCAATGATGCTCAATTGGTACCAAGGGGCCCAAAGAGTGCCAAGAAAATATTCCCCACACCATTACACCACCACCACCAGCCTGAACCGTTGATACAAGGCAGGATGGATCCATGCTTTCATGTTGTTGACGCCAAATTCTGACCCTACCATCCCAATGTCGCAGCAGAAATCGAGACTCATCATACCAGGCAACGTTTTTCCAATCTTCTATTGTCCAATTTCGATGAGCTTGTGCAAATTGTAGCCTCAGTTTCCTGTTCTTAGCTGAAAGGAGTGGCTCCCGGTGTGGTCTTCTGCTGCTGTAGCCCATCTGCCTCAAAGTTTGACGTACTGTGCGTTCAGAGATGCCTACCTTGGTTGAAATGGGTGGTTATTTGAGTCACTGTTGCCTTTCTATCAGCTCGAACCAGTCTGGCCATTCTCCTCTGACCTCTGGCATCAACAAGGCATTTCCGCCCACAGAACTGCCGCCTATGGAGGTTATGCAAGTCCCTTTGAAGTTCCTCCCTGGTCGAGGTTGGTGGGTCGTGGAATGAATGATAGGCCTTTCACTAGTAGTTTTTGTTGTGGTGTGGTGGGTGTGAATAACGTGGCTAGATTGAGAATGTTAGATGAGGAGTTCCAATCTAAGTCCTGAGGAGGTTGTGTCGGTGGTGTATGTGTTTGTGTGTCCGGGTTGACTTTGGGTGTCAGTGTAAATTTAGCTGTTGCATCCAGTTTTGGAAAATTGATTTTGCTGAGGAGGGTGTCCAGTGGATGTTGTCTTTTTCTGTGTAAATTCACATGGTAAATGTGTTGTGCGGTATTTTAAAAAGTATGGGGAAATGGGTGGTCATGGTGTTATTGATTAACGTGAGATTGCTTATTTGTGAATGATACGCGTTAGCTCCAGGGTAGCTGTCCAGTTGGATTTGGGGGTTGGTATGACCAGGGATGCGGTTTATATTAGAGTCTCCTAAAATGAGGATGGGTTTCCGGGGTTTGAAGTGCCAGTCTTGTATTTTGCGGGTGGGGTGGGCGATGTTATAGTTGGGTCTGAAAAGAGTTATTGGGAGGAAGGTTTTATTGGTTGTGTTTGGACTAGTTGGTTCCTGGTTGTTTAACGTGGGGGAGGTGGGAAGGGTAGAGGTGTCGGTATGCGTGGAGTTGACTTTGGGGGATAATTCTGTAGTTGACTCAGGGAGATGTGGTTGAGAAATAGGGGTGATGTGTAGGGATGGCGAGAGGGGACAGTCTTGAGGGATGGATAGGCATGAAATAATTGAGCTAGGGTCACGGGGTTTAGGGGATGAGGTAAATCTGAGGGGGAGGTGAAATCATGGTTTGACCAGGATTGGGGTGTGTTATTGGTGTTTGAATGTCTGGGGAGGGTGGGTAGGGAAATGTGTTCTCTAAAGGTGTTAAAAGAGAGGGCTCAGAGCGGGTTCTAGGGTTAGAGTTAGGGTTAGGGCCAGGGGTTAAGGATTAAGGGTTAGAGGTTAGGGTTAGGGTTTGAGGGTTAGGTTTGGTAATGAACGCAGTCTCCCTCGGTTGAGGAGTACTCCGAGGGCACGGGCTCACGGAGCTCCTGGGAGAGTAATTTTCATTAAAAATATTTTTTCAGTTTAAAATTCTCCCTCTGAAAAGGGAGGTTATAAAAGATTCCCCCCATGCTCTGTGAGGCTGGTAAAAACCCAGTGTTGTTGTATGGGCCATTGGGCAGGTGGGACAGCTGGAATTTATATCATTATCAATATACTCAAGTCTCCCAGAGTCTCTGAATTAAATCATGGCAGTCATTGAGAGAAGGATGCACACTCCGGTAGAAAATGTGTACATGCAGATGCATACATTTTTCTATGCTTTTGTGCTTTAAAATAGATAAATAAAAGAATCAATAAATAATAGAACAATTGATGATAAAAAAAGGTTAAAATAAATGCTATAAAAGTGCTCATAGAAAAAGTGCCAAACCATAATAAAACAAATGTTAAGGTTAGTATACACACGAGTCATCACACAAGATGAAAAGTAAATAAAATGCATAAAATATATACACACAGGAGTGTAAAAGAAATTCATGTAAATGTATAAAAATACACACACCCTCACACATATATAAAAAAAGGGGGGGGGGGGGGGGGTATATATATATATACGTATATATACATATACACACACACACACACATATATATATTAATACACACACATATATATATACACATATACATACATGAAATGAAGTAGAATAAAAGCATTAAAATAGAGTGTCCATTCTTCAATCAAAGGACATAGGAGAGGCCCTGAGGGGCCAGGAGGTTGTATTTCTAGTAAATACCGAAAAGATTTTGTAACCCACACAGGTTACTGAAGTGCAGTCCTCTACTCCACCGGAGGGTGGCGCATACGCCACTGTGAGTTAATTAAGAGACACTCGCGTTTTCTCTCTTCTGCTGGAGACATTGCCGAAGACTGGTAGGGAAATATCCTCTGAGGGATAGAAAATGATAAAATCCCATACCAACGTAATTAATAAATAATACATTTAAACATTTATATTATTTGTTTGTTAGGTTGATAAGCTGTGAGAAAGAGAGTGCTCGTTCATCAAGATAGCTCCGGTAAGGATGCTTAATGCTGTGTCATGTTAACTGCTAGCGTCATTATAATGTATTATACTGTTATTATTTAAATCCTTATAAAACCAGTCGGAGTTGTGACCCTAATGTTTAGTGTTTGGTATTATATAGACACAGAATTAGATCGTTTTATGTAGTTTTAAATGTTATAAAAAGATCGCTAATCGCGCTAGCCGCATGCTAATTGCGCTAGCCGCATGCTAATCGCTAGCATGTAACTGGTAACTTGCTTTGGTTAACTCTACTCTGTAACAGTATTTACCCTTTGTTTATCACAGTTAAGATAATGGTGATTGTTGAGTTCATTTTATTGCCAATATATGTTTAATATAAATAGAAGTTCATCTTAACTGTTAATATAATAAATATATATTAAAATGTGATAGTTAAAATGTTGTTAAGATTATTAAAAGGTTAAAACATAAATATAGATATATACAATATCTGTATAACTTTCCTAACCTCATTTATATGCTGTGAGATGATTGACTGATTGAATAATTGTCCATTGGAAGCGAATCTTGAGTGATGTGATGTGTATTTATTCATTTACATAATGATTAGAATATTGATATCCTTTATAAATGGTTATTAGTTGATTTGACATTTAAATAATATAGATAAGTTAATTGGATCTATACAGAAATGAGGTTAAAGCGACTAATGCATTCTGTACTGTATGCATAGATTGGTTTTTTTGAGAGATCTTCTGAACCTGACCCTGACGGTCAGTGGCGAGCCAACCATAGTCAGCAGTGACCGGACGGAGAGCCTGGTGTGGCCAGCCGTGGCATCCTTCGACCCATCACCAACCCATTTCCCTGTTGATATACACAGATAAGATCACACATAAACCTACCCGGGTAGTGAAGAGAACAAACATACTTTCACACACACACATCACCTACTTTTATGGACTCAGAGAAGCAGCTTTATTTTCTTTAAATTCTGCTGAGGGACAATTTGAGGTTTATTTATTTTGGGCCCATTATCGTGCACCTGTGCATTTAGGGAGCCGGCTTCCATAGGCAGGGAGTGTAAATGTTGTTTATAATTTTGTATAATATAGATGTAAATGTTAAACTTACCTGTCTTGCGTTCTTTGTTCTCTGCTGACCTTTTACTACTTTAGGCTCCACAGTCGTACCTAGACCTCTGATATTGCCCAGTTTTAAATGATTGTCTAAATTAGGTATCTGTCTTACTTACCTGGAGACACCGGTTACAAGTGGCGAGCCAGCCAGGAGCCTAGTTATGTGTTAGCAGTGAACCATATTACCAGTGTGTAAAACAATTTTGAGTGTGTGAAACAATTTTGAAGTGTGTACATTTCTTTGTTATCTGTGTTACTCTCTGCTGAAAATGGAGTTCATAGTGAGCTCAGGTATCAAAGTCCCCAATGCAGTAATTGTCAGTGGTTTGCTTGAATCACCAGAAGATGAGGAGATCATAGACTTCCTTAAGAAATATGGCTCCATGAGACTTATCCCAGTTACTGACGTTAACTCAGAGTTTTATAAAAACCTGATTATTGAGTATCAAGATGGTGCTGCTATCGAAGCCCTAGCCGCTCTTTTGCCCTACACACATGAACTTAAAGGTAATCCAAGTGTAAGATACCACGTTCAAGCTCTGTCAAGTGTGTACACCACTAAAATTGGTTGCAATGTTACCAAAACCTACCTTGATGAGATAAAGAAGTTAGCAAAGCTGAGTGGAAGAGACTTCGAAGAAGTGTTGAAAGATATGATGTCAGAGATCAGTGAGGCAATTGAGACTGATGGCAGTGACGATAATGAGTTTGGAACCAAACCACTCGACACATCTCTGGATGCAATTGAAACCACCCACCCCCAGCCGCTCCCAGGTTCTTCTGAGGTGAGGTTTGGTCATAGTGGTGCTGAGCCATGTCCACCCGCGGATGTGAAGCGAAGTCTGCCCATTGTGGAGAGCGACCTAAACCCGCCTGAAATTCAAAAGATCATTGTTGAGCACATTGTGAGGAAAGATGAACTAAACACACATTCACACTTTCCCATCAAGCTTCGCTCATTCTCAGGTAATGTTCCCAGACCCAATAATGAGACAGACTACGAGACATGGCGTTCGCATGTGGAGCTTCTCAGGAAAGACCCCACCATGTCTAGTTTTCAGAAATCACGGAAAATCTTCGAAAGTCTGCTCTCTCCTGCCGCAGATATTGTCAAAAGACTAAGCCCTGAAGCTACTCCTGAAGCTTACCTTCAACTGCTGGATGCAGCCTTTGGGACTGTTGAGGATGGTGAAGAACTGTTCGCACAGTTTATGAATACTCTTCAGGATCCTGGTGAAAAGGCTTCTACTTACCTGTGCTGCCTTCAGTGTGCCCTGAATCTTGCTGTCAAAAGAGGAGGAGCTGCTGCTGGAGAGGCAGATAGACACATCCTCAAGCAGTTTTGTCGCGGGTGTTGGGACAACATCTTGCTCTCTGACCTCAACCTCGAAGAAAAGAAAAGTCACCCTCCAGCATTTTCAGAGCTCCTGTTATTAATCCGCACTGAAGAGGATAGGCAGGCAGTTAAAGCCACACGTATGAAGAAGCACCTTGGTTCACACCGACAGCGGGCTATGGCAAGCTCTCAAAGTGCATGCGTTTGCAGTCAACACGCAGCCTTCCAGCCTGAGCCCGACCCATTGACAGAGCTTAGACAGCAGGTGGCATCTTTGCAAAGTCAACTCACCACACTGATGTCTAAAAAAGCCAAGAAAGCCCCTAAGCCCCAGGGGAACACTGAGCGTCCATCAAGTGGGCCAGCACTATCCAAACTTGACCCTAGAGCACCAAGCTGGAAACCTACCAACTCAAAGACAAGCACCCGGCCGAGGCCTTGGTATTGTTTCAAATGCGGCGAGGACGGTCACATCTCCTCAGCTTGCAGTAACGATCCAAACCCCACTCTTGTCAATAAAAAAAGAGATCAGTTAAGGGAAAAACAGTGCCTCTGGGAGGCCAAGGGACACTCACTAGACAATACGGATTTTTAGATGGAGTCCCAGTTGCAGGGCAAACTGGGGCTAGAGCAGTTCACCGACGCCCTGCTAAAGATAAAAGTGATGTCAAGCCCAAGTTCAGTGCTGCCTTGTTAGAGAACACCCCTTCAGAGTCCCACGAAAGCTGATTGGCACAAAAAGCACAGGCCAAGTCACGATCCAGGAGCAACAGTTCAGCTGTCTCCTTGACACAGGTTCGCAAGTAACCACAGTCACCAAGTCCTTCTATGATCAGTACCTACCTGAGCAACAGATCCAACCACTCCATAACCTTCTGGAAGTTGAAGGGGCTAATGGTCAACCTGTGCCCTATCTTGGATATGTCAAAATCACAGTCGCTTTCCCAAAACAGTTCCTTGGAGCTGAATATGAAGTCCCAACGTTGGCCTTGGTTGTCCCAGATAGTGGAACTTCAGGTTACCAGGTACTGATTGGTACAAACACACTTGATGTAGTGTATGATCTGTATAGAGAGAAAAGCCCAACAAGTTACCATCCTGTCCCAAATGGCTACAGGACTGTGCTAAGGATACTTCAACTGCGACAGGAACAAAGCCTCAATGGTTACATCGGTCTGGTGAGGATGCAAGGCAGGGACAAAACAGTCATTCCAGCTGGAGGAACAGTTGTTCTGGAGGGAGTGGCATCAGTTAAAGAGTTCCATACTGACAGGTCTGTTATGATGGAGTACCCTTCATCGTCCTCTCTCCCAGGAGGGTTGCTAGTGAAGGCCTGCCTCATCGACCTACCATGCAGACAGCCATGCAAACTACCGGTTGTCATCTCCAATGAGTCAGATCATGACATTACCATCCCAGCCAAGACTGTGATTGCAGAGCTCAGTGCAATTCAGACCGTTCTGTCTGACAAACAGACCGTGACAAAGCCATCTGAATCAGAACATTTCAAGACAGCTGACCTAGCCTTTGACTTCGGTGAGTCCCCGGTCCCTCCAGAATGGAAAGACAGAATCACGCGGAAGCTGAACAGCATGCCCGAGGTCTTTGCCCAGAACGACACTGACTTTGGAAGAACAGACAAAGTCAAACATCGCATCAAACTGTCTGATGAAACACCCTTCAAACTCAGAGCTCGACCGATACACCCACATGACGTAGAAGCTGTTCGTCAGCATCTTCAAGAGCTTCTTGACGCTGGGGTGATTCGTGAAAGTGAGTCTCCATTCTCCTCCCTAATCGTTGTAGTCAGGAAGAAGAATGGCGAGGTTCGTCTCTGTATCGACTACAGGAGATTGAACCTGCAGACGGTGAAAGACGCTTATGCACTCCCAAGGATGGATGACACCTTCACAGCACTCTCTGGTTCCAAGTGGTTCAGTGTCCTCGATCTAAAGTCTGGCTACTACCAGATCGAAGTTGACGAGGCTGACAAGCCCAAGACCGCCTTCGTATGCCCACTTGGTTTCTGGGAGTTTAATCGGATGCCCCAGGGAGTGACAAACGCACCAAGTACCTTCCAGAGACTGATGGAAAAGTGCATGGGGGACATGAACTTGAAAGAGGTTGTCGTTTTCCTGGACGATTTGATAGTCTTCTCAAAGACTTTAGAGGATCATGAGGCCAGACTCACCAAGGTTCTAAACCGCCTCAAGGAGTATGGGCTCAAGCTGTCCCCGGAGAAATGCAAATTCTTTCAGTCCTCAGTCCGGTACTTGGGGCATGTGGTCTCAGAGCAGGGAGTGGAGACCGATCCGGACAAGGTTGCAGCGTTAAAAACCTGGCCAGCCCCGCAGAATCTAAAAGAGCTGAAAGCCTTCCTCGGATTCTGTGGATATTACAGGAAGTTCATTAAAGGCTATTCAAGTATAGTGAAACCTCTGAATGACTTAACATCTGGCTACCCGCCTCCTGGAAAGCACTCCAAGTCCAAGGAAAGGAGTCGCCAGTACTACCACCCCAAAGAACCGTTCCTAAGCCGTTGGACCCCCGCCTGCCAACAAGCATTTGAAATGATCATAGACAAGTTGACAACGTCCCCAATTCTAGCCTTCGCAAATCCTGCACTACCTTACATCCTCCACACGGATGCAAGTTCCACCGGCCTCGGAGCGGCCTTATATCAGGAGCAGGAGGGACAGCTGCGTGTCATTGCCTACGCAAGCAGAGGGTTATCACATAGCGAGTCCCGCTATCCAGCCCACAAGCTCGAGTTTTTAGCGCTGAAATGGTCTGTAACAGAGAAGTTCAGTGACTACCTTTACGGCAACCAGTTCACAGTAGTCACCGACAGCAACCCTCTTACCTACATACTTACCTCAGCAAAACTCGACGCAACCAGCTATAGGTGGTTAGCAGCCCTCTCTACCTTCTCCTTTAAGCTCCAGTACCGCCCAGGAAAGCAGAATGGAGATGCAGATGCGCTATCGCGACGTCCTCAAGGCAATCTGCGTGACGACCCCCAATCTCAAAAAGAGTGGGACAGGATCTGCCAGTTCACACAACACCATCTGTCGAAACCAGATAACATTGAGGCTGTGGATCAGGAAGTCGTTAGTGCCATTTGTGAAAGACAACTTGTCTATTGTACCAATGATGGAATGGGCAGTGATGAAAGTATTTCCCTCGTTGAAAGTCTTGCCATCTCTGGAGATGCTGTACCTGACAGCTTTGAGCAGGAAGATGAGCTCGGAGGGCTGCCCATTGTCCCGCACCTATCAGAGGCAGATATCAGAGACAAACAGAGATCTGACCAATGCATCAGACATGTCATCTCCCAGATTGAGCGTGGAGAGAATCCACCCCCCGCTGTAAGAACTGAGCTTCCAGATCTACCTCTGTTATTGAGAGAGTTGAACAGGCTTGAACTGCGGAATGACATTCTCTATAGAATACGCCAAGAAGATGGTAATACACAGTACCAGCTAGTCCTACCTGAAGAACTTCGTGAGACGGTCTTAACTAGCCTGCATGACAATATGGGTCATATGGGGAAAGACCGCACGCTGGACTTGGTCAGAACCAGATTCTACTGGCCAAGGATGGCCTCTGACGTTGAGAAGAAAGTCAAGACGTGCAGCAGGTGTGTGTGCAGGAAAACCCTACCTGAGAAAGCTGCACCATTAGTCAACATAATGTCAACACGACCGCTTGAACTGGTTTGCATGGACTTCTTGTCTATTGAACCGGACAGAAGCAACACAAAGGATATTCTCGTGATCACAGATCACTTTACAAAATACGCAGTGGCTATCCCAACACCAAACCAAAAGGCTCGAACGGTTGCAAGGTGCTTGTGGGACAATTTTATCGTCCATTATGGCATTCCAGAGAAACTGCACAGCGACCAAGGTCCTGATTTTGAGTCGCGGCTAATCAAAGAACTGTGTGAAGTTGCAGGCATACGGAAAATTAGAACAACTCCTTACCATCCAAGGGGCAACCCAGTGGAACGTTTTAACCGCACCCTGTTAAACATGCTTGGCACTCTGGAAAACCAGGATAAGTCACACTGGAAAGACTTCGTGAAGCCGTTAGTCCACGCATACAATTGCACCAGAAGTGAAGTGACTGGGTTCACACCATATGAGCTAATGTTCGGACGCCAGCCACGCCTGCCGGTTGACCTTGCATTCGGCTTACCTGTCAAAGAAGAGCAACAGAAGTCACACTCCCAGTACGTAAAGAACCTCAAATCCCACCTTGAGGAGAGCTACAAAATAGCTACAAGAAGTGCTGCCAGGGTAGCTGAAAAGAACAAAACAAGGTTCGACAAGCGTGTGACTCCTTCTGCCCTGGACGTTGGAGACAGAGTACTTGTCAGGAACGTACGTATTCGTGGAAAGCACAAGCTCGCTGACAAATGGGAGTCCACTGTCCATGTGGTAGTGAGAAGAGCTGGAGATCTCCCTGTCTACACAGTCAAACCAGAGACTGGAGAAGGTCCCTGGCGCACACTGCATCGAGACCTCTTACTCCCATGTGGGTTCCTCTCTGTAACAAAGGAAAAGTGTGCACAACCCAAACCAATTAAGCGCTGCAAGACACGCCAGAACACTCGCAGTGACCCAAGAGAAGTTGATCAATCCTCAGACGAGGATGATATCATTCCTATTACCTGGTTCCGAAAAGAATCAGTTCCAGAGATAACCAGGTGTATTGTCTCACAAGATGTTCCAGAACACCATGACCCAAGCAATTCTCAAGAGAATCTCACAACAAACCTCAACAAGGTGACTGATGAAGCTCCAGCTAGGGCAAATAGCCTACCTGATGTTGCTCCAGTCCAGCAAGTGACACTGAACCTGAACCTACCTGAAAATGAACCTACGGAAAAGAAAGACCTACCTGAAAATGAGCCTGTAGAAAAGAAAGAGCTACCTGAAAATGAACCTGTGGAAAGAGAGACAAACTCACATGACAATGGCGACCTTGTGAAAGACTTGTCGGATGAGGACTATCCTGAACAACTTCCAGTCCTTTCCAACATGCCAGAATGTGATGGGGCAAATGTCCTTGAAAATGAAGGCGAAGAGGAGGTTAAGGAGACGGAGCAACAGGCAGCCACTGATGACCTGATCAGGAGATCTGAGAGGAATCGTCAGCCACCTAGGCGGCTTGACTATACTGAACTGGGAAATCCCTTAGTCACAGTGGTAAAGTCACTCTTTCAAGGGCTGGCTACTGCCTGGAACGACATCATAAGTGAGAGTGAAGCATCAGCTCATTCCCCTGCTCCTTTCCCCCCAGTGATGACTGTTTGAACATTGCCATGCACAGGGACGTGCATGAGTTTGGAGGGGAGAGTGTAACCCACACAGGTTACTGAAGTGCAGTCCTCTACTCCACCGGAGGGTGGCGCATACGCCACTGTGAGTTAATTAAGAGACACTCGCGTTTTCTCTCTTCTGCTGGAGACATTGCCGAAGACTGGTAGGGAAATATCCTCTGAGGGATAGAAAATGATAAAATCCCATACCAACGTAATTAATAAATAATACATTTAAACATTTATATTATTTGTTTGTTAGGTTGATAAGCTGTGAGAAAGAGAGTGCTCGTTCATCAAGATAGCTCCGGTAAGGATGCTTAATGCTGTGTCATGTTAACTGCTAGCGTCATTATAATGTATTATACTGTTATTATTTAAATCCTTATAAAACCAGTCGGAGTTGTGACCCTAATGTTTAGTGTTTGGTATTATATAGACACAGAATTAGATCGTTTTATGTAGTTTTAAATGTTATAAAAAGATCGCTAATCGCACTAGCCGCATGCTAATTGCGCTAGCCGCATGCTAATCGCTAGCATGTAACTGGTAACTTGCTTTGGTTAACTCTACTCTGTAACAGTATTTACCCTTTGTTTATCACAGTTAAGATAATGGTGATTGTTGAGTTCATTTTATTGCCAATATATGTTTAATATAAATAGAAGTTCATCTTAACTGTTAATATAATAAATATATATTAAAATGTGATAGTTAAAATGTTGTTAAGATTATTAAAAGGTTAAAACATAAATATAGATATATACAATATCTGTATAACTTTCCTAACCTCATTTATATGCTGTGAGATGATTGACTGATTGAATAATTGTCCATTGGAAGCGAATCTTGAGTGATGTGATGTGTATTTATTCATTTACATAATGATTAGAATATTGATATCCTTTATAAATGGTTATTAGTTGATTTTACATTTAAATAATATAGATAAGTTAATTGGATCTATACAGAAATGAGGTTATAGCGACTAATGCATTCTGTACTGTATGCATAGATTGTTTTTTTTGAGAGATCTTCTGAACCTGACCCTGACGGTCAGTGGCGAGCCAACCATAGTCAGCAGTGACCGGACGGAGAGCCTGGTGTGGCCAGCCGTGGCATCCTTCGACCCATCACCAACCCATTTCCCTGTTGATATACACAGATAAGATCACACATAAACCTACCCGGGTAGTGAAGAGAACAAACATACTTTCACACACACACATCACCTACTTTTATGGACTCAGAGAAGCAGCTTTATTTTCTTTAAATTCTGCTGAGGGACAATTTGAGGTTTATTTATTTTGGGCCCATTATCGTGCACCTGTGCATTTAGGGAGCCGGCTTCCATAGGCAGGGAGTGTAAATGTTGTTTATAATTTTGTATAATATAGATGTAAATGTTAAACTTACCTGTCTTGTGTTCTTTGTTCTCTGCTGACCTTTTACTACTTTAGGCTCCACAGTCGTACCTAGACCTCTGATATTGCCCAGTTTTAAATGATTGTCTAAATTAGGTATCTGTCTTACTTACCTGGAGACACCGGTTACAATTTACTTTATCAAGTACAGGTGGATTCATTAGTTGTATTTTTCATTGAGGCCAAGCGGCTCTATTGTTTTTAATAAATTAATCCACTTCCTCTCTGCGGCCCGTCTCTGTACAGTGGTCCAATTCAAATTACTCTCCAGGCCCATGCTTTGGACATTATGTTGGCCATGGAGTTTAAAATGTTCATATAACACGCTTGTGCCATTCCCACTATTCATTTTATGCACGAGTTGTTTTATTCTGGTTTTGATGTCATGTCTCGTCGCCCCCCACATAAAGTTTGTGGCAGGCCCTGCATCTTACTGCGTACACTGCATTGTTTGTAGTTGGTTTTAGGGCCTGCTGTGGGTTAATCCCCGTTTTGGCAAATGGGTTAAAAATGTGGGGGAGACAAACAAAACTAATGCCCAAGCCTCGAAGCGCCTCCCCATGTGATTTATTTTTTTATTTTTATTATTGTCTGAATATACCGAAAGGTCTTTCAGATTTTTATTTCTTCGATTGGCGGAGATCAGACAATCACCTCTCATATTTAACCTCTGGTATTTAACCTCCACAGAGGTTAAATACCTGGGTGTCTACACCAGCTAGTTGGACTAGTCCCAGCCTAGTTAAGATAGCATGAACTGATGAAGCCTCTTGGATGAGAGGTGAAATGCTTCAAAGACAAATAACCAAGTCCAGTTGCGTTCGATTTAATCTCCTCGAGAAAGCCCGGTCAGTGTGTTTGGGGTGACAACTGGTCTTGTGAAGTAGTGCATGGCGGTCCGTGTCTTTGAAATAGACTTTGGTGGCCAGTGTTTTACTATGGTCGCTAGAGGCATGAAAGAAGATGCACGTATCAAGGAACTCAACTGTGGTGGGTTTAAAATTTTGTGTTTAAGTTTCATTTTTGGATGGTGTGAATTTAAAATCTCCATAAAATTATTGAATTCCTGCTCTGTGTTGTTCCAGAGGCCTAAGATGTCGTCCAAGTACCGGAAATACAGGAGGGGTTTGATGGTTAATTTGGTGAAGGCCGTTTCCTCCCACTGGGCCAAATAGATGTCGGCATATTTTCGGCCCATCGCACAGCCACACAACTGGAGATAGTGTTGGTTATTAAACATGAAATCGTTTCTGGTGAGAGTGATATTGAGAAACTAATATATGACTGTCGGGTCTGGCTGGATTTGGGTGTTTATTGAATATGTACTGGATGGCTTTAAGGCCAAGTGGTGTTTTAATGTTAGTATAGAGTGAATCTATGTCTATTGAAAATAGGAGTGTGTGGGTGGGTACATAATTTTTTTTTATTTTATTTACAAAATCATATGTGTCTTGGATGTAGCTGGGGTGAAGTTTGGAAAGTGGATTGATGAAATGGTCTATGTATTCTGTAATCCTATATGTTTCTGAACCGCAGTCGCTCACGATGGGTCGGCCGATCGGAACCACATAGGGGGCCGTCCACATCTCAGGAGGCTTATGGATCTTGGGCAGCAGGTAAAAGAGGCAGGTCCTGGGTTCACCCAGGCCATCCAGGTGTTGTTTTTGTTTTAGGGTGATGAATTTATGAGTGTACAGTGTGTGTATGTGTGTGTGTGATGTCCCTAACTAGTGTCTGTGTGTCAGAATGAAGTGGACCCGGTAAGGGTTTGTAATAGGTGATATTGTTTAACTGTCTGAGTGCTTCTAATGTGTAATTGTCCCTATCCTGGATGACTATTTGGCCCCCCTTATCTGCCGGT
This sequence comes from Pampus argenteus, assembly GCA_036937835.1. Lineage (NCBI taxonomy): Eukaryota > Metazoa > Chordata > Actinopteri > Scombriformes > Stromateidae > Pampus > Pampus argenteus. The sequence goes on along the minus strand of CM072878.1, from coordinate 99,350 downwards.
TTTATAACTATGTGTGTGCAGTTTCCTAATGTTTTAATAATGTGTTTGTGTTCCTGACTAATGTTGGATGCTCTGTGTGGGTGGGGCCGCCAATGTGTGAGTGCTTGGTTATTTTTATAGATCAGTTGTGCAATAGTGGGTGAAATGGTGTCCGTGTGTGGTTGCCACTGGGACGGTCCGGTGAAGAGTACAGGCTCCCGCTCCTGCGCCCCATAAAAGTGGTCTAGTAATTTTAGCCTCCTGTGGAAGGTGTGGAGGTCCGCCCTGAGTTCCGATCGGGTGGTTGGGCGGGGTGTGGGTATGAAGTTAAGGCCTTTTTCCAGTATCTCCAGTTGTGCAGCTGTGAGGGAGAAAACGGCAGACAGGTTAGTAATATTGGACTGGTGGGAGGGAGGTGGAGGTGTGCAGTTAGCTCCCGTTAATAGTTTAATTGTTGTTTCCAGTACTTGAACAAAATCTCGGCCGTCTCAGCAGTCCAGTGTATTCTGTCTTTCTGTACCTGAAAAAGTGAGGGGTTAATTTCCGGGATAAAATTGCATTTAGATGATATTATATGGTTGAGTTTGGAAAGTAGTGATTTTTTCTTTTGGTCCAATTCATGGGAAAAGTTTATAATAGGGATGTATATGGTGGCATTGGGGAAAGTGATTTGGCTGGTCCTCCACATCTGCTGTAACTGTTTGGTGGATGTGGAGGGGTCATGTTCTGAGAGGCAGTTGTTGAGTCCGACTGAAAGTATTACTTGTGTTGTAGTGTGACATGTGGGGTTTTTTTTAAGAATGGCTGTAATGTGGTGAAAATTGGCTCCTGGATAGCTGTCTATTTGTATGTTTGGGTCTGTAAATGATGGAATCTGGGCTAGGTTTGAGTCCCCCATATTGAGCGTCTTCTTGCATACCTCAAGCGACCAGTCCTGTAATTTACGGAAGGTGCAGGGGTGTATATGTGGTTCCGGGCGACTTGGGGAGCCAGGTGCAGCTGCCAGAGCCCTGTTTCGGCAAGAGGTGGATGTCTCAGATGTTGGAGTAGGGTTTGACTTCATTTCGGTTTTTTGTCTACCCTTCATCATCATTGATTTGTCATCCACCTCATCATTGGTTTGGATTTCACATTGCTCTGCAACAAGCAACTCTGGCTCCCACTGTTGGTGAACTGGTGGATCTGCGGGAGGAGAAGAAGATGATGAAATGGTGTTACTGCATGGTAGAGCTACATTGCTGTATGTCGGTGTATGCTCTGGAGAATTGCTGTTGACAGATAGATGCGGTGGAGAGGGTGTAGGGAGGGTAGGAGGATGGGAGGAAGGAGCATAGGGTGCAGTGCCTTCCGCTGACCCCAGGCAGTCAAGTACACTCTTAGGGAGTGGATGGATTTCAACTTTTACCTGCTGCCTAGGGTTGCGTCTTGGCATGAGTTGGGGGTGAGGGGTGGGGGTGGTTGAAGGTATAGGAAAGGGTGAAGGAAGATTAGGGTTAGGCATAGGGGTGGGTTGGTTAAGGTTAGGAAAGGGGGAGGGGTGGGGGTTAGGGTAAGGGGCGGAGGTGGGTGGAGGTATAGGAGGGTTAGGGTTAGGGTATCAAGGTTAAGTTTTGTTGCGCTGGCCTGTTGACCCGTTGCAATACCCTCAAGGTGGGGTGCTGTTTATGTATGAATGTTTGAGGGCCGTGATTAAAAGGCTGAGGTTTGGCGAACGGTGCAGTGCACATCTCCCCCAACCGGAAGGAACAGGTTCGAATCCCGGACGGAGGAAGAGAGCGGCGTTCTGTCGGGTATTGGGGTCACCCTCTGGGAGCATGGAGACAACCACTAATCTTATATTAAAAAAAGATATTTGGTGAATAAAATCCAGGATTCCTCCACCATTAAAAAAAAGACCACAATTAATTCATAAGTAAATACATAAATAAATTATTGATTAAATAGAATATCAAATTAAATCAAATTTTATTTATATAGCCCAAAATCACAAAATACATTTGTCTCAGAGGGCTTTACAATCTGTACAGGGAGTGACACCCTCTGTCCTTAGACCCTCGATTCGAGTGAGGAAAAACTTGCCCACCAAAAAACCTTTTAACAGGGAAAAAGGTGGAAGAAACTTTAGGAAGAGCCACAGAGAAGGGATCCCTCTCCCAGGACGGACAGAATGGATGTCACATGTACAGAACAAATCAACACACACATATTGTACACTCACAATGAATTATAGTGATAAATAATGACAATGATAAAATGAGAATAATGACAATGAATGATGAATTATTACAGTAACAGTGAAACTAGTGGTAAAGATACAGATGCACAGTAGCAAATCATTAACTAACTATAAACTGTAATGGGGATATGGCAACAATGATGACGGCGACAACACACGCAGAAGACGCCACGCAGGACCACAGCAACAGACACAGTCCACAAGAACCTGCTGGACGAGAGAGCACAGAAACTCCGGGGAAGAAGTTTAATTAGTAACATGATAGATAGATAGATGGATAGATAAGGAGAGAGAGAGAATGAGAGAGAGAGAAGAAGAGAGTGTGTGAGTCCCCCAGCAGTCTAGTTCTATGGCAGCATAACTAAGGGATGACCTGAGCCAGCCCTAATTATAAGCTTTATCAAACAGGAAAGTCTTAAGTCTACTCTTAAAGGTGTTGATCGTGTCTGCCTCCCGAACACAGAGTGGTAGTTTATTCCACAGAAGAGGAGCTTGATAGCTGAAAGCTCTGGCTCCCAATCTACTTTTAGACACTATAGGAACCACAAGGAACCCACCATCCTGGGAGCGCAATGTTCTAGTGGGTGGTAAGGTACTATGAGCTCTTTTAGATATGATTGTTTCTGACCATGAAGAGCTTTGTAAGTTAATAGAAGAATTTTAAATTCTATTATAGATTTAACGGGTAGCCAGTGCAAGGAAGCCAAAATGGGAGAGATGTGATCTCTGATCTTGGTTCCTGTCAGAACACGTGCAGCAGCATTCTGAATCAGCTGTAAACTCTTAAGAGACTTATTAGAGCAGCCTGATAGCAAAGAGTTACAATAGTCCAGCCTAGAAGTAACAAATGCATGGACTAGTTTTTCTGCATCCGCTTGAGAAATGATGCGTCTGATTTTGGCAATGTTACGTAAGTGAAAGAATGCAGTCCTCAAAAGTTGTTTTATATAGTCATTAAAGGACAAATCCTGATCAAAAACAACTCCAAGATTTTTTACGGTGGAGCTGGAGGCCAGGGTGATCCCAATAACACGCTCCCGTCCCCGGGGGAGCCGGGTTCAAGTCCCCACGCCCCGAAGGCACCACCCACAGAAAAATGCCCTAAAAGTTTTGCCTGTCATTAAGCCCATTAGGGGCTTTAGTGTCTAATCTAAAGATCCAGATTTTTTCAGCTCTCTTCCTCTGCCTGGTGGTCCAGCGGTCATTGGCCTCCAATGCTAAAAATGATCAGTTTATTGAGTGGGTGCTGTTGAAAGAACCAACTCAACACCCTCCTGATGAACCAGGGTGCTTTCTTGTCCGGCAGGTTGTCATGGATCTGTCATTATTGCTACCATATCTCCATTACGTCTTATAGTATAATTAATTTTGTTTTGGTTGGCCCCGCTCGTGCAGGGGCGGAGCGGGAGGGCCGGGTGCTTTCTTGTCCGGCAGGTTCTCATGGATCTGTCATTACTGCTACTGTTTCTTCCACATTTTTTCCTTTTTTCACAAAATGTGTTTTGTGACTTTGGGCTATACAATTGATTGATTGATTGATTAATTGATTAGTAAGCGGGGGCAGAGCTCGTACAGGGCCGGAGCGATCTGTTGGCTGTCCAATCTGTTCCAGGCAAGGCCTCGTGCGCCTGGACAAACACCTCCTGAGTGGCAATCAACAATGCAAAGCAGGTTGCCACTCATTGCTTCTGGTTCTGTTATTACATGGTGGGTAGCCTGCCTGAAAGCGCCACAAAGCATGACTTGCGATTTCTTGCCCGGATGGACAAGCTCAGGAGGTAAGTGTGTGTCTGTGTGTGGTCAACAAGGCAAGGGCGAAAGCCCAGCTTCACTCCCTCCGTCCAGGGTGAGGGATCCCTCCTCTTTTGGATGTTGTCATGTCATGATGCTGTATAAAGCCCTTTGAGACAAACTGTGAAAACGGGCTATACAAATAAAAGTGCCTGTCGGTCACACCTCTCTTGCGCTGTCTTCCACAGATACCCGAATTACCTGAAGAACAAGGGATATATGCCAACCACAATTCGGAACATGGCGATAAATATCGTCAGCCTCTACAAACATGTCAAAAATGTTTTCTTGGAAGAGAGCAGACTGAAGGTGGAAGACATTGACCGTGTACTGTATGAGCTGACCAGGCTCCAAGCTGAAATTAGAAGGGATGTTGTCGTCCGGCAACAGCGGGTCAAGCGGCAAAAGACCAGTTAGTTCTTTTATCGAGTGTCAACATTCCACATTTCCTTCTCGCGGGGGGCTGACACTCCATTTCTTTTCTCTTCTCCACAGACAACCAACTTGATTCGGAGCAGGAACTAAGCTTCCTTTATGCCGCCAAGAGACGGATTCCCATGCTGATGGGTAAGACGCCTGTCCGTCCTGGGTTAGAGATCTCTTTGTTGCTCTCGAGACAAACTGTTTGTGAAAACGGGCTATACAAAATAAAGTTGCCTTGCCTTGCCTTTTTAGATGCCATAGACAAAGGTGGATACCAAAAGGACCAACACTCTACTCTCATGGGGTACTTGATGGCTTACCTATGTGTAATCAGTGGCCACCGGTCAGTGGTGCTGACAAACATGACAAAGGAGCATGTGGCCAATGCGGATCAGTGGAATAATGGCACAAGATTCCAGGTCTTGGTGAGTAGTCCCTCTTCCTTCAGTGTTCTCGCTTACTTAGCCATGGTGTTAGACTTGGGGCAGCTTCCAGATTCTGGACAGTTCTGACTTCGGTTGGAAGGGGCAGAATCTGGAACCCTTCCGCATTCTCGCTTAACGGTGGTATTTAGACTTGAGGCAGCTTCCTGATTCTGGACAATTCCACATTCCATATTGCGGACATTTCCGACTTGGAAGTGCAGAATTTGGAACCCTTCCACATTCTCGCTTAATGGTGGTATTTAGACTTGGGGCAGCTTCCGGATTCTGGACAATTCCACATTCCATATTATGGACAGTTCTGATATGGAAGTGCAGAATTTGGAACCCTTCCACATTCTCGCTTAATATCGGGTTAGACTTGGGGCAGCATCCAGATTCTGGATGATTCCATCCTTCCACATTCTCGCTTAACGGTGGTATTTAGGCTTGGGGCAGCTTCCAGATTCTGGACAGTTCCATCTTGGAATTGCAGAATTTGGAACCCTTCCACATTCTCGCTTAACAGTGGTATTTAGGCTTGGGGCAGCTTCCAGATTCTGGACAGTTCTGACTTGGAAGGGCAGAATTTGGAAGCCTTCAATTTTTTCATTCACCAGTACACAAATTCGAAACATATCATTTGGAAGCATACCAAATTATAAACCTTCCCTCTCTCTCACTGACAGGTGGATGAGCACAAGTCGGTCAGGACTTTTGGACCGGCGTCACTGGTGCTCAATTGCATGGAATTCAGCTGGCTTCGCTGGTTTCACGACGGAAAATGCTGCTCCAGAGGAAAGGACAGTGCTGTTAGAATAATGTATATAAGTTATCCCATATTTACTCTTTTGCATTCTTTATATATCACCATTCTTTTATTCTTTGTACTCCATACTATGATCTGTAAGTTTGTGTTTCATTCTACACTAAGTTCTCTTCCAGATGGACATTGGAGTTTGCAGCTGCTGGTTGAACAGGGTGTGAACTTCCTATCACCATCTGACTGATGGGACTGGCTCCTTTTGTAGAGTTAATGAGTTGTAGAGTTAATCACCATACCATATAGGAAAAGTAAAACAAAAGAGTTAAGTGTAGAAGAAAACAGACGTTGTTTATTGTCAAGGAAATTGTGCCTGCCTGAAGCAAAGCAATAAAACCATCATGTTGTTGCTAACCTATGCTTGACCTATGCCCCTCCCCTTTAGAAGCAACATGTATTAGGGACATCCTAAATAAAAAGCAAAAGGGCAGGAGACGGAGTCAGAGTAGATAGGAGATTCTGTAGACTATGCACGTCTCCTGTTGCTCTCCTTGCAAGTAAAACTTAACTCTGTTGTCTTCTCTCCTCTTTGTGTTTGTGTGTTTGATATTTCAGGTTGTTTAAACCTGACAAGTGCCAATATCTTTGACACATTCCAGGGGTGCAAGTTAAGCAAACCATCAAAATTCCTCCATCTTGCATGGAGTGACGCGGGGCTCAAGGGCCCCGTCAGTTTCACCTTGATTCGCAGCAGCGTGGCCACTCAGGCTGAGCGGCACTTGTCGGAGACAGAGAGGAGAAAGGTAGCGCGGGCAATATGTCATGACCCCACAACTGCAGAAAGGTTTTATGTGGCGCTCCCCACCAGAGAGTCGGCTTATGAAAATCGCAAGCTACGGATGAAAGCACTCATGTGTGAAAAACGTAAAGCCAAGGCAAAGCGCAAATCCAAAGTCTGCGATGAAGGAAAGGCGAGCTACTCCCTCTCCTCCGAGAGCAGCGAAGACAGGTTCAGCTGTTGGACAGTTCCGACATGGAAGTGCAGAATCTGGAAGCCTTCCACATTCCCGCTTATTACTACAAGAATTGGAAGGTGCAAGATTTGGAAAAACGTTCTTTGTCTCCCCCCCCCCCCATATCCCTCACAGAAAAGGCCATCGGTGACCTGCAGGAGTTCAAATTGTCAGGCCGGAGCGGCCGGAAAGCAATCGACAATGCAAAGCAGGTTGCCACTCATTGCTTCCGGTTCTGTTATTACATGGTGGGTAGCTTGCCTGAAAGCGCCACAAAGCATGACTTGCGATTTCTTGCCCGGATGGACAAGCTCAGGAGGTAAGTGTGTGTCTGTGTGTGGTCAACAAGGCAAGGGCGAAAGCCCAGCTTCACTCCCTCCGTCCAGGGTGAGGGATCCCTCCTCTTTTGGATGTTGTCATGTCATGATGCTGTATAAAGCCCTTTGAGACAAACTGTGAAAACGGGCTATACAAATAAAAGTGCCTGTCGGTCACACCTATCTTGCGCTGTCTTCCACAGATACCCGAATTACCTGAAGAACAAGGGATATATGCCAACCACAATTCGGAACATGGCGATAAATATCGTCAGCCTCTACAAACATGTCAAAAATGTTTTCTTGGAAGAGAGCAGACTGAAGGTGGAAGACATTGACCGTGTACTGTATGAGCTGACCAGGCTCCAAGCTGAAATTAGAAGGGATGTTGTCGTCCGGCAACAGCGGGTCAAGCGGCAAAAGACCAGTTAGTTCTTTTATCGAATGTCAACATTCCACATTTCCTTCTTGCGGGGGGCTGACGCTCCATTTCTTTTCTCTTCTCCACAGACAACCAACTTGATTCGGAGCAGGAACTAAGCTTCCTTTATGCCGCCAAGAGACGGATTCCCATGCTGATGGGTAAGACGCCTGTCCGTCCTGGGTTAGAGATCTCTTTGTTGCTCTCGAGACAAACTGTTTGTGAAAACGGGCTATACAAAATAAAGTTGCCTTGCCTTGCCTTTTTAGATGCCATAGACAAAGGTGGATACCAAAAGGACCAACACTCTACTCTCATGGGGTACTTGATGGCTTACCTATGTGTAATCAGTGGCCACCGGTCAGTGGTGCTGACAAACATGACAAAGGAGCATGAGGCGAGCTACTCCCTCTCCTCCGAGACCAGCTAAGACAGGGACAAGCCTGTGTATGATGACTGAGGCCGAAGCCGCTGAGGCAGCAGAGGCCGAGGTCACTGAGGCTGATGTCGTAGAGACCACTGAAGCAACAGAGGCAGAGGCCACAGAGGCATCAGAGGCCGAATAGGCCAATGTCGTGGGCCGCCGCCGAGGCCGTTGAGGCCACCAAAGCCAAGGCTGCCATGGCCAATTGATTCTCTGTTGAAAGAAGTTCAGTGTTTGTTTTTTGAAATATAATTTGCCAAATGTACAGTGCTGAGAAAGAATTATGCACAGCAATTATGTCATTTATTTTCTTTTCTGTTGACACTATGTTCATAAATTATAGAATATAAGAACAATTTCAGTCTTATTAAGAGCATGATTTTCAGTTTCATAAATTACAGAATATAAGAACAATTTCAGTTTAATTAAGAGCAGGATTTTCAGTTTTTAATTATATCAGGGTTGGGAGAACACCCGTACTGCTTAAATGCAATAAAATAAAGCTTGTTCTTTTTTTGCCAAATGCACGTGCGTGTTAGTTCCAGTAATTAAACTTGGGGCACCTTCCAGATTCTGGACGCTTCCAACTTGTAAGGGCAGAAGTTGGAACCCTTCCACATTCCCGCTTAATGGCAGTATTTTGGCTTGGGGCAGCTTCCAGATTCTGGACAATTCCACATTCCATATTATGGACAGTTCTGATATGGAAGTGCAGAATTTGGAAGCCTTCCTCATTCTCGCTTAATGGTGGTATTTAGACTTGGGGCAGCTTCCAGATTCTGGATGATTCCATCCTTCCACATTCTCGCTTAACGATGTTATTTAGGCTTGGGGCAGCTTCCAGATTCTGGACACTTCCACATTCCATATTATGGACAGTTCCAAATTGGAAGTGCAGAATTTGGAATCTTCCACATTTTCACTTATTAGCAGAGGTCAGCTTTTTCACTTCCTGTGTAAACGGGCTGGGCAACTGCACACAAGGCACCGTCTTCCTCCTTGGCCGAGTTGAAATTGCAGTTGAAACAACGTGCAGGTGAGTGGGCATCAGCCGCAAGTCATGTTTTCCCTCCTGAGACCAAACATGTGGCATGCTTATTTTGTGTGGCTTTGAATATTGCCGGCACTTGAAATGGCGCTAATTAGCGAGCTAATGCTAGCACACACAGCCAAAGTTAAGATCCAGAGTTTTTTGCGAGATCCCAAAGCGAGAATGGGGGGTGCCGCAGCGATTGCGGCCCAAGGGGCCCTCTGCCCAACCTGTGGCTCATGTGGACCCATGGCAAAGATGGGGAATCTCCGTCCGAGGTGCAGAGAATGAGTAAGACAGAGGCTTCCCTTTTATTTCGCCTTGCCCCACTGAGGTGGCCACCTAAGTTTTCTAACTCTTTGACTTATCTCTCTCCAGGGTCAACATCAGTGAGGTGCAGGGGGGCGGTTTGAATGTTGTCGTGCACAGCCCAGGCACCAGTCCCAACCCCAGAGTCAGGTCACCGCCTCAGCCTCCTGCTGAGAATTCCCCAGATGTCGGCCACAATCCGCCGAGTGCCAGGCAGCCTGAGCTTCTTTTGAACACAGGTCCCAACGGGGACTTGGCCACCGATCCCCCAGTCGTACAGGGGTTCGACCCCGGAGTATCCATCTGACCAGTGGTGTGCACTCTTGACATTGAAATAAAGTGCAGTTTGAGTGATGCATGATATCATCCCATGTTGTACTGTAAAGGGAATGCTGTCCACCACTTTATGTGATGGGATAAAGGTTGACAAAAATTCCAGATTCTCATTGACTCTTTCACATTCTTGCTTAATGGTGTTATTTAGACTTGGGGCAGCTTCCAGATTCTGGACAGTTCCACATTCCATATTATGGACAGTTCCAACTTGGAAGTGCAGAATTTGGAACCCTTTCACATTCTCGCTTAATGGTGGTATTTAGACTTGGGGCAGCTTCCAGATTCTGGACAGTTCCACATTCCATATTATGGACAGTTCCAACTTGGAAGTGCAGAATTTGGAACCCTTTCACATTCTCGCTTAATGGTGTTATTTAGACTTGGGGCAGCTTCCAGATTCTGGACACTTCCACATTCCATATTATGGACAGTTCCAACTTGGAAGTGCAGAATTTGGAACCCTTCCACATTCTCGCTTACCATGGGGTTAGACTTGGGGCAGCTTCCAGATTCTGGACACTTCCACATTCCATATTATGGACAGTTCCAATTAGGAAGTGCAGAATTTGGAAGCCTTCCATATTCCTGCCTGTTGAGTTGAAATGAGGAATCGCTTGTAGGTGAAAATATGGAATCTTCCACATTCTTACTTGTTAGCAGAGGTCAACTCGTTTACTTCCTGTGTCAACAGGAAGTCCCCCATTATAGTGGTAAAGACGAACTCGGCAGCTACACAAACAGCAGCTCTTCGCTGGTGCTGTGGAAATTTTATTTGAGTAAAGGTAAGTGTGTGTAGGTGACCCCAAAAACCTCAAGTGGTGGTTTTCCCTCGGGGGACCAAAATCAGGGCATGTTTATTTGTGTAAAATCTTTTTTTTTTGTCGGCGGAAAAAAAACGCTCCTAGCGAGCTAATGCTAGCACATTAAATAGGATTTTGGAACCATGTGGTCTGCTTCTACATTCTCACCTTTTACATTCCTTTTGTATCCCAGGAGACACATTTCCCCCTGGCTGATTTTGATACAAGATGGTAAGTACGCAAGGGTGTTTAACTGATATGTAAGCTGTGATGCAGTTTTTCATCCCCATACAATGTCCCCCCCAAACACGCAGTCTGGCCAACAACTGAATCCAAGCCAATGCGGAGCAGGAGCAAACGACCCTCCGCCTGAGTACACCTGCTGCTTGTACAGCTCACAGCAATGCCCCACTTCCCCAACCCGCACTGATGAAAGCCCAAAATTGGAGATATCCCAGGATAGTAAGCCAGGAGAAGTAAACCAGCCCAAGAAGGCCACAAAGAAATCTGATCAAGGCCCCACTTCCCCAACCCGCACCGATGAAAGCACAAAATTGGAGATATCCCAGGATAGTAAGCCAGGAGAAGGAAACCAGCCCAAGAAGGCCACAAAGAAAAATGATCAAGGCCCCACTTCCCCGACCCGCACCGATGAAAGCCCGAAATTGGAGATGTCCCAGGATAGTAAGCCGGGAGAAGGAAACCAGCCCATGAAGGCCACAAAGAATTCTGATCAAGGCCCCACTTCCCCGACCCCCACCGATGAAAGCCCGAAATTGGAGATGTCCCAGGATAGTAAGCCGGGAGAAGGAAACCGGCCCAAGAAGGCCACAAAGAAATCTGATTAAGGAGGGACTGAGATAAATGCGAATTAGAGTTAGGATTCTGCTTCGTTGGAGCTTTGCTCACTGTTCAGGTCGGTCAGATTCTGGACAGTTCCACATTCCATATTATGGACAGTTCCACATTCCATATTATCAAATCAAATCAAATCAAATTTTATTTATATAGCCCAAAATCACAAAATACATTTGTCTCAGAGGGCTTTACAATCTGTACAAGGAGTGACACCCTCTGTCCTTAGACCCTCGATTCGAGTGAGGAAAGACTTGCCCACCAAAAAACCTTTTAACAGGGAAAAAGGTGGAAGAAACCTCAGGAAGAGCCACAGAGGAGGGATCCCTCTCCCAGGACGGACAGACGTGCAATGGATGTCACATGTACAGAACAAATCAACAAACACATATTGTACACTCACAATGAATAACAGTGACAAATAATGACAATGACAAAATGAGAACAACGGATGATGAACCATTACAGCAACAGTGAAACTAGTGGTATAGATACAGATACACAGTAGCAAATTATTAACTAACTATAATCTGTAATGGGGATATGGCAACAATGATGACAGCGACAACACATGCAGTAGACGCCACGCAGGACCACAGCAGCAGACACAGTCCACAAGAACCTGCTGGACGAGAGAGCACAGAAACTCCGGGGCAGAAGTTTAATTAGTAACATGATAGATAGATAGATAGATGGATTAGATAGATGGATAGATAAGGAGAGAGAGAGAATGAGAGAGAGAGAGCGAGAGTATGTGAGTCCCCCAGCAGTCTAGTTCTATGGCAGCATAACTAAGGGATGACCTGAGCCAGCCCTAATTATAAGCTTTATCAAACAGGAAAGTCTTAAGTCTACTCTTAAAGGTGTTGATCGTGTCTGCCTCCCGAACACAGAGTGGTAGTTTATTCCACAAAAGAGGAGCTTGATAGCTGAAAGCTCTGGCTCCCAATCTACTTTTAGACACTATAGGAACCACAAGGAACCCACCATCCTGGGAGCGCAATGTTCTAGTGGGGTGGTAAGGTACTATGAGCTCTTTTAAATATGATGGTGCCTGACCATGAAGAGCTTTGTAAGTTAGGAGAAGAATTTTAAATTCTATTCTAGATTTAACGGGTAGCCAGTGCAAGGAAGCCAAAATGGGAGAGATGTGATCTCTGATCTTGGTTCCTGTCAGAACACGTGCAGCAGCATTCTGAATCAGCTGCAAACTCTTAAGAGACTTATTAGAGCAGCCTGATAGCAAAGAGTTACAATAGTCCAGCCTAGAAGTAACAAATGCATGGACTAGTTTTTCTGCATCCACTTGAGAAATGATGCGTCTGATTTTGGCAATGTTACGCAAGTGGAAGAATGCAGTCTTCGAAAGTTGTTTTATATAGTTATTAAAGGACAAGTCTTGATCAAAAACAACGCCAAGATTTTTTACGGTGGAGCTGGAGGCCAGGGTGATCCCATCTAAGGCTAAATCTCTGGAATGATAGTTTCTAAGGTGTTTGGGTCCTATTAGGAGAACTTCAGTTTTTTCTGAATTTAGCATCAGAAAATTGTGGGTCATCCAATTTTTTATGTCCTTAATGCATGCTTGAAGTCTAGTCAAGTGATTGGTTTCATCAGGCTTGATCGATAAATATAATTGGGTGTCGTCAGCATAACAGTGAAAGTTAATTGAATGATTCCTAATAATGTTCCCTAAAGGAAGCATATATAAACTGAAAAGAAGTGGCCCTAATACAGAACCTTGTGGGACTCCATGAGAAACTTTGGTTTGCATGGAGGCTACATCATGAACATGAACAAACTGAGAACGGTCTAGGAAATATGACTTAAACCAGCCTAGGGCGGTTCCTTTAATGCCAATTTGGTATTCCAGTCTCTGTAAGAGAATCTGATGGTCAATGGTGTCAAATGCGGCACTAAGATCTAATAGGACAAGTACAGAGATGAGTCCTTTGTCTGATGCCATTAGGAGGTCGTTTGTAACTTTAACTAGTGCGGTCTCTGTGCTATGATTTACTCTAAATCCTGACTGAAACTCCTCGAATAAACTGTTTGTGTGGAGAAAGTCACATAGTTGGTTGGCTACGGCTTTCTCAAGTACCTTCGAGATGAATGAAAGGTTTGATATTGGTCTGTAATTGGCTAAAACCTCTTGATCTAGAGTTGGTTTTTTAAGAAGATGCTTAATCACAGCTATTTTAAAGGACTGTGGTACATATCCTGATAATAAAGACAGATTAATCATATTCACTAAGGACGGGCTAACTAAAGGTAATACATCTTTAAGCAGCCTGGTTGGGATGGGGTCTAAGAGACAGGTTGACGACTTAGATGAAGTAATTATTGTAGTTATTTGTTTAATGTCAACGGGAGAAAAGCAGTCTAAATATATGTCAGATTTTATAGCTATTTCCAACCTTGCTGTATCTGAAATCAGATGAGTGCCTGATGAGGGCAAAAGGTGATGAATTTTGTCTCTAATATTTATAATTTTATCATTAAAGAAGCTCATGAAGTCATTACTAGTTAGGCTTAATGGAATAGATGACTCAATAGAGCTGTGGTTCTCTGTTAGCCTGGCTACAGTGCTGAAGAGAAACCTGGGGTTGTTCTTATTTTCCTCAATTAATGAGGAATAATAGGCTGTTCTGGCATTACGCAGAGCCTTCCTATAAATTGCAAGATTATCTTGCCAGGCTAGACGAGATTCTTCCAGTTTAGAGGCACGCCATTTACGTTCAGATTTACGTGCCTCTTGCTTTAATTTGCGAGTGTGCTGGCTATACCATGGTGCTAACCTCCTCTGTTTTATTCTCTTCTTTTTCATAGGTGCAATAGAGTCAAGAGTTGTCTGTAATGACTCTGTAGTATTACTAACGAGCTGATCTATGTGTGAGGGGCTACAGGAAGCTGCTAAGTCCTCTGTAACATTAAGACATGGCATTGAATTTAATACTATAGTAATTGTTTCCTTAAATTTGGCTACAGCACTGTCAGATAAACATCTGCTGTGGGAGTTTCTGAAAAAAGGCTTATAGTCCAGTAGTATGAACTCAAAGGTTATTAGAAAATGGTCAGATAGGATAGGATTATGTGGAAATACTATTAGATGATCAATTTCAATGCCATATGAGAGTATAAGGTCAAGAGTGTGATTCAGACAATGAGTCGGTTTGTTTACACTCTGACAGAAGCCAATTGAGTCTAACAAAGAGATAAATGCAGTACTAAGACTATCACTATGGTTGTCGACATGAATATTAAAATCACCTACAATAATTACTTTATCTGTTTTAACGACCAAGCCTGATGCAAATTCTGCAAATTCAGATAGAAATTCAGAATAAGGACCTGGAGCTCGATATAATATAACAAATAATATTGGCTGTAATGTTTTCCAGGATGGGTGAGTCAGGCTAAGAACGAGACTTTCAAATGAATTATAATTTAGTTTAGGTTTAGGATTAATGAGTAAACTAGAGTCAAATATGGCTCCAACTCCACCACCTCGACCAGTACTTCGAGGAATATGAGTATTACAATGACTGGGGGGAGTGGATTCATTTAAACTAACATATTCATCCTCCTGCAACCAGGTTTCAGTGAGGCAGAATAAATCAATATCATAATCAGATATTAATTCATTTACTAAAACAGCTTTAGAGGACAAGGACCTAATATTCAGGAGTCCACATTTAATTATCTTGTTTTGGACTCTTTGAGATGTTGATTTAATATTTATCAGGTTTTTATGATTTACTCCTCTTCTGTTTATTTTATCTTTAAATAATGCAGGTGGACGGGGGACAGACACAGTCTCTATACTAGATGATTGGGTGGGCAGCTGCTCTAGTGGAGGCGCAGAGAAGCGTGTAAGACTGCAGCTCTGCTTCCTGGTCTCAACTCTGGATTGTCATGGATTAGATCGACTAATAAACTTGACCATGTTTCTAGATATAAGAGCTGCTCCATCCAAAGTGGGATGGATGCCGTCTCTCCTAATTAGACCAGGTTTTCCCCAGAAAGGTGTCCAATTATTTATAAAGCCCACATTATTATCTGGACACCACCTCGACAACCAGCGGTGAAATGACGACATGCGGCTATACATGTCATCACTGGTTACATTGGGTAAGGGACCAGAGAAAATTACGGAGTCCGACATTGTTTTTGCATATTCACACACCGATGACACATTAACTTTAGTAACCTCCGATTGACGTAAGCGGGTGTCATTACCGCCGACGTGAATAATAATTTTATTATATCTCCTCTTATCTTTAGCCAGCAGTTTTAAATTAGACTCAATGTCGCCCGCTCTGGCCCCCGGGATGCATTTAACTATGGTCCCCGGTGTCGCTAACTTCACGTTTCTTAAGATTGAGCTGCCAATGACCAGAGTTGGCCTCTCAGCGGGTGTGTCGCTGAGTGGGGAAAATCTGTTTGATACGTGGAGTGGTTGGTGGTGTACCGTAGGCTTCTGTTTGGGGCTATGCCTCCTTCGAACAGTCACCCAGCCTCCCGGCTGCTCGGGAACTACCGGGGGACGGCTAGCTACAGCTGCCTTCGGTGGTACCGCACCGGCTACAGGGGACTTGCTAACTATAACTGATTTTTCGGTGGTGCGGTACTGTGCCTCTAAGTCGCTAACCCTCGCCTCCAGAGCTACAAATAAATTACATTTAATGCATTTACCATTTTCGCTAAAGGAGGACGAGGAGTAACTAAACATCTGACACACAGAGCAGGAGAGAGGAGAAGAGAGAGTGGGAGAGGAGAGAGAAGCCATTTTCTAGCTAGGCTAGCTAGTAAGTCAGACAGCGAACTGATAAAAACTATCGAAGTGTGGTTGCTAAAGTTAAGAGACCTGTCCGTGTACAAACAGAACAAGTCTATGTGGTGGTGCAAAGTTGTAAAAACACTCGCCAATGTGAGGAATATATGACAATATAACTAGGTGAGCAGAACAGAGAGCACCGTGTCAGTAACACCAGTAACCGGAAGTGACAGAATACGCTTACCGTAAAGCAGGTCGCAAAGCCAGTAGTAAGGGGGAATAATATTTCTTATCATTTAACTGTCTATAACCCTCAAATAGATACTGTTCCCTGTCCATTATGATGACCGCACTTCCCTTATCCGCTGGCTTTATAATGATATTTTTGTTTTGTGTCAAGTCCCTCAGAGCTATAGTCTCTTCGGGACTCAGGTTGGGTCTGGTTTTGGACAGATTAAAATGGTTTTCAAAGTAATTAAAATCTGCTTTGATTAATTCTGTAATTTCTAGTGGTAAACTGGATAAGGGAGGGCTCCATTCAGATTTGTGAGTGAATGGGATGAAAGGCCTGATTTTTGTATTTTGAAAAAATACATTGAGTTTAATTCTCCTGTGATATTGCTGCAGATCCCATCTGCTCTGCTCCAGCATGTTTCTCTGGCTCCCTCTGGTGGGGATAAAGGAGAGGCCCCTATTCAGCAGTGTGAATTGGGGCTGAGTCAGTTTAAATTTTTGTGCCAAAACTATAACATTTTTCGACCCCTCCCGATCATGCAGGCTTATGGGGACATGAATTTTACATAACTTGTCCAGTATTCAAACATGTGTTTGGCTGTGGTTTTGGTCCAGTGTATTTTGTCTTGTACTGTAGTAAATAGTTTAGATTGCAGCTTTGGGATGCAGCAGCAGTGTTTCTGGATCAGTCCATTCAGGTGGGCCAGGCCGGACTGCTCTTCCAGAGGTAAGTCATCAGAGAAATTAATTAAAGGGACCCAGACTTCAGCTAATGGGAATTTGGCCTCAGCAGCCTGAATTGTGTCTAATAGCTGCTGTCTGAGTTTTATTTTGGGTGTAGTATTTCTATTGTTTAGCCCAAATGACAAAATAACTTTTTCCACAGAGGTGGAGGTGGTACTTTTGTCAATCAGAGCCTTTGCATGTGACAATGTGGCTCCTGGATAGCTCTCAATTTGTATATGTCGGCCTTGAAAGGGGGGCATTTTGGCCAAATTAGAGTCCCCTATTATAACCCACTTTTTCCTTATGCTAAGGCCCCAATCTTCCAATTTATTATTTGTGTTTATATGTCTCGTCGGTCTCCTGATAGCAGGATCTGGCGTGGTGGGCTGTGTTATGGCCCGTTTAGGCCGTAGTGAGAACCTCATTTGTGTTGCTCTCCTAAGGCTTCTCATTTTGGCTGGAGTGGACTGGATGGGAGGGGTGATAACAGGGTTTTTTGAAGGGGTTCCAGGCTCTCATCAGATGAGAGACACGTGATGGAGTCAGATGTGTGGGCAACCGCCGGGTTTGACGGAGCGGCTGTCAGTGCCGCGGGGGGACCATTTCCAGGTAAGTTTTCATTTTGATTTTCTGTTTTTTCCGGCAGGATCCCTGACCTCCGGCTTCTCTGGGGTTTTGGAGGTGACTGTGGAAAGGGATCCAGGGTATCAACAGAGGCAGCGGGTGTCAGATGAGGAGGGGGTACCTGAGGTATTGCTGTGTCCATAATATTAACTATATTTTCCTCTTGTGGAGGTGACCATTCCCCTGTTTCCACAGTCATCGTGGCTGTGTCCACGCGGCTCGGTGTCAGGGCTTTCTCCGGGACCCGGACCGGTGGTGGAGAGGGGCCACGGGCCCCCACCAGGGCCTCTCCTCTTATTCTAAGGTCCGCGTTAACCCTCTCTGTGTGGATAAGTGCTTTGATGTCATGTATTGTGGTAATGTGTGTTTTCTGTTCTTTTGGTACAGGAGGTCGGGGGGGCGGTGGGCTGTCAGGAACCCCCTCCTCCTCTCTCTCCACCGTGGGCTCTAGCTCGGTGACCATGAAGGCCTCAACCTGCTCCAGGGTTTCGGACCGGAGCCGTCTGCCCAGGTTCCTTTTTGCCCAGACGGTGGCGATTTGGAAGGGGCCTCGCCACTTTCCCTTAGTAAGCCCCTTTAGGGTAAGAAGCTCTTTTTCCAGGGAGTCAGTGTAGTGATCCCATTGGATTAGGATTAACATTGTTGTGTGCTCCCAATTTTTCGCATTTCCCTCAATGAGGAGTTTGGTCTCCTCATTGGGGCTGGCCGGTTTAATTGTTGTAATTAGATGTTCTGTTAGTTTTTGGATTGTAGGGGGGGGCGGTTTGTCAGAATCAACATTATTCAAATGGTGGGCTATTTTTATTATTGTGTGTATCGTTCTGACTTTGATGCCAAAGTCCGGGTCTGAGGACTGAGGCTTATTTTCTTCCCTGTTTCCCTCCCTCCTTTCCTTGCGTGTGTTTCTCCCTGTGTTCTGTGTCGTGTAATGTGTGTTTTGGTTAGTGACATATTTCACTGGTTGTTTTTTGGGGGCCCCTGGTACAAAAAATTGTGGCCTGTAGCCATGATCAACTCTATGGTGGTAGCGTTGAGGGTAGCCGCCCTGATGACCGTGGCCCCTCACCACGGATGCATAACTGGGGCGCTGCCCTGTGGCCTCGCGACGGCGATGGGAGCGGTACTTGGGTGAACGGCGGCTGGGCCTCTCCTCCCGGGGCCGTCTGAGTCGGTCACGCCGGTAAGAGACCACCGTCCAACCCTCATCCCTGCTCCTGTCGTACATTGTATGGCTGTTTTTGTTTAAATCAGGTGAGTGAAAAAAATTAATAAATAAATTGTTTTTTGAAAAAATTGAACAAGCTTTAAAGCAACGTTTCGGTCTGTTTTAGACCTTCTTCAGGCAAGCTTGTTCAAAGATGTGAAAAAAAAGGTTTTTATGTGATGTGAGCAAGTGTAATGATCTCTCTCTGTCTCTCTGTATTTCTCTAAGCTCTATGCAGCAAGTGGGACAGAGGAGCAGGCAGCTTGGACCTTTATAGAAGGGGAGGAGGGGGCGTGGCCTGCCAGATTTTGAAAGAGGCACTGTCGTTTAACCCCTTCTGGTCTGTCTGCTGCATAATATGAAATTAAATCTCTTTTTTTCTTTTTTTAGGTGATTACCAGGTTTTAATCTTTTTTTCAGGTAAGTATTATTTTTTCCGGGTGAGTATAAAATTTCTGTTGAATTAATTTTTGATTTTTCTCTTTTTTTCCAGGGCAGGTAAGTATTATTTTTAATTTCTAAAAAAAGGGGGGTGGGTAAGGTGGGTAGTAGGTCAAAGGTCAAGGGTCAAGCTGGGGGTTCAATGTGGTTAGGGTTAGGATAATTGTTCCCGGTTAGGGTTAGGGCTAGGGGTTAGGGTTAGGGCTGGCGGTTAGGGTTAGGGCCAGGGGTTAAGGGTTAGGACATGGGAAGTGGGTGAGGGTTAGGTGAGGGGAAGCCCCATCCCCTTCTCGGGTCAGGGAATGCACGGTCCATCCCCCGGTTCCGCTCCCACCTCTGGTCCCAGCGGGGCTGGCGGAGGTTCTGGCGTCTCCTGCCGTAGCGGACCTCCGTCCAGCCCTGGTCGTCGAAGGCCATTATGGCCGTACTTGTAGTTAACTTAAATTAGCTTAAATTAAGCTAACTTAAAAAATAAAAAGTCTAAAAAAGTCTAAAAACGTGAAAAAATTAAATTTCTTTGTTTTAAAATTAAAGGAAGCTTACCTCTGTTAAATTCTATAAAAATATGCCCACGCGCGACGTTTCGACCCAACGGGGTCTTCCTCAGGCACTGGGCACAAAAGAAAACGCTAATCTGGGTCTGCAGAGGCTTGAGATGTGCTCACTTCGAAAGCCGGAAAAGAAATGAAGTGAGAAGCAGGTCTGCCCTATTTATAACCATAGACTGAATGTTCGTTTAACCCTTTTTCTGCCAGATGAAATGTGTTTTTAACCCTTTTTCTGCCAAATCAATTGTAAGTTTTACTTTTTCAACTATTTAAATGAAATTTGATGTATTTTTAATTCGTATACATTTATTAACTTATTGTATTTGTACTTATGAATTTTATATCATATTAAATTTGTAAAAATTGTGTATTTTGATTCTGTATGTAATGAAATAAATATTTATTCCGTCCAATCTGTGTATTGAGTCATTTATTTAATTTTTAACATAATTTAATTATTTAATTAATTTTTAATAAAACCAAATTAGGGTTACGACCCACAAAGAGGGAATGGAATAGGGAAAAGGATAGTGATGGGGACTGGATAGTAGGGGTGGGTAAAGTTAGGGTAAGGAATGAAGGAAAGGAGGTAGTTAGGGTTAGGGAAGGAGAGAGGTTAGGGTTAGGAAAGGAGAGGTGAGGTTAGGGTTAGGAAAAGGGAAAGTGGTTAGGGTTAGGAAAGGGAAGGAGTGGGTTAGGGTTAGGGATTTGGGTTAGGGTTGGGGTTTAGTGGATTTGGATTTAAATTATAAGTGCACTGGCCTACTGGTTTGCTAATATGATGTGGATAGAATGGTCAATGTTGGGGAAAAAAAATATAAATAAACAAATAGGGTTAGGGTTAGGGTTAGGAGGTAGGGAATACTCCCTCCGATACGGGAGGGAGGGTGCACGGGCTCTCCACCCGGTAGGCCTCCCGTATCCCCAGTCCCAGGAAGGTTGTGGATTACGGCGGCGACGTCTGCCGTATTGGACTGTTGTCCATCTGCCATCCATTGTATAAAAACTTTTTAATCCAATCAAAAAACTCAGGCTTCTTAAATTGAAAATATATATTTTTTATTTTATTTTATACAAAGATAAAAAAATCTATCAAAATTAACAAATCTATACAAATATACAGGTGTGCTACGGCAACGTTTCGACCTGTAAGTGTCTTCTTCAGGCCTGCACACCTCTCTTACAATTATCAATAATGATGCTCTCTCTTTAGAGTCCAAGAAGAAGTGAGCTCCTGCTCTCCTTCTCCTTCCTTTTATACCTGACCGGGCTCCACCCCCTTTCGTCTACGGTAGGTTTCTGGTAAATTGTCCAGTACATACATTTTAACTATGTAACCTGCAGTTTGCATTAAATTAACTCACAACATATTAAATATACAACCAAACTGTGTTTTTTACCATTATATACATAGTATAACCATAATAAAATATATATATATTTTTTAAAAAGGTACAAATGTCTCTATATGAAATATTTACAATATTTATATACAACTTGATCTAAAACATATGGAACCAGCAACACAATTATTTTTAAATGTTTAAAATAAAGTGTTTTTTAAAAAAACTTGTCGTCTACGGTAAATCTCCGGTACACACATTTCAACCATATACAATGCAATTCTTCATCAAATCAATCAACAATAAACCCAACAAACAACCAAACAGTGTTTTTACATTTATATACATAGTATAACCACCATAAAATACATCCCTTTAAGTATACAAATGTCTTTATATGATCTGTTTACCATATTTATATACAATTAAACCCAAACATGTGAAATTAGCACTACAACCATTCCTAAATGTGTCCAAAATAATAAAAGTGCCCCCAAATATATTAAATATTGTTAAACTTATTTTTCCAAACCAAGAGATAAGTGTAAAAGGTAAGTATAGAATTGGAAATACAGTAAAAATGAGAAACAGAGATTACGTATACGTTAGGGTTAGAAAAAGGTAAGTATAAAGGGTTAAGGTTAGGTTTAAAATGACAGAGTTAGGGTTAAGAAAGGTAAACATGGTGATGGTTAGGGTTAGGGTTTAGGGTTAGGTTAACAGGTAAGTGTGTGGTTAGGGTTAGGTTAACAGGTAAGTATAGGTTAGGAAAGGTTAGGGTTAGGGAAACTGGTAAGTATGTGGTTAAGGTTAAAGTAACAGGTAAGTATAGGTTAGGGTTAGGAAAGGTTAGGGTTAGGGAAACTGGTAAGTATGTAGGTAAGGTCAGAAATATAGATACGTATACGTTAGATTAGAATTGTTATGAAGTAAAAAG
Source organism: Pampus argenteus (assembly GCA_036937835.1). Taxonomy (NCBI): domain Eukaryota; kingdom Metazoa; phylum Chordata; class Actinopteri; order Scombriformes; family Stromateidae; genus Pampus; species Pampus argenteus. The sequence goes on along the minus strand of CM072878.1, from coordinate 77,397 downwards.
GTAAGTAAAGAGGTAAGTAAATACACATAAATTTTGTTTTACTACTGAGATTCAGAAAGCTTCAAGGTCCAATAGGTTAACTTACGTTTTATATTAGGGTGCCTGAACACCCCAAAACTCGATGGCCCCCGCTGCACAAAATGTTCCGGTGAGTCCACAAACTCCTCTTCCTCCTCTTCCTCCTCTGAATGTGTGGGGGAGTGACGTACTGATGTCTCCCTCTCATCAGTTTGATGGGTCGGTTCTGGGTCCTCCACGATGCTGTCCTCTGTCAACACCACTGCTCCATTGTTCCTCCTGTGTCTCCCCCTGACCTCCCTCCGATCCTGGGGGGGATCACCTGCTGTGGAACTCGATGGGGATGGAACTTGAAATCGAACCCTTCGATCCTTGGGCTGTTGATCCTGATCACCTGTATTGGTGGCTACTATGACCTTCTGGGCCTGGTCCTGGATCTGAGCTGAGGTTGCGTTCCGACCTCGGGGAACCTTTGCCGGATCCCTGGTCCGGGGCTGATCCTGAGCTGGGTCCTGGGTCTGCGATACAGTCGTGGTCTGCGATGCCGTTGTGGTCTGCTGTTGGGGAACCCCTGTTGGGTTCCTATCCTCCAACCGCGCTGCAATCAAAGCCTCTGCCTGATCAATCGCATCTTGTGAGATGCGTGGCAAATTTTTTCGAGCCCATCTCACCGCCACCTCAAAGGCTCCCTTCCAGTCTGGAGTAAGGAAGCCACTTAAGTCCTCCAGGAATTCCTCCAAACACTTCTCATAATGTTCCATCAGAATGAGGCACGTGTTGTGGCCCCAATTCTTGGCATTCCCCACTATGAGGTCGCTTGTTTGTCGTCTTGGTGCTGCAGGTTTGATCATCTCGGACAGGACCTCCACCATCCGGGTGATCATCCGGGGCTCCTCTTTCCCAGGCTTAGGAGCCACATTCTGCAGATGGTGGACCGTCTTGGTCACTGCATAAATTTTTCGAATTAAGCGTCCAAATGTAGGATCCGCTGCTTGCCTCCGTACCTCTGGTCCTCCACTCCTAGCAGGAGATACGGTACGGGCTGGTTGGAATACTCCCTGGCGAGCCACATCGGCATACGATCTGTCTCTGGGACCGGAGAACCAGGTGGCCCGCGGGGGCGGCGCTGGCTGGTTAGGAGGTAGGGAATACTCCCTCCGATACGGGAGGGAGGGTGCACGGGCCCTCCACCCGGTAGGCCTCCCGTATCCCCAGTCCCAGGAAGGTTGTGGATTACGGCGGCGACGTCTGCCGTATTGGACTGTTGTCCATCTGCCATCCATTGTATAAAAACTTTTTAATCCAATCAAAAAACTCAGGCTTCTTAAATTGAAAATATATATTTTTTATTTTATTTTATACAAAGATAAAAAAATCTATCAAAATTAACAAATCTATACAAATATACAGGTGTGCTACGGCAACGTTTCGACCTGTAAGTGTCTTCTTCAGGCCTGCACACCTCTCTTACAATTATCAATAATGATGCTCTCTCTTTAGAGTCCAAGAAGAAGTGAGCTCCTGCTCTCCTTCTCCTTCCTTTTATACCTGACCGGGCTCCACCCCCTTTCGTCTACGGTAGGTTTCTGGTAAATTGTCCAGTACATACATTTTAACTATGTAACCTGCAGTTTGCATTAAATTAACTCACAACATATTAAATATACAACCAAACTGTGTTTTTTACCATTATATACATAGTATAACCATAATAAAATATATATATATTTTTTAAAAAGGTACAAATGTCTCTATATGAAATATTTACAATATTTATATACAACTTGATCTAAAACATATGGAACCAGCAACACAATTATTTTTAAATGTTTAAAATAAAGTGTTTTTTAAAAAAACTTGTCGTCTACGGTAAATCTCCGGTACACACATTTCAACCATATACAATGCAATTCTTCATCAAATCAATCAACAATAAACCCAACAAACAACCAAACAGTGTTTTTACATTTATATACATAGTATAACCACCATAAAATACATCCCTTTAAGTATACAAATGTCTTTATATGATCTGTTTACCATATTTATATACAATTAAACCCAAACATGTGAAATTAGCACTACAACCATTCCTAAATGTGTCCAAAATAATAAAAGTGCCCCCAAATATATTAAATATTGTTAAACTTATTTTTCCAAACCAAGAGATAAGTGTAAAAGGTAAGTATAGAATTGGAAATACAGTAAAAATGAGAAACAGAGATTACGTATACGTTAGGGTTAGAAAAAGGTAAGTATAAAGGGTTAAGGTTAGGTTTAAAATGACAGAGTTAGGGTTAAGAAAGGTAAACATGGTGATGGTTAGGGTTAGGGTTTAGGGTTAGGTTAACAGGTAAGTGTGTGGTTAGGGTTAGGTTAACAGGTAAGTATAGGTTAGGAAAGGTTAGGGTTAGGGAAACTGGTAAGTATGTGGTTAAGGTTAAAGTAACAGGTAAGTATAGGTTAGGGTTAGGAAAGGTTAGGGAAACTGGTAAGTATGTGGTTAAGGTTAAAGTAACAGGTAAGTATAGGTTAGGGTTAGGAAAGGTTAGGGAAACTGGTAAGTATGTAGTTAAGGTCAGAAATATAGATACGTATACGTTAGATTAGAATTGTTATGAAGTAAAAAGGTAAGTAAAGAGGTAAGTAAATACACATAAATTTTGTTTTACTACTGAGATTCAGAAAGCTTCAAGGTCCAATAGGTTAACTTACGTTTTATATTAGGGTGCCTGAACACCCCAAAACTCGATGGCCCCCGCTGCACAAAATGTTCCGGGGAGTCCACAAACTCCTCTTCCTCCTCTTCCTCCTCTGAATGTGTGGGGGAGTGACGTACTGATGTCTCCCTCTCATCAGTTTGATGGGTCGGTTCTGGGTCCTCCACGATGCTGTCCTCTGTCAACACCACTGCTCCATTGTTCCTCCTGTGTCTCCCCCTGACCTCCCTCCGATCCTGGGGGGGATCACCTGCTGTGGAACTCGATGGGGATGGAACTTGAAATCGAACCCTTCGATCCTTGGGCTGTTGATCCTGATCACCTGTATTGGTGGCTACTATGACCTTCTGGGCCTGGTCCTGGATCTGAGCTGAGGTTGCGTTCCGACCTCGGGGAACCTTTGCCGGATCCCTGGTCCGGGGCTGATCCTGAGCTGGGTCCTGGGTCTGCGATACAGTCGTGGTCTGCGATGCCGTTGTGGTCTGCTGTTGGGGAACCCCTGTTGGGTTCCTATCCTCCAACCGCGCTGCAATCAAAGCCTCTGCCTGATCAATCGCATCTTGTGAGATGCGTGGCAAATTTTTTCGAGCCCATCTCACCGCCACCTCAAAGGCTCCCTTCCAGTCTGGAGTAAGGAAGCCACTTAAGTCCTCCAGGAATTCCTCCAAACACTTCTCATAATGTTCCATCAGAATGAGGCACGTGTTGTGGCCCCAATTCTTGGCATTCCCCACTATGAGGTCGCTTGTTTGTCGTCTTGGTGCTGCAGGTTTGATCATCTCGGACAGGACCTCCACCATCCGGGTGATCATCCGGGGCTCCTCTTTCCCAGGCTTAGGAGCCACATTCTGCAGATGGTGGACCGTCTTGGTCACTGCATAAATTTTTCGAATTAAGCGTCCAAATGTAGGATCCGCTGCTTGCCTCCGTACCTCTGGTCCTCCACTCCTAGCAGGAGATACGGTACGGGCTGGTTGGAATACTCCCTGGCGAGCCACATCGGCATACGATCTGTCTCTGGGACCGGAGAACCAGGTGGCCCGCGGGGGCGGCGCTGGCTGGTTAGGAGGTAGGGAATACTCCCTCCGATACGGGAGGGAGGGTGCACGGGCCCTCCACCCGGTAGGCCTCCCGTATCCCCAGTCCCAGGAAGGTTGTGGATTACGGCGGCGACGTCTGCCGTATTGGACTGTTGTCCATCTGCCATCCATTGTATAAAAACTTTTTAATCCAATCAAAAAACTCAGGCTTCTTAAATTGAAAATATATATTTTTTATTTTATTTTATACAAAGATAAAAAAATCTATCAAAATTAACAAATCTATACAAATATACAGGTGTGCTACGGCAACGTTTCGACCTGTAAGTGTCTTCTTCAGGCCTGCACACCTCTCTTACAATTATCAATAATGATGCTCTCTCTTTAGAGTCCAAGAAGAAGTGAGCTCCTGCTCTCCTTCTCCTTCCTTTTATACCTGACCGGGCTCCACCCCCTTTCGTCTACGGTAGGTTTCTGGTAAATTGTCCAGTACATACATTTTAACTATGTAACCTGCAGTTTGCATTAAATTAACTCACAACATATTAAATATACAACCAAACTGTGTTTTTTACCATTATATACATAGTATAACCATAATAAAATATATATATATTTTTTAAAAAGGTACAAATGTCTCTATATGAAATATTTACAATATTTATATACAACTTGATCTAAAACATATGGAACCAGCAACACAATTATTTTTAAATGTTTAAAATAAAGTGTTTTTTAAAAAAACTTGTCGTCTACGGTAAATCTCCGGTACACACATTTCAACCATATACAATGCAATTCTTCATCAAATCAATCAACAATAAACCCAACAAACAACCAAACAGTGTTTTTACATTTATATACATAGTATAACCACCATAAAATACATCCCTTTAAGTATACAAATGTCTTTATATGATCTGTTTACCATATTTATATACAATTAAACCCAAACATGTGAAATTAGCACTACAACCATTCCTAAATGTGTCCAAAATAATAAAAGTGCCCCCAAATATATTAAATATTGTTAAACTTATTTTTCCAAACCAAGAGATAAGTGTAAAAGGTAAGTATAGAATTGGAAATACAGTAAAAATGAGAAACAGAGATTACGTATACGTTAGGGTTAGAAAAAGGTAAGTATAAAGGGTTAAGGTTAGGTTTAAAATGACAGAGTTAGGGTTAAGAAAGGTAAACATGGTGATGGTTAGGGTTAGGGTTTAGGGTTAGGTTAACAGGTAAGTGTGTGGTTAGGGTTAGGTTAACAGGTAAGTATAGGTTAGGGTTAGGAAAGGTTAGGGTTAGGGAAACTGGTAAGTATGTGGTTAAGGTTAAAGTAACAGGTAAGTATAGGTTAGGGTTAGGAAAGGTTAGGGAAACTGGTAAGTATGTAGTTAAGGTCAGAAATATAGATACGTATACGTTAGATTAGAATTGTTATGAAGTAAAAAGGTAAGTAAAGAGGTAAGTAAATACACATAAATTTTGTTTTACTACTGAGATTCAGAAAGCTTCAAGGTCCAATAGGTTAACTTACGTTTTATATTAGGGTGCCTGAACACCCCAAAACTCGATGGCCCCCGCTGCACAAAATGTTCCGGGGAGTCCACAAACTCCTCTTCCTCCTCTTCCTCCTCTGAATGTGTGGGGGAGTGACGTACTGATGTCTCCCTCTCATCAGTTTGATGGGTCGGTTCTGGGTCCTCCACGATGCTGTCCTCTGTCAACACCACTGCTCCATTGTTCCTCCTGTGTCTCCCCCTGACCTCCCTCCGATCCTGGGGGGGATCACCTGCTGTGGAACTCGATGGGGATGGAACTTGAAATCGAACCCTTCGATCCTTGGGCTGTTGATCCTGATCACCTGTATTGGTGGCTACTATGACCTTCTGGGCCTGGTCCTGGATCTGAGCTGAGGTTGCGTTCCGACCTCGGGGAACCTTTGCCGGATCCCTGGTCCGGGGCTGATCCTGAGCTGGGTCCTGGGTCTGCGATACAGTCGTGGTCTGCGATGCCGTTGTGGTCTGCTGTTGGGGAACCCCTGTTGGGTTCCTATCCTCCAACCGCGCTGCAATCAAAGCCTCTGCCTGATCAATCGCATCTTGTGAGATGCGTGGCAAATTTTTTCGAGCCCATCTCACCGCCACCTCAAAGGCTCCCTTCCAGTCTGGAGTAAGGAAGCCACTTAAGTCCTCCAGGAATTCCTCCAAACACTTCTCATAATGTTCCATCAGAATGAGGCACGTGTTGTGGCCCCAATTCTTGGCATTCCCCACTATGAGGTCGCTTGTTTGTCGTCTTGGTGCTGCAGGTTTGATCATCTCGGACAGGACCTCCACCATCCGGGTGATCATCCGGGGCTCCTCTTTCCCAGGCTTAGGAGCCACATTCTGCAGATGGTGGACCGTCTTGGTCACTGCATAAATTTTTCGAATTAAGCGTCCAAATGTAGGATCCGCTGCTTGCCTCCGTACCTCTGGTCCTCCACTCCTAGCAGGAGATACGGTACGGGCTGGTTGGAATACTCCCTGGCGAGCCACATCGGCATACGATCTGTCTCTGGGACCGGAGAACCAGGTGGCCCGCGGGGGCGGCGCTGGCTGGTTAGGAGGTAGGGAATACTCCCTCCGATACGGGAGGGAGGGTGCACGGGCCCTCCACCCGGTAGGCCTCCCGTATCCCCAGTCCCAGGAAGGTTGTGGATTACGGCGGCGACGTCTGCCGTATTGGACTGTTGTCCATCTGCCATCCATTGTATAAAAACTTTTTAATCCAATCAAAAAACTCAGGCTTCTTAAATTGAAAATATATATTTTTTATTTTATTTTATACAAAGATAAAAAAATCTATCAAAATTAACAAATCTATACAAATATACAGGTGTGCTACGGCAACGTTTCGACCTGTAAGTGTCTTCTTCAGGCCTGCACACCTCTCTTACAATTATCAATAATGATGCTCTCTCTTTAGAGTCCAAGAAGAAGTGAGCTCCTGCTCTCCTTCTCCTTCCTTTTATACCTGACCGGGCTCCACCCCCTTTCGTCTACGGTAGGTTTCTGGTAAATTGTCCAGTACATACATTTTAACTATGTAACCTGCAGTTTGCATTAAATTAACTCACAACATATTAAATATACAACCAAACTGTGTTTTTTACCATTATATACATAGTATAACCATAATAAAATATATATATATTTTTTAAAAAGGTACAAATGTCTCTATATGAAATATTTACAATATTTATATACAACTTGATCTAAAACATATGGAACCAGCAACACAATTATTTTTAAATGTTTAAAATAAAGTGTTTTTTAAAAAAACTTGTCGTCTACGGTAAATCTCCGGTACACACATTTCAACCATATACAATGCAATTCTTCATCAAATCAATCAACAATAAACCCAACAAACAACCAAACAGTGTTTTTACATTTATATACATAGTATAACCACCATAAAATACATCCCTTTAAGTATACAAATGTCTTTATATGATCTGTTTACCATATTTATATACAATTAAACCCAAACATGTGAAATTAGCACTACAACCATTCCTAAATGTGTCCAAAATAATAAAAGTGCCCCCAAATATATTAAATATTGTTAAACTTATTTTTCCAAACCAAGAGATAAGTGTAAAAGGTAAGTATAGAATTGGAAATACAGTAAAAATGAGAAACAGAGATTACGTATACGTTAGGGTTAGAAAAAGGTAAGTATAAAGGGTTAAGGTTAGGTTTAAAATGACAGAGTTAGGGTTAAGAAAGGTAAACATGGTGATGGTTAGGGTTAGGGTTTAGGGTTAGGTTAACAGGTAAGTGTGTGGTTAGGGTTAGGTTAACAGGTAAGTATAGGTTAGGGTTAGGAAAGGTTAGGGTTAGGGAAACTGGTAAGTATGTGGTTAAGGTTAAAGTAACAGGTAAGTATAGGTTAGGGTTAGGAAAGGTTAGGGAAACTGGTAAGTATGTGGTTAAGGTTAAAGTAACAGGTAAGTATAGGTTAGGGTTAGGAAAGGTTAGGGAAACTGGTAAGTATGTAGTTAAGGTCAGAAATATAGATACGTATACGTTAGATTAGAATTGTTATGAAGTAAAAAGGTAAGTAAAGAGGTAAGTAAATACACATAAATTTTGTTTTACTACTGAGATTCAGAAAGCTTCAAGGTCCAATAGGTTAACTTACGTTTTATATTAGGGTGCCTGAACACCCCAAAACTCGATGGCCCCCGCTGCACAAAATGTTCCGGGGAGTCCACAAACTCCTCTTCCTCCTCTTCCTCCTCTGAATGTGTGGGGGAGTGACGTACTGATGTCTCCCTCTCATCAGTTTGATGGGTCGGTTCTGGGTCCTCCACGATGCTGTCCTCTGTCAACACCACTGCTCCATTGTTCCTCCTGTGTCTCCCCCTGACCTCCCTCCGATCCTGGGGGGGATCACCTGCTGTGGAACTCGATGGGGATGGAACTTGAAATCGAACCCTTCGATCCTTGGGCTGTTGATCCTGATCACCTGTATTGGTGGCTACTATGACCTTCTGGGCCTGGTCCTGGATCTGAGCTGAGGTTGCGTTCCGACCTCGGGGAACCTTTGCCGGATCCCTGGTCCGGGGCTGATCCTGAGCTGGGTCCTGGGTCTGCGATACAGTCGTGGTCTGCGATGCCGTTGTGGTCTGCTGTTGGGGAACCCCTGTTGGGTTCCTATCCTCCAACCGCGCTGCAATCAAAGCCTCTGCCTGATCAATCGCATCTTGTGAGATGCGTGGCAAATTTTTTCGAGCCCATCTCACCGCCACCTCAAAGGCTCCCTTCCAGTCTGGAGTAAGGAAGCCACTTAAGTCCTCCAGGAATTCCTCCAAACACTTCTCATAATGTTCCATCAGAATGAGGCACGTGTTGTGGCCCCAATTCTTGGCATTCCCCACTATGAGGTCGCTTGTTTGTCGTCTTGGTGCTGCAGGTTTGATCATCTCGGACAGGACCTCCACCATCCGGGTGATCATCCGGGGCTCCTCTTTCCCAGGCTTAGGAGCCACATTCTGCAGATGGTGGACCGTCTTGGTCACTGCATAAATTTTTCGAATTAAGCGTCCAAATGTAGGATCCGCTGCTTGCCTCCGTACCTCTGGTCCTCCACTCCTAGCAGGAGATACGGTACGGGCTGGTTGGAATACTCCCTGGCGAGCCACATCGGCATACGATCTGTCTCTGGGACCGGAGAACCAGGTGGCCCGCGGGGGCGGCGCTGGCTGGTTAGGAGGTAGGGAATACTCCCTCCGATACGGGAGGGAGGGTGCACGGGCCCTCCACCCGGTAGGCCTCCCGTATCCCCAGTCCCAGGAAGGTTGTGGATTACGGCGGCGACGTCTGCCGTATTGGACTGTTGTCCATCTGCCATCCATTGTATAAAAACTTTTTAATCCAATCAAAAAACTCAGGCTTCTTAAATTGAAAATATATATTTTTTATTTTATTTTATACAAAGATAAAAAAATCTATCAAAATTAACAAATCTATACAAATATACAGGTGTGCTACGGCAACGTTTCGACCTGTAAGTGTCTTCTTCAGGCCTGCACACCTCTCTTACAATTATCAATAATGATGCTCTCTCTTTAGAGTCCAAGAAGAAGTGAGCTCCTGCTCTCCTTCTCCTTCCTTTTATACCTGACCGGGCTCCACCCCCTTTCGTCTACGGTAGGTTTCTGGTAAATTGTCCAGTACATACATTTTAACTATGTAACCTGCAGTTTGCATTAAATTAACTCACAACATATTAAATATACAACCAAACTGTGTTTTTTACCATTATATACATAGTATAACCATAATAAAATATATATATATTTTTTAAAAAGGTACAAATGTCTCTATATGAAATATTTACAATATTTATATACAACTTGATCTAAAACATATGGAACCAGCAACACAATTATTTTTAAATGTTTAAAATAAAGTGTTTTTTAAAAAAACTTGTCGTCTACGGTAAATCTCCGGTACACACATTTCAACCATATACAATGCAATTCTTCATCAAATCAATCAACAATAAACCCAACAAACAACCAAACAGTGTTTTTACATTTATATACATAGTATAACCACCATAAAATACATCCCTTTAAGTATACAAATGTCTTTATATGATCTGTTTACCATATTTATATACAATTAAACCCAAACATGTGAAATTAGCACTACAACCATTCCTAAATGTGTCCAAAATAATAAAAGTGCCCCCAAATATATTAAATATTGTTAAACTTATTTTTCCAAACCAAGAGATAAGTGTAAAAGGTAAGTATAGAATTGGAAATACAGTAAAAATGAGAAACAGAGATTACGTATACGTTAGGGTTAGAAAAAGGTAAGTATAAAGGGTTAAGGTTAGGTTTAAAATGACAGAGTTAGGGTTAAGAAAGGTAAACATGGTGATGGTTAGGGTTAGGGTTTAGGGTTAGGTTAACAGGTAAGTGTGTGGTTAGGGTTAGGTTAACAGGTAAGTATAGGTTAGGGTTAGGAAAGGTTAGGGTTAGGGAAACTGGTAAGTATGTGGTTAAGGTTAAAGTAACAGGTAAGTATAGGTTAGGGTTAGGAAAGGTTAGGGAAACTGGTAAGTATGTAGTTAAGGTCAGAAATATAGATACGTATACGTTAGATTAGAATTGTTATGAAGTAAAAAGGTAAGTAAAGAGGTAAGTAAATACACATAAATTTTGTTTTACTACTGAGATTCAGAAAGCTTCAAGGTCCAATAGGTTAACTTACGTTTTATATTAGGGTGCCTGAACACCCCAAAACTCGATGGCCCCCGCTGCACAAAATGTTCCGGGGAGTCCACAAACTCCTCTTCCTCCTCTTCCTCCTCTGAATGTGTGGGGGAGTGACGTACTGATGTCTCCCTCTCATCAGTTTGATGGGTCGGTTCTGGGTCCTCCACGATGCTGTCCTCTGTCAACACCACTGCTCCATTGTTCCTCCTGTGTCTCCCCCTGACCTCCCTCCGATCCTGGGGGGGATCACCTGCTGTGGAACTCGATGGGGATGGAACTTGAAATCGAACCCTTCGATCCTTGGGCTGTTGATCCTGATCACCTGTATTGGTGGCTACTATGACCTTCTGGGCCTGGTCCTGGATCTGAGCTGAGGTTGCGTTCCGACCTCGGGGAACCTTTGCCGGATCCCTGGTCCGGGGCTGATCCTGAGCTGGGTCCTGGGTCTGCGATACAGTCGTGGTCTGCGATGCCGTTGTGGTCTGCTGTTGGGGAACCCCTGTTGGGTTCCTATCCTCCAACCGCGCTGCAATCAAAGCCTCTGCCTGATCAATCGCATCTTGTGAGATGCGTGGCAAATTTTTTCGAGCCCATCTCACCGCCACCTCAAAGGCTCCCTTCCAGTCTGGAGTAAGGAAGCCACTTAAGTCCTCCAGGAATTCCTCCAAACACTTCTCATAATGTTCCATCAGAATGAGGCACGTGTTGTGGCCCCAATTCTTGGCATTCCCCACTATGAGGTCGCTTGTTTGTCGTCTTGGTGCTGCAGGTTTGATCATCTCGGACAGGACCTCCACCATCCGGGTGATCATCCGGGGCTCCTCTTTCCCAGGCTTAGGAGCCACATTCTGCAGATGGTGGACCGTCTTGGTCACTGCATAAATTTTTCGAATTAAGCGTCCAAATGTAGGATCCGCTGCTTGCCTCCGTACCTCTGGTCCTCCACTCCTAGCAGGAGATACGGTACGGGCTGGTTGGAATACTCCCTGGCGAGCCACATCGGCATACGATCTGTCTCTGGGACCGGAGAACCAGGTGGCCCGCGGGGGCGGCGCTGGCTGGTTAGGAGGTAGGGAATACTCCCTCCGATACGGGAGGGAGGGTGCACGGGCCCTCCACCCGGTAGGCCTCCCGTATCCCCAGTCCCAGGAAGGTTGTGGATTACGGCGGCGACGTCTGCCGTATTGGACTGTTGTCCATCTGCCATCCATTGTATAAAAACTTTTTAATCCAATCAAAAAACTCAGGCTTCTTAAATTGAAAATATATATTTTTTATTTTATTTTATACAAAGATAAAAAAATCTATCAAAATTAACAAATCTATACAAATATACAGGTGTGCTACGGCAACGTTTCGACCTGTAAGTGTCTTCTTCAGGCCTGCACACCTCTCTTACAATTATCAATAATGATGCTCTCTCTTTAGAGTCCAAGAAGAAGTGAGCTCCTGCTCTCCTTCTCCTTCCTTTTATACCTGACCGGGCTCCACCCCCTTTCGTCTACGGTAGGTTTCTGGTAAATTGTCCAGTACATACATTTTAACTATGTAACCTGCAGTTTGCATTAAATTAACTCACAACATATTAAATATACAACCAAACTGTGTTTTTTACCATTATATACATAGTATAACCATAATAAAATATATATATATTTTTTAAAAAGGTACAAATGTCTCTATATGAAATATTTACAATATTTATATACAACTTGATCTAAAACATATGGAACCAGCAACACAATTATTTTTAAATGTTTAAAATAAAGTGTTTTTTAAAAAAACTTGTCGTCTACGGTAAATCTCCGGTACACACATTTCAACCATATACAATGCAATTCTTCATCAAATCAATCAACAATAAACCCAACAAACAACCAAACAGTGTTTTTACATTTATATACATAGTATAACCACCATAAAATACATCCCTTTAAGTATACAAATGTCTTTATATGATCTGTTTACCATATTTATATACAATTAAACCCAAACATGTGAAATTAGCACTACAACCATTCCTAAATGTGTCCAAAATAATAAAAGTGCCCCCAAATATATTAAATATTGTTAAACTTATTTTTCCAAACCAAGAGATAAGTGTAAAAGGTAAGTATAGAATTGGAAATACAGTAAAAATGAGAAACAGAGATTACGTATACGTTAGGGTTAGAAAAAGGTAAGTATAAAGGGTTAAGGTTAGGTTTAAAATGACAGAGTTAGGGTTAAGAAAGGTAAACATGGTGATGGTTAGGGTTAGGGTTTAGGGTTAGGTTAACAGGTAAGTGTGTGGTTAGGGTTAGGTTAACAGGTAAGTATAGGTTAGGGTTAGGAAAGGTTAGGGTTAGGGAAACTGGTAAGTATGTGGTTAAGGTTAAAGTAACAGGTAAGTATAGGTTAGGGTTAGGAAAGGTTAGGGAAACTGGTAAGTATGTAGTTAAGGGTTAGGGTTAGGGTTAGGGTTAGGGTTAGGAAATGGGGAGTGGGTGAGACTGGGCACCGCGAAGCGGTGGCCAGTCTCTATGCACGGGCCATCCTGTTCTGGTTCAGGTGAGTCCTATTTTAGATTGAGACCTTTAGGAAAAATTGTGCCTAATTTTCTAATCCAATTCCTTTCAGCTCGGGCTCTCTGGGCCCTGTCCCAGTTTGGGTCCCTCTGAAGAACTGTGGCCCGGACAGACGACCACCCATGGGAGACAAAATGGCTGACAAGGGGTGTGTGTGTCTCTCTCTGTGTACGTATATTATACCTGTGTTGGGTGAAGCGCTGGAGAAGCGTGTTTTTTGTCTCACCAACATATTGGAGTCCGCAGGTCTGACACTCAATGAGGTAAACACAGTTTTTTGAATGGGGATTTCCCTGGGCCATGGCCTTAAAGACTGTTTTATTTGCATGACTACGTATCCAGGTAAGGTGTTTAAAAAATTGACCCTGACCTCTGGGCTTAGAGGTGGTTAGTGGTGTAATTTTGGCTCTGACCAGATGGTCTTGAAGATTTTTATTTTTTCTAAAAGCCGCTATAATTTTGTATTTTTTTAGGTGCTCCAAATTGATGATATTGTTATTAAAATTGTTTTTTATTTTCCTAATTAATTGTATTGCAGGTCTGGAATACGTAGTGACGAAAGGAAGGAGCTCCCCCGTCTCTGTCGGCCGTGTCTCCAGGAAGGTTTTGAGGGCCTCCCTTCTGAACGAGCGTGCATAGCCCCTGGCGGCTAATGCCTTGAATAACGTTCTCGTGGCAACCATGAAATCGCTATGGTGAGTGCAAATCCTGTGGAATCGCAGTAATTGTGATTTCAGTAATCCTTTATATGTGTGTTTTGGGTGGTGGCTGTTTTTATGAAGCAGAGCATGGGTGTCTGTTTCTTTGAAAAATACTTTGATATCTAATTTGTTATTTTGATGAAAATTTGTCCCCTTGTAGGTGGTGGTATCCAGGAAGTCCACTGACGTGGTGCTGGTGGTGGATTTAAGTCTGATGGACGGGTTATGATTATTCAAAGTATGAAAAAACTGTTCAAATTCCTCCATAGAATGGGGCCAGACCCCCCAAATGTCATCCAAATATCTGTAATAATGTGTGGGTTTCTGTTTGCAGGATGCCAGGGCAGATGTCTCCCACTCGGCCATAAAGATGTTTGCATATGCCGGTGCGAATTTCTTTCCCATGGCAGTGCCTTTAATTTGGAGATAAAATTTGTTGTCGAATTCAAAATCATTTTTTCTGAGGTTAATTTCAAGTAATTGTAAAATTTCTTTGTCTGGCCTATTCTTGTCTGGAAATTTAATAAAGACGTTTTTTATAGCTTGAATGCCTTCGTCTATGTCAATATTAGTATACAGACTGTCTATATCTAATGTGAACAGAATGCACTCTGAGGGGACATGGAGTTTTTTAACTGTGTTGACGAAATGGTAGGTGTCCTTAAGATATCCAACATGTTTGTTGGATAAGGGATTGATATAGTGGTCAATAAATTGGGCTGTATAATATGTCTCACTGTCACAGTCAGAAACTATGGGCCTCCCGGGCGGAATCTCGAAGGGAACACTCCATTTTGAGGGCTCCTTGTGAATTTTGGGAAGGAGATAAAACAGTCTGGGCCTCGGGATCGGGTTACCCACTAAATAATTATATTGTTTTTTCTTTATAAACCCCTTATTTAATAATGATTGAATAATTTGTTTAACTATTATTTTTGTTTTAGGATAAAGGGGCTCTTTTAAGGGGGAATAATATTTCTTGTCATTTAATTGTCTATTACCCTCAAATAAATACTGTTCCCTGTCCATTATGACCACCGCACTTCCCTTATCCGCTGGTTTTATAATTATATTTTTATTTTCCATCAGTTCCCTCAGAGCTATAGTCTCTTCGGGACTCAGGTTGGCTCTAGTTTTGGACAGATGGAAATTATTTTCAAAGTAATTACAATCTGCTTTAATTAAATCAGTGACTTCTGGTGGTAAACTGGATAAGGGAGGACTCCACTCAGACTTGTGAGTAAAGGGGATGAAAGGCCTGACTTTTGTGTCTTGGAAATATACATTTAGTTTGATTCTCCTATGATACTGTTGCAGATCCCATCTGCTCTGCTCCAGCATGTTACTCTGGCTCCATCTAGTGGGGATAAAGGAGAGGCCCCTATTCAGCAGTGTGAATTGGGGCTGAGTGAGTTTAAATTTTTTCGCTAAAACTATGACATTTTTTGCCCCCTCCTGATCATGCAGGCTTATGGGGACATGAATTTTACATAACCCATCCAATATTCAAATATGTGTTTGGCTGTGGTCTTGGTCCAATGTATATTATCTTGTGTTGTGGCAAATAGTTTGGATTGCAGCTTTGGGATGCAGCAGCCGTGCTTCTGGATCTGCCCATTCAGGTGTGCCAAGGAGGACTGCTCCTCCAGGGGTAAGGTGTCTGAAAAATTAATTAGAGGGATCCAGACCTCAGCTGATGGGAATTTGGCCTCGGCAGCCTGAATTGTGGCCTGTAACTGCTGGCTAAGTTTAATTTTAGGAGTAGTGTTCCTGTTGTTTAGTCCGAATGATAAAATAATTTTTTCCACAGGGGTGGAGGTGGTGCTCTTTTCGATCAGGGCCTTTGCATGTGCTAATGTGGCTCCTGGATAGCTCTCAATTTGTACATTTCTGCTTTGAAAAGGGGGCATTTTGGCCAAATTAGAGTCCCCTATGATAACCCACTTTTTCCTTATACTAAGGCCCCAATCTTCCTTTTTATTGTTAGTGTTGATGTGTCTTGTGGGTCTCCTGATTGCAGGATCTGGTGTGGTGGGCTGTGCTATGGCCCGTTTAGGCCGTAGTGAGAACCTCATCTGTGTTGCTCTCCTGAGGCTTCTCATTTTGGCCGGAGTGGACTGGATGGGAGGGGTATTCTCCGGGCTTTTTGGAGGGGGATCCAGGCTCCCATCAGATGAGAGACACATGATGGAATCAGATATGTAGGCAACGGCCGGGTTGGACGGAGCGGCTGTCAGCGTGGGACCAGCCGCCCCCGTGGGGGCAGTAGGGGCCTCGGGGGGACTATCTTCAGGTAAGTTTATATTTTGGTTTTCTCTTTCTTCCAGTGCCAGGATCCCTGACCTCCGGTTTCTCTGGGGTTTTGGAAGTGACTGTGGAAAGAAACCCAGGGTATCCACAGAGGCAGCGGGTGTCAGATGAGGAGGGGGTACCTGAGGTATTGCCGTGTCCATAATATTAATTATGTTTTCCTCCTGTGGAGGTGACCAACCCCCTGTCTCCACAGTCATTGTGGCTGTGTCCACGCGGCTCGGTGTCAGGGCTCTCTCTGGGGTCCGAACCGGTGGTGGGGAGTGAGCCAGTGTTCCTGGTACGGCAGGTGGAGAGGAGACACGGACCCCCCCCAGGGACCCTCCTCTTGTTATCAGGTCAGCGTTAACCCTCTCTGTATGAATGAGTGCTGTAATGTCATGTTGTGTGATGACCTGTGTTTTCTGTTCCCCTGTTATAGGAGGTCGGGGAGGCGGTGGGCTATCAGGCCCCCTCTCCACTTCTTTCTCTGTCATGGGCTCGAGTTCAGCGACCATGAAGGCCTCTACCTGCTCCAGGGTTTCAGACCGGAGTCGCCTGCCCAGGTTCCTCTTTGCCCAGACAGTAGCGATTTGGAAGGGGCCTCGCCACTCTCCCTTTGTGAGCCCCTTTAGGGTAAGTAGCTCTTTTTCTAAGGTATCAGTGTAGTGATCCCTTAGGATTAACATTAATGTGTGTTGCCAATTTTTTGCATTCCCCTCAATGAGGAGTTTGGTCTCCTCATTGGGGCTGGCCGGTTTAATTGTGGTGATGAGGTGTTCTGTCAGCTTTTGGATTGTAGGGGGGGGCGGTTTGTCAGAATCTACATTATTAAGATGGTGGGCTATTTTGATGATTGTATGTATAGTTCTGACTTTGATGCCAAAGTCCGGGTCTGAGGACTGAGGCTTATTTTCTTTATTGTTTCCCTCCCTCCTTTCCCTGCGTGTGTTTCTCCCCGTGTTCTGTGTCGTGTAATGTATGTTCTGGTTTGTGATGTGTTTCACAGGTTGTTTTTTGGGGGCCATACGGCCCCCTGGTACAAAAAATTGTGGCTTGTAGCCATGTTCAACACTATGTTGGTAGCGCTGGGGGTAGCCGCCCTGACGACCGTGGCCCTTCACCACGGACGCATAGCTGGGGCGCTGCCCTGTGGCATCGCGGCGGTGATGGGAGCGGTATTCGGGTGAACGGCGGCTGGGTCTTTCTTCTCGGGGCCGTCTAAATCGGTCACGCCGGTAAGAGACCACCGTCCAGCCCTCATCCCTGCTCCTGTTATACATTATATGGCTGTTTTTTTTGTAAAATAAGATAAAAAAATATTTTGTATTTTGAAAAAAAACAAACAAGCTTTGGGCAACGTTTCGGTCTGTTATAGACCTTCTTCAGGCAAGCTTGTTCAAAAAAAATAGGTAAAAAGGTTTGTGTGAAAATATGTAATTTCTCTCTCTGTTTGTCTGTTTGTGCTTCCTAGAGCTCTGTGTAGCAAGTGGGACAGAGGAGAGGGCAGCCTGGCTCTTTATAGAAGGGGAGGAGTGGGCGTGGCCTGCCAGATTTTGAAACAGGCACTTTCGTTTAACCCCTTCAGGTCTGCCTGATACGTAACATGAAAGTTAATTACTTTTTTTCTTTTTTTCTTTTTTTATTTGTGGTTTCCGGATTGTATATTTCTTTTTTTCAGGTAAATATTGTTTTTCCAGGTAAGTATTGTTTTTCCAGGTAAGTATAAAAATTGTATTGTACTTAATTTTTGATTTTTCTCTTTTTTTCAGGGCAGGTAAGTATTAATTTTTAAAAAATGTTTTTAAAAAAAAAAAAAGTGGTGGATAGGGTAGGTAGTAGGTAAAAGGTCAAGGGTCAAGCTGGGAGGTCAAACTGGTTAGGGTTAGGATAAATGTTCCCGGTTAGGGTTAGGGTTAGGGCTAGGGGTTAGGGTTAGGGCTGGGGGTTAGGGTTAGGGTCAGGGGTCAAGGGTTAAGGGTTAAGGTTAGGGCCAGGGGTTAGGGTTAGGGCCAGGGAACAGGGCCAGGGGTTAGGCTTAGGGTCAGGGCTTAAGATGAGGGTCAGGGTCGGTGGGAGTAAAGGTCAAAGGTCACATCAGGGAAGGCCTCAAACCATCCCCAAGATCAGGAGGCGCTGGCCGGTTAGGAAATGGGGAGTGGGTGAGACTGGGCACCGCGAAGCGGTGGCCAGTCTCTATGCACGGGCCATCCTGTTCTGGTTCAGGTGAGTCCTATTTTAGATTGAGACCTTTAGGAAAAATTGTGCCTAATTTTCTAATCCAATTCCTTTCAGCTCGGGCTCTCTGGGCCCTGTCCCAGTTTGGGTCCCTCTGAAGAACTGTGGCCCGGACAGACGACCACCCATGGGAGACAAAATGGCTGACAAGGGGTGTGTGTGTCTCTCTCTGTGTACGTATATTATACCTGTGTTGGGTGAAGCGCTGGAGAAGCGTGTTTTTTGTCTCACCAACATATTGGAGTCCGCAGGTCTGACACTCAATGAGGTAAACACAGTTTTTTGAATGGGGATTTCCCTGGGCCATGGCCTTAAAGACTGTTTTATTTGCATGACTACGTATCCAGGTAAGGTGTTTAAAAAATTGACCCTGACCTCTGGGCTTAGAGGTGGTTAGTGGTGTAATTTTGGCTCTGACCAGATGGTCTTGAAGATTTTTATTTTTTCTAAAAGCCGCTATAATTTTGTATTTTTTTAGGTGCTCCAAATTGATGATATTGTTATTAAAATTGTTTTTTATTTTCCTAATTAATTGTATTGCAGGTCTGGAATACGTAGTGACGAAAGGAAGGAGCTCCCCCGTCTCTGTCGGCCGTGTCTCCAGGAAGGTTTTGAGGGCCTCCCTTCTGAACGAGCGTGCATAGCCCCTGGCGGCTAATGCCTTGAATAACGTTCTCGTGGCAACCATGAAATCGCTATGGTGAGTGCAAATCCTGTGGAATCGCAGTAATTGTGATTTCAGTAATCCTTTATATGTGTGTTTTGGGTGGTGGCTGTTTTTATGAAGCAGAGCATGGGTGTCTGTTTCTTTGAAAAATACTTTGATATCTAATTTGTTATTTTGATGAAAATTTGTCCCCTTGTAGGTGGTGGTATCCAGGAAGTCCACTGACGTGGTGCTGGTGGTGGATTTAAGTCTGATGGACGGGTTATGATTATTCAAAGTATGAAAAAACTGTTCAAATTCCTCCATAGAATGGGGCCAGACCCCCCAAATGTCATCCAAATATCTGTAATAATGTGTGGGTTTCTGTTTGCAGGATGCCAGGGCAGATGTCTCCCACTCGGCCATAAAGATGTTTGCATATGCCGGTGCGAATTTCTTTCCCATGGCAGTGCCTTTAATTTGGAGATAAAATTTGTTGTCGAATTCAAAATCATTTTTTCTGAGGTTAATTTCAAGTAATTGTAAAATTTCTTTGTCTGGCCTATTCTTGTCTGGAAATTTAATAAAGACGTTTTTTATAGCTTGAATGCCTTCGTCTATGTCAATATTAGTATACAGACTGTCTATATCTAATGTGAACAGAATGCACTCTGAGGGGACATGGAGTTTTTTAACTGTGTTGACGAAATGGTAGGTGTCCTTAAGATATCCAACATGTTTGTTGGATAAGGGATTGATATAGTGGTCAATAAATTGGGCTGTATAATATGTCTCACTGTCACAGTCAGAAACTATGGGCCTCCCGGGCGGAATCTCGAAGGGAACACTCCATTTTGAGGGCTCCTTGTGAATTTTGGGAAGGAGATAAAACAGTCTGGGCCTCGGGATCGGGTTACCCACTAAATAATTATATTGTTTTTTCTTTATAAACCCCTTATTTAATAATGATTGAATAATTTGTTTAACTATTATTTTTGTTTTAGGATAAAGGGGCTCTTTTAAGGGGGAATAATATTTCTTGTCATTTAATTGTCTATTACCCTCAAATAAATACTGTTCCCTGTCCATTATGACCACCGCACTTCCCTTATCCGCTGGTTTTATAATTATATTTTTATTTTCCATCAGTTCCCTCAGAGCTATAGTCTCTTCGGGACTCAGGTTGGCTCTAGTTTTGGACAGATGGAAATTATTTTCAAAGTAATTACAATCTGCTTTAATTAAATCAGTGACTTCTGGTGGTAAACTGGATAAGGGAGGACTCCACTCAGACTTGTGAGTAAAGGGGATGAAAGGCCTGACTTTTGTGTCTTGGAAATATACATTTAGTTTGATTCTCCTATGATACTGTTGCAGATCCCATCTGCTCTGCTCCAGCATGTTACTCTGGCTCCATCTAGTGGGGATAAAGGAGAGGCCCCTATTCAGCAGTGTGAATTGGGGCTGAGTGAGTTTAAATTTTTTCGCTAAAACTATGACATTTTTTGCCCCCTCCTGATCATGCAGGCTTATGGGGACATGAATTTTACATAACCCATCCAATATTCAAATATGTGTTTGGCTGTGGTCTTGGTCCAATGTATATTATCTTGTGTTGTGGCAAATAGTTTGGATTGCA
This sequence comes from Pampus argenteus, assembly GCA_036937835.1. Taxonomy (NCBI): domain Eukaryota; kingdom Metazoa; phylum Chordata; class Actinopteri; order Scombriformes; family Stromateidae; genus Pampus; species Pampus argenteus. The sequence goes on along the minus strand of CM072878.1, from coordinate 56,755 downwards.
GCTTTGGGATGCAGCAGCCGTGCTTCTGGATCTGCCCATTCAGGTGTGCCAAGGAGGACTGCTCCTCCAGGGGTAAGGTGTCTGAAAAATTAATTAGAGGGATCCAGACCTCAGCTGATGGGAATTTGGCCTCGGCAGCCTGAATTGTGGCCTGTAACTGCTGGCTAAGTTTAATTTTAGGAGTAGTGTTCCTGTTGTTTAGTCCGAATGATAAAATAATTTTTTCCACAGGGGTGGAGGTGGTGCTCTTTTCGATCAGGGCCTTTGCATGTGCTAATGTGGCTCCTGGATAGCTCTCAATTTGTACATTTCTGCTTTGAAAAGGGGGCATTTTGGCCAAATTAGAGTCCCCTATGATAACCCACTTTTTCCTTATACTAAGGCCCCAATCTTCCTTTTTATTGTTAGTGTTGATGTGTCTTGTGGGTCTCCTGATTGCAGGATCTGGTGTGGTGGGCTGTGCTATGGCCCGTTTAGGCCGTAGTGAGAACCTCATCTGTGTTGCTCTCCTGAGGCTTCTCATTTTGGCCGGAGTGGACTGGATGGGAGGGGTATTCTCCGGGCTTTTTGGAGGGGGATCCAGGCTCCCATCAGATGAGAGACACATGATGGAATCAGATATGTAGGCAACGGCCGGGTTGGACGGAGCGGCTGTCAGCGTGGGACCAGCCGCCCCCGTGGGGGCAGTAGGGGCCTCGGGGGGACTATCTTCAGGTAAGTTTATATTTTGGTTTTCTCTTTCTTCCAGTGCCAGGATCCCTGACCTCCGGTTTCTCTGGGGTTTTGGAAGTGACTGTGGAAAGAAACCCAGGGTATCCACAGAGGCAGCGGGTGTCAGATGAGGAGGGGGTACCTGAGGTATTGCCGTGTCCATAATATTAATTATGTTTTCCTCCTGTGGAGGTGACCAACCCCCTGTCTCCACAGTCATTGTGGCTGTGTCCACGCGGCTCGGTGTCAGGGCTCTCTCTGGGGTCCGAACCGGTGGTGGGGAGTGAGCCAGTGTTCCTGGTACGGCAGGTGGAGAGGAGACACGGACCCCCCCCAGGGACCCTCCTCTTGTTATCAGGTCAGCGTTAACCCTCTCTGTATGAATGAGTGCTGTAATGTCATGTTGTGTGATGACCTGTGTTTTCTGTTCCCCTGTTATAGGAGGTCGGGGAGGCGGTGGGCTATCAGGCCCCCTCTCCACTTCTTTCTCTGTCATGGGCTCGAGTTCAGCGACCATGAAGGCCTCTACCTGCTCCAGGGTTTCAGACCGGAGTCGCCTGCCCAGGTTCCTCTTTGCCCAGACAGTAGCGATTTGGAAGGGGCCTCGCCACTCTCCCTTTGTGAGCCCCTTTAGGGTAAGTAGCTCTTTTTCTAAGGTATCAGTGTAGTGATCCCTTAGGATTAACATTAATGTGTGTTGCCAATTTTTTGCATTCCCCTCAATGAGGAGTTTGGTCTCCTCATTGGGGCTGGCCGGTTTAATTGTGGTGATGAGGTGTTCTGTCAGCTTTTGGATTGTAGGGGGGGGCGGTTTGTCAGAATCTACATTATTAAGATGGTGGGCTATTTTGATGATTGTATGTATAGTTCTGACTTTGATGCCAAAGTCCGGGTCTGAGGACTGAGGCTTATTTTCTTTATTGTTTCCCTCCCTCCTTTCCCTGCGTGTGTTTCTCCCCGTGTTCTGTGTCGTGTAATGTATGTTCTGGTTTGTGATGTGTTTCACAGGTTGTTTTTTGGGGGCCATACGGCCCCCTGGTACAAAAAATTGTGGCTTGTAGCCATGTTCAACACTATGTTGGTAGCGCTGGGGGTAGCCGCCCTGACGACCGTGGCCCTTCACCACGGACGCATAGCTGGGGCGCTGCCCTGTGGCATCGCGGCGGTGATGGGAGCGGTATTCGGGTGAACGGCGGCTGGGTCTTTCTTCTCGGGGCCGTCTAAATCGGTCACGCCGGTAAGAGACCACCGTCCAGCCCTCATCCCTGCTCCTGTTATACATTATATGGCTGTTTTTTTTGTAAAATAAGATAAAAAAATATTTTGTATTTTGAAAAAAAACAAACAAGCTTTGGGCAACGTTTCGGTCTGTTATAGACCTTCTTCAGGCAAGCTTGTTCAAAAAAAATAGGTAAAAAGGTTTGTGTGAAAATATGTAATTTCTCTCTCTGTTTGTCTGTTTGTGCTTCCTAGAGCTCTGTGTAGCAAGTGGGACAGAGGAGAGGGCAGCCTGGCTCTTTATAGAAGGGGAGGAGTGGGCGTGGCCTGCCAGATTTTGAAACAGGCACTTTCGTTTAACCCCTTCAGGTCTGCCTGATACGTAACATGAAAGTTAATTACTTTTTTTCTTTTTTTCTTTTTTTATTTGTGGTTTCCGGATTGTATATTTCTTTTTTTCAGGTAAATATTGTTTTTCCAGGTAAGTATTGTTTTTCCAGGTAAGTATAAAAATTGTATTGTACTTAATTTTTGATTTTTCTCTTTTTTTCAGGGCAGGTAAGTATTAATTTTTAAAAAATGTTTTTAAAAAAAAAAAAAGTGGTGGATAGGGTAGGTAGTAGGTAAAAGGTCAAGGGTCAAGCTGGGAGGTCAAACTGGTTAGGGTTAGGATAAATGTTCCCGGTTAGGGTTAGGGTTAGGGCTAGGGGTTAGGGTTAGGGCTGGGGGTTAGGGTTAGGGTCAGGGGTCAAGGGTTAAGGGTTAAGGTTAGGGCCAGGGGTTAGGGTTAGGGCCAGGGAACAGGGCCAGGGGTTAGGCTTAGGGTCAGGGCTTAAGATGAGGGTCAGGGTCGGTGGGAGTAAAGGTCAAAGGTCACATCAGGGAAGGCCTCAAACCATCCCCAAGATCAGGAGGCGCTGGCCGGTTAGGAAATGGGGAGTGGGTGAGACTGGGCACCGCGAAGCGGTGGCCAGTCTCTATGCACGGGCCATCCTGTTCTGGTTCAGGTGAGTCCTATTTTAGATTGAGACCTTTAGGAAAAATTGTGCCTAATTTTCTAATCCAATTCCTTTCAGCTCGGGCTCTCTGGGCCCTGTCCCAGTTTGGGTCCCTCTGAAGAACTGTGGCCCGGACAGACGACCACCCATGGGAGACAAAATGGCTGACAAGGGGTGTGTGTGTCTCTCTCTGTGTACGTATATTATACCTGTGTTGGGTGAAGCGCTGGAGAAGCGTGTTTTTTGTCTCACCAACATATTGGAGTCCGCAGGTCTGACACTCAATGAGGTAAACACAGTTTTTTGAATGGGGATTTCCCTGGGCCATGGCCTTAAAGACTGTTTTATTTGCATGACTACGTATCCAGGTAAGGTGTTTAAAAAATTGACCCTGACCTCTGGGCTTAGAGGTGGTTAGTGGTGTAATTTTGGCTCTGACCAGATGGTCTTGAAGATTTTTATTTTTTCTAAAAGCCGCTATAATTTTGTATTTTTTTAGGTGCTCCAAATTGATGATATTGTTATTAAAATTGTTTTTTATTTTCCTAATTAATTGTATTGCAGGTCTGGAATACGTAGTGACGAAAGGAAGGAGCTCCCCCGTCTCTGTCGGCCGTGTCTCCAGGAAGGTTTTGAGGGCCTCCCTTCTGAACGAGCGTGCATAGCCCCTGGCGGCTAATGCCTTGAATAACGTTCTCGTGGCAACCATGAAATCGCTATGGTGAGTGCAAATCCTGTGGAATCGCAGTAATTGTGATTTCAGTAATCCTTTATATGTGTGTTTTGGGTGGTGGCTGTTTTTATGAAGCAGAGCATGGGTGTCTGTTTCTTTGAAAAATACTTTGATATCTAATTTGTTATTTTGATGAAAATTTGTCCCCTTGTAGGTGGTGGTATCCAGGAAGTCCACTGACGTGGTGCTGGTGGTGGATTTAAGTCTGATGGACGGGTTATGATTATTCAAAGTATGAAAAAACTGTTCAAATTCCTCCATAGAATGGGGCCAGACCCCCCAAATGTCATCCAAATATCTGTAATAATGTGTGGGTTTCTGTTTGCAGGATGCCAGGGCAGATGTCTCCCACTCGGCCATAAAGATGTTTGCATATGCCGGTGCGAATTTCTTTCCCATGGCAGTGCCTTTAATTTGGAGATAAAATTTGTTGTCGAATTCAAAATCATTTTTTCTGAGGTTAATTTCAAGTAATTGTAAAATTTCTTTGTCTGGCCTATTCTTGTCTGGAAATTTAATAAAGACGTTTTTTATAGCTTGAATGCCTTCGTCTATGTCAATATTAGTATACAGACTGTCTATATCTAATGTGAACAGAATGCACTCTGAGGGGACATGGAGTTTTTTAACTGTGTTGACGAAATGGTAGGTGTCCTTAAGATATCCAACATGTTTGTTGGATAAGGGATTGATATAGTGGTCAATAAATTGGGCTGTATAATATGTCTCACTGTCACAGTCAGAAACTATGGGCCTCCCGGGCGGAATCTCGAAGGGAACACTCCATTTTGAGGGCTCCTTGTGAATTTTGGGAAGGAGATAAAACAGTCTGGGCCTCGGGATCGGGTTACCCACTAAATAATTATATTGTTTTTTCTTTATAAACCCCTTATTTAATAATGATTGAATAATTTGTTTAACTATTATTTTTGTTTTAGGATAAAGGGGCTCTTTTAAGGGGGAATAATATTTCTTGTCATTTAATTGTCTATTACCCTCAAATAAATACTGTTCCCTGTCCATTATGACCACCGCACTTCCCTTATCCGCTGGTTTTATAATTATATTTTTATTTTCCATCAGTTCCCTCAGAGCTATAGTCTCTTCGGGACTCAGGTTGGCTCTAGTTTTGGACAGATGGAAATTATTTTCAAAGTAATTACAATCTGCTTTAATTAAATCAGTGACTTCTGGTGGTAAACTGGATAAGGGAGGACTCCACTCAGACTTGTGAGTAAAGGGGATGAAAGGCCTGACTTTTGTGTCTTGGAAATATACATTTAGTTTGATTCTCCTATGATACTGTTGCAGATCCCATCTGCTCTGCTCCAGCATGTTACTCTGGCTCCATCTAGTGGGGATAAAGGAGAGGCCCCTATTCAGCAGTGTGAATTGGGGCTGAGTGAGTTTAAATTTTTTCGCTAAAACTATGACATTTTTTGCCCCCTCCTGATCATGCAGGCTTATGGGGACATGAATTTTACATAACCCATCCAATATTCAAATATGTGTTTGGCTGTGGTCTTGGTCCAATGTATATTATCTTGTGTTGTGGCAAATAGTTTGGATTGCAGCTTTGGGATGCAGCAGCCGTGCTTCTGGATCTGCCCATTCAGGTGTGCCAAGGAGGACTGCTCCTCCAGGGGTAAGGTGTCTGAAAAATTAATTAGAGGGATCCAGACCTCAGCTGATGGGAATTTGGCCTCGGCAGCCTGAATTGTGGCCTGTAACTGCTGGCTAAGTTTAATTTTAGGAGTAGTGTTCCTGTTGTTTAGTCCGAATGATAAAATAATTTTTTCCACAGGGGTGGAGGTGGTGCTCTTTTCGATCAGGGCCTTTGCATGTGCTAATGTGGCTCCTGGATAGCTCTCAATTTGTACATTTCTGCTTTGAAAAGGGGGCATTTTGGCCAAATTAGAGTCCCCTATGATAACCCACTTTTTCCTTATACTAAGGCCCCAATCTTCCTTTTTATTGTTAGTGTTGATGTGTCTTGTGGGTCTCCTGATTGCAGGATCTGGTGTGGTGGGCTGTGCTATGGCCCGTTTAGGCCGTAGTGAGAACCTCATCTGTGTTGCTCTCCTGAGGCTTCTCATTTTGGCCGGAGTGGACTGGATGGGAGGGGTATTCTCCGGGCTTTTTGGAGGGGGATCCAGGCTCCCATCAGATGAGAGACACATGATGGAATCAGATATGTAGGCAACGGCCGGGTTGGACGGAGCGGCTGTCAGCGTGGGACCAGCCGCCCCCGTGGGGGCAGTAGGGGCCTCGGGGGGACTATCTTCAGGTAAGTTTATATTTTGGTTTTCTCTTTCTTCCAGTGCCAGGATCCCTGACCTCCGGTTTCTCTGGGGTTTTGGAAGTGACTGTGGAAAGAAACCCAGGGTATCCACAGAGGCAGCGGGTGTCAGATGAGGAGGGGGTACCTGAGGTATTGCCGTGTCCATAATATTAATTATGTTTTCCTCCTGTGGAGGTGACCAACCCCCTGTCTCCACAGTCATTGTGGCTGTGTCCACGCGGCTCGGTGTCAGGGCTCTCTCTGGGGTCCGAACCGGTGGTGGGGAGTGAGCCAGTGTTCCTGGTACGGCAGGTGGAGAGGAGACACGGACCCCCCCCAGGGACCCTCCTCTTGTTATCAGGTCAGCGTTAACCCTCTCTGTATGAATGAGTGCTGTAATGTCATGTTGTGTGATGACCTGTGTTTTCTGTTCCCCTGTTATAGGAGGTCGGGGAGGCGGTGGGCTATCAGGCCCCCTCTCCACTTCTTTCTCTGTCATGGGCTCGAGTTCAGCGACCATGAAGGCCTCTACCTGCTCCAGGGTTTCAGACCGGAGTCGCCTGCCCAGGTTCCTCTTTGCCCAGACAGTAGCGATTTGGAAGGGGCCTCGCCACTCTCCCTTTGTGAGCCCCTTTAGGGTAAGTAGCTCTTTTTCTAAGGTATCAGTGTAGTGATCCCTTAGGATTAACATTAATGTGTGTTGCCAATTTTTTGCATTCCCCTCAATGAGGAGTTTGGTCTCCTCATTGGGGCTGGCCGGTTTAATTGTGGTGATGAGGTGTTCTGTCAGCTTTTGGATTGTAGGGGGGGGCGGTTTGTCAGAATCTACATTATTAAGATGGTGGGCTATTTTGATGATTGTATGTATAGTTCTGACTTTGATGCCAAAGTCCGGGTCTGAGGACTGAGGCTTATTTTCTTTATTGTTTCCCTCCCTCCTTTCCCTGCGTGTGTTTCTCCCCGTGTTCTGTGTCGTGTAATGTATGTTCTGGTTTGTGATGTGTTTCACAGGTTGTTTTTTGGGGGCCATACGGCCCCCTGGTACAAAAAATTGTGGCTTGTAGCCATGTTCAACACTATGTTGGTAGCGCTGGGGGTAGCCGCCCTGACGACCGTGGCCCTTCACCACGGACGCATAGCTGGGGCGCTGCCCTGTGGCATCGCGGCGGTGATGGGAGCGGTATTCGGGTGAACGGCGGCTGGGTCTTTCTTCTCGGGGCCGTCTAAATCGGTCACGCCGGTAAGAGACCACCGTCCAGCCCTCATCCCTGCTCCTGTTATACATTATATGGCTGTTTTTTTTGTAAAATAAGATAAAAAAATATTTTGTATTTTGAAAAAAAACAAACAAGCTTTGGGCAACGTTTCGGTCTGTTATAGACCTTCTTCAGGCAAGCTTGTTCAAAAAAAATAGGTAAAAAGGTTTGTGTGAAAATATGTAATTTCTCTCTCTGTTTGTCTGTTTGTGCTTCCTAGAGCTCTGTGTAGCAAGTGGGACAGAGGAGAGGGCAGCCTGGCTCTTTATAGAAGGGGAGGAGTGGGCGTGGCCTGCCAGATTTTGAAACAGGCACTTTCGTTTAACCCCTTCAGGTCTGCCTGATACGTAACATGAAAGTTAATTACTTTTTTTCTTTTTTTCTTTTTTTATTTGTGGTTTCCGGATTGTATATTTCTTTTTTTCAGGTAAATATTGTTTTTCCAGGTAAGTATTGTTTTTCCAGGTAAGTATAAAAATTGTATTGTACTTAATTTTTGATTTTTCTCTTTTTTTCAGGGCAGGTAAGTATTAATTTTTAAAAAATGTTTTTAAAAAAAAAAAAAGTGGTGGATAGGGTAGGTAGTAGGTAAAAGGTCAAGGGTCAAGCTGGGAGGTCAAACTGGTTAGGGTTAGGATAAATGTTCCCGGTTAGGGTTAGGGTTAGGGCTAGGGGTTAGGGTTAGGGCTGGGGGTTAGGGTTAGGGTCAGGGGTCAAGGGTTAAGGGTTAAGGTTAGGGCCAGGGGTTAGGGTTAGGGCCAGGGAACAGGGCCAGGGGTTAGGCTTAGGGTCAGGGCTTAAGATGAGGGTCAGGGTCGGTGGGAGTAAAGGTCAAAGGTCACATCAGGGAAGGCCTCAAACCATCCCCAAGATCAGGAGGCGCTGGCCGGTTAGGAAATGGGGAGTGGGTGAGACTGGGCACCGCGAAGCGGTGGCCAGTCTCTATGCACGGGCCATCCTGTTCTGGTTCAGGTGAGTCCTATTTTAGATTGAGACCTTTAGGAAAAATTGTGCCTAATTTTCTAATCCAATTCCTTTCAGCTCGGGCTCTCTGGGCCCTGTCCCAGTTTGGGTCCCTCTGAAGAACTGTGGCCCGGACAGACGACCACCCATGGGAGACAAAATGGCTGACAAGGGGTGTGTGTGTCTCTCTCTGTGTACGTATATTATACCTGTGTTGGGTGAAGCGCTGGAGAAGCGTGTTTTTTGTCTCACCAACATATTGGAGTCCGCAGGTCTGACACTCAATGAGGTAAACACAGTTTTTTGAATGGGGATTTCCCTGGGCCATGGCCTTAAAGACTGTTTTATTTGCATGACTACGTATCCAGGTAAGGTGTTTAAAAAATTGACCCTGACCTCTGGGCTTAGAGGTGGTTAGTGGTGTAATTTTGGCTCTGACCAGATGGTCTTGAAGATTTTTATTTTTTCTAAAAGCCGCTATAATTTTGTATTTTTTTAGGTGCTCCAAATTGATGATATTGTTATTAAAATTGTTTTTTATTTTCCTAATTAATTGTATTGCAGGTCTGGAATACGTAGTGACGAAAGGAAGGAGCTCCCCCGTCTCTGTCGGCCGTGTCTCCAGGAAGGTTTTGAGGGCCTCCCTTCTGAACGAGCGTGCATAGCCCCTGGCGGCTAATGCCTTGAATAACGTTCTCGTGGCAACCATGAAATCGCTATGGTGAGTGCAAATCCTGTGGAATCGCAGTAATTGTGATTTCAGTAATCCTTTATATGTGTGTTTTGGGTGGTGGCTGTTTTTATGAAGCAGAGCATGGGTGTCTGTTTCTTTGAAAAATACTTTGATATCTAATTTGTTATTTTGATGAAAATTTGTCCCCTTGTAGGTGGTGGTATCCAGGAAGTCCACTGACGTGGTGCTGGTGGTGGATTTAAGTCTGATGGACGGGTTATGATTATTCAAAGTATGAAAAAACTGTTCAAATTCCTCCATAGAATGGGGCCAGACCCCCCAAATGTCATCCAAATATCTGTAATAATGTGTGGGTTTCTGTTTGCAGGATGCCAGGGCAGATGTCTCCCACTCGGCCATAAAGATGTTTGCATATGCCGGTGCGAATTTCTTTCCCATGGCAGTGCCTTTAATTTGGAGATAAAATTTGTTGTCGAATTCAAAATCATTTTTTCTGAGGTTAATTTCAAGTAATTGTAAAATTTCTTTGTCTGGCCTATTCTTGTCTGGAAATTTAATAAAGACGTTTTTTATAGCTTGAATGCCTTCGTCTATGTCAATATTAGTATACAGACTGTCTATATCTAATGTGAACAGAATGCACTCTGAGGGGACATGGAGTTTTTTAACTGTGTTGACGAAATGGTAGGTGTCCTTAAGATATCCAACATGTTTGTTGGATAAGGGATTGATATAGTGGTCAATAAATTGGGCTGTATAATATGTCTCACTGTCACAGTCAGAAACTATGGGCCTCCCGGGCGGAATCTCGAAGGGAACACTCCATTTTGAGGGCTCCTTGTGAATTTTGGGAAGGAGATAAAACAGTCTGGGCCTCGGGATCGGGTTACCCACTAAATAATTATATTGTTTTTTCTTTATAAACCCCTTATTTAATAATGATTGAATAATTTGTTTAACTATTATTTTTGTTTTAGGATAAAGGGGCTCTTTTAAGGGGGAATAATATTTCTTGTCATTTAATTGTCTATTACCCTCAAATAAATACTGTTCCCTGTCCATTATGACCACCGCACTTCCCTTATCCGCTGGTTTTATAATTATATTTTTATTTTCCATCAGTTCCCTCAGAGCTATAGTCTCTTCGGGACTCAGGTTGGCTCTAGTTTTGGACAGATGGAAATTATTTTCAAAGTAATTACAATCTGCTTTAATTAAATCAGTGACTTCTGGTGGTAAACTGGATAAGGGAGGACTCCACTCAGACTTGTGAGTAAAGGGGATGAAAGGCCTGACTTTTGTGTCTTGGAAATATACATTTAGTTTGATTCTCCTATGATACTGTTGCAGATCCCATCTGCTCTGCTCCAGCATGTTACTCTGGCTCCATCTAGTGGGGATAAAGGAGAGGCCCCTATTCAGCAGTGTGAATTGGGGCTGAGTGAGTTTAAATTTTTTCGCTAAAACTATGACATTTTTTGCCCCCTCCTGATCATGCAGGCTTATGGGGACATGAATTTTACATAACCCATCCAATATTCAAATATGTGTTTGGCTGTGGTCTTGGTCCAATGTATATTATCTTGTGTTGTGGCAAATAGTTTGGATTGCAGCTTTGGGATGCAGCAGCCGTGCTTCTGGATCTGCCCATTCAGGTGTGCCAAGGAGGACTGCTCCTCCAGGGGTAAGGTGTCTGAAAAATTAATTAGAGGGATCCAGACCTCAGCTGATGGGAATTTGGCCTCGGCAGCCTGAATTGTGGCCTGTAACTGCTGGCTAAGTTTAATTTTAGGAGTAGTGTTCCTGTTGTTTAGTCCGAATGATAAAATAATTTTTTCCACAGGGGTGGAGGTGGTGCTCTTTTCGATCAGGGCCTTTGCATGTGCTAATGTGGCTCCTGGATAGCTCTCAATTTGTACATTTCTGCTTTGAAAAGGGGGCATTTTGGCCAAATTAGAGTCCCCTATGATAACCCACTTTTTCCTTATACTAAGGCCCCAATCTTCCTTTTTATTGTTAGTGTTGATGTGTCTTGTGGGTCTCCTGATTGCAGGATCTGGTGTGGTGGGCTGTGCTATGGCCCGTTTAGGCCGTAGTGAGAACCTCATCTGTGTTGCTCTCCTGAGGCTTCTCATTTTGGCCGGAGTGGACTGGATGGGAGGGGTATTCTCCGGGCTTTTTGGAGGGGGATCCAGGCTCCCATCAGATGAGAGACACATGATGGAATCAGATATGTAGGCAACGGCCGGGTTGGACGGAGCGGCTGTCAGCGTGGGACCAGCCGCCCCCGTGGGGGCAGTAGGGGCCTCGGGGGGACTATCTTCAGGTAAGTTTATATTTTGGTTTTCTCTTTCTTCCAGTGCCAGGATCCCTGACCTCCGGTTTCTCTGGGGTTTTGGAAGTGACTGTGGAAAGAAACCCAGGGTATCCACAGAGGCAGCGGGTGTCAGATGAGGAGGGGGTACCTGAGGTATTGCCGTGTCCATAATATTAATTATGTTTTCCTCCTGTGGAGGTGACCAACCCCCTGTCTCCACAGTCATTGTGGCTGTGTCCACGCGGCTCGGTGTCAGGGCTCTCTCTGGGGTCCGAACCGGTGGTGGGGAGTGAGCCAGTGTTCCTGGTACGGCAGGTGGAGAGGAGACACGGACCCCCCCCAGGGACCCTCCTCTTGTTATCAGGTCAGCGTTAACCCTCTCTGTATGAATGAGTGCTGTAATGTCATGTTGTGTGATGACCTGTGTTTTCTGTTCCCCTGTTATAGGAGGTCGGGGAGGCGGTGGGCTATCAGGCCCCCTCTCCACTTCTTTCTCTGTCATGGGCTCGAGTTCAGCGACCATGAAGGCCTCTACCTGCTCCAGGGTTTCAGACCGGAGTCGCCTGCCCAGGTTCCTCTTTGCCCAGACAGTAGCGATTTGGAAGGGGCCTCGCCACTCTCCCTTTGTGAGCCCCTTTAGGGTAAGTAGCTCTTTTTCTAAGGTATCAGTGTAGTGATCCCTTAGGATTAACATTAATGTGTGTTGCCAATTTTTTGCATTCCCCTCAATGAGGAGTTTGGTCTCCTCATTGGGGCTGGCCGGTTTAATTGTGGTGATGAGGTGTTCTGTCAGCTTTTGGATTGTAGGGGGGGGCGGTTTGTCAGAATCTACATTATTAAGATGGTGGGCTATTTTGATGATTGTATGTATAGTTCTGACTTTGATGCCAAAGTCCGGGTCTGAGGACTGAGGCTTATTTTCTTTATTGTTTCCCTCCCTCCTTTCCCTGCGTGTGTTTCTCCCCGTGTTCTGTGTCGTGTAATGTATGTTCTGGTTTGTGATGTGTTTCACAGGTTGTTTTTTGGGGGCCATACGGCCCCCTGGTACAAAAAATTGTGGCTTGTAGCCATGTTCAACACTATGTTGGTAGCGCTGGGGGTAGCCGCCCTGACGACCGTGGCCCTTCACCACGGACGCATAGCTGGGGCGCTGCCCTGTGGCATCGCGGCGGTGATGGGAGCGGTATTCGGGTGAACGGCGGCTGGGTCTTTCTTCTCGGGGCCGTCTAAATCGGTCACGCCGGTAAGAGACCACCGTCCAGCCCTCATCCCTGCTCCTGTTATACATTATATGGCTGTTTTTTTTGTAAAATAAGATAAAAAAATATTTTGTATTTTGAAAAAAAACAAACAAGCTTTGGGCAACGTTTCGGTCTGTTATAGACCTTCTTCAGGCAAGCTTGTTCAAAAAAAATAGGTAAAAAGGTTTGTGTGAAAATATGTAATTTCTCTCTCTGTTTGTCTGTTTGTGCTTCCTAGAGCTCTGTGTAGCAAGTGGGACAGAGGAGAGGGCAGCCTGGCTCTTTATAGAAGGGGAGGAGTGGGCGTGGCCTGCCAGATTTTGAAACAGGCACTTTCGTTTAACCCCTTCAGGTCTGCCTGATACGTAACATGAAAGTTAATTACTTTTTTTCTTTTTTTCTTTTTTTATTTGTGGTTTCCGGATTGTATATTTCTTTTTTTCAGGTAAATATTGTTTTTCCAGGTAAGTATTGTTTTTCCAGGTAAGTATAAAAATTGTATTGTACTTAATTTTTGATTTTTCTCTTTTTTTCAGGGCAGGTAAGTATTAATTTTTAAAAAATGTTTTTAAAAAAAAAAAAGTGGTGGATAGGGTAGGTAGTAGGTAAAAGGTCAAGGGTCAAGCTGGGAGGTCAAACTGGTTAGGGTTAGGATAAATGTTCCCGGTTAGGGTTAGGGTTAGGGCTAGGGGTTAGGGTTAGGGCTGGGGGTTAGGGTTAGGGTCAGGGGTCAAGGGTTAAGGGTTAAGGTTAGGGCCAGGGGTTAGGGTTAGGGCCAGGGAACAGGGCCAGGGGTTAGGCTTAGGGTCAGGGCTTAAGATGAGGGTCAGGGTCGGTGGGAGTAAAGGTCAAAGGTCACATCAGGGAAGGCCTCAAACCATCCCCAAGATCAGGAGGCGCTGGCCGGTTAGGAAATGGGGAGTGGGTGAGACTGGGTTAGGGTTAGGGTTAGGGTTAGGGTTAGGGTTAGGGTTAGGGGTTAGGGTTAGGGGGTTAGGGTTAGGGTTAGGGTTAGGGTTAGAGTTAGGGTTAGGGTTAGGGTTAGGGTTAGGGTTAGAGGGTTAGGGTTAGGGTTAGGGTTAGGGTTAGGGTTAGGGTTAGAGGGTTAGGGTTAGGGTTAGGGTTAGGGTTAGAGGGTTAGGGTTAGGGTTAGGGTTAGGGTTAGGGTTAGGGTTAGGGAGAGAGTCATGAGCCGGTCCCCCACGCTGGGGGTCCGGGTATGCACGGGCCCCCCACCTGGAACCAGTTCCCTCCCAGTCCCGGGCTCGAAAGTCTTGGGGGGGGCGGCGGGCCCCCCGTCGGCCGTAATGGACAACTGTCCAGTCAGCCATCATCAATAAAAAACAAAAAATCGGTTTGTAAACAACTAAAAACTACTGCTAAAAACTGAAGCTAGCAGCGAAAGAACTCTATTTAATTTTACGCCGTAGGCGATAAAAAAGAAAAAGCTAAAAACCAAAAAAAACTACCTTGTATTAATAAAAAACCAAAAAATAGGTTAGCAAACAACTAAAAACTACTGCTAAATACTGCAGCTAGCAGCGAAATAACTCTTTTTAGATTTTCGCCGTAGGCGATAAAAAAGAAAAGGCTAGAAAACAAAAAACTCCCTTGTTTTAGTCAAAAAGATAAAATGTGCCCAAGGTCGCGACGTTTCGACTCTTATCGAGTCTTCTTCAGGCGATGGGCACCTTCAAAAACGAATAAAATGAAAAAAGTCAGCTGCAGAGCGATGAGGTGTTGTTCGGTCGATGGCTGGAGCTGGAATGAGCTCAGTGGCAGTGAAGCTGTGCCTTATATGGGCGTGGCTTGGCTTTGCTCTCAGTTTGGCTTTGCTTCTTTCACCAACTGAGTTTTAGTTTCTGTCACATCATGAATTTTAACCCTATAGTTGCTGAATGAATTTTAGTATGTATATAGATAGTATTTTAAGCTTATTCTTGTATTTATGAACTTGTGTAAATAGTTTTTTAATTGTAAATAGTTTTTTAATTGTAAATAGTTTGTACTTGTAAATAGATTTTGGATTGTAAATAGTTTTTGAATTGTATTTAGTTAAATATTAAAATTAGAAGATAAAACCTATAAAATAAAATAAAAATAAGTAAAATAAAATTAAAATTAAAATTAAATTAAAATAGACTATGTTAGAATAGGAAGCTAGGGTTAGGTGAGGTTAGGGTTAGGAATAGAGGGAAAGGAATGGTTAGGGTTAGGCAAGAGGAGGGGGAGAGGTTAGGTTTAGGGGAAGGGGTAGGGTTAGGTTAGGGTTAGGGCAAAGGATCAGGGTAAGGTTAGGGTTAGGAGAAAGAGGGGAAGGAGAGGTTAGGTTTAGGCAAGAAGAAAGGAAAAGGAAGAAACAAATAAAATAGGTTAGGATAGGAAGCTAGGGTTAGGCGAGGTTAGGGTTAGGAATAGAGGAAAAGGAATGGTTAGGGTTAGGCAAGAGGAGGGGGAGAGGTTAGGTTTAGGGCAAGAGGGAGGGGTAGGGTTAGGTTAGGTTAGGGTTAGGGCAAAGGATCAGGGTAAGGTTAGGGTTAGGAGAAAGAGGGGAAGGAAAGGTTAGGTTTAGGCAAGAAGAAGGGAAAGGAAGAAACAAATAAAATCGAAAAAATAAAATTCGGCCCTACACATCTAATTGGAGTTATGCCCTGATTCTACAGCCAAGCCGCTCTACCATAATTATGACTCAGCCATCACCATTATGCTTCAGATACAGGGGATCAGTTATATTTGATATTAAGGCCAAATGGTTCAAGAGTTTGTAGTCTATAAATCCATTGTCTTTCTACACTACGTCTTTGTGTCCGTGTCCAAGTTGGATTCCCCTGTATCCCAGCCACACGAAGCATCTGCAGACCATGTAACACAAAATGCCTAACTAAGGGAGTATCCATATGTCTCCTCCTTTGAATATTAAATCTATGTTGCCACATACGTGTCCGTATGGAGTTTCTTGTCTCTCCAATATATTGTTTTCTACATTGTTTACAATAAATCATATATACACAGTTTGATGAAAGTGGCGTAAACCCTTGGTTTATCACAAACATTTTCCTACTTAGTCTATTACGAACAAACTTAACAACTGAAAACTCGTCCAAATCCTTGACCTTAGGTGGTTGTAACGGGTCTAATTTGGCTCTAACTAAAATGTCTTTTAAATTCCTGTTTTTCTTATAGGCTGAGATGACTTGATGTCCATCCAAGATCCCCGTATTACCCACCAACATCTGGAAATTATCCTTTAAAATATGATTTAATTTTAGACTCATAGATGAGAATTTTGTGACTAATGGAATAATTGAATTCCTCTGAATTTGTTTTTTCTCCCTGAAAGTGTGAAGACATTGTTTAAGGAAGGATCTTGTGTAACCTCTCTTCCTTAGGGCCCCAAATAAAATCCTCACTGCTTCCCAAAAACTATTTCTTTGTGTACAGATCCTGTAGAAGCGCAACAACTGAGACTTGATTATTCCCTTAAATGTATGTCTCGGATGGAAGCTTTTTCTAAATAATAGCGCATGCGTATCTGTTTCCTTAAAGAATACCTTCACATCCAGAGTTCCATTGGCATCAAAGGTAGGTCCTTTATAAACTGTTGTGTCTAAGAAATCTATTGTTTGTTGGTTTATTACGTATTTGAGTTTTATTGACGGGTCATGAGAGTTTAAAATTTGCATGAATTCTTCAAAGTCCTCTTCTGAATAACCCCAAATCCCCCATAGATCATCAAGGTACCTATAATAATGAAGAGGCCTTTTAGAACATTTAGCAAAGACTTCTTCCTCCCAGTTTGCCATGAAGATATTGGCGTAAGCTGGAGCAAATCGTTTCCCCATGGCTGTCCCTTTAATTTGAAGATAGTACTTGCCATTAAAGAGAAAATCATTCTTCGTTAAATTTAATTCCAATAATTTCAAGACCTCTTCATCTGGCCTCTGGGGATTTGGGTGTTTTTCAAAAATCCTTTTAACCGTTTGTAAACCGGCTTGAATGTCTATATTTGTGTATAAACTGTCTACGTCCGCACTAAAAAAGATTGCATTCCTAGGAATTTTTAAAGTTCTAATTATATCAATGAAATGATACGTGTCCTTAAGATAGGAAGGATGGATAACCGATAGTGGATTTAAATAATAATCTATGAATTCAGCTGTCTGATAGGTTTCTGATCCACAATCCGATACAATTGGTCTTCCAGGTGGTATTTCGTGTGGTATTGTCCATTTATCCGGGTCTTTGTGAATTTTTGGAAGGATGTAGAACCTCCGTTCCCTCGGATTCTTCTCCCCTTTAAGGTAAGTGTGTTGTTTTTTATTTATGAATTTCTTGTCTTTTAATGTATCCAATATTGAATGAACTAAAGGTATTGTTGTATGAAATATCGGCCCATCCAGTCTCCTATAATAAGTCGCATCATTTAATTGACGCTCGACCTCGAAAACATATTGATCACGTCCCATAACGACCACCGCGCTCCCCTTATCCGCTGCTTTAATAACTATGTGTTTGTTTGCCCTTAGTTGTCTTAGTGCTTTGACTTCCTCTACTGTTAAATTCGGACTCTCTCGGCCAAATTTGAGAACCTTATTAAACTCCAAATTATCTTTCTGTACCAGATTTTTGATTTCAATGTGTATGTGTGTTTCAGGGGGGCTCCAAAGAGACGGTGGTGTGAAGGGAAGTGCCTTCTGCCTGTCCGAATTGGAATTTCTAAAAAAGTCAGCTAATTTTATTTTTCTATGATAGTTTTGTACATCAATTTCTAATTGGTTTTTTTGATTTTTACCCAAATCTAGTGTCGGGACGAAGGTCAAGCCCTTCCCCAAGAGGTCGAGCTGCGCTTGCGTGGGACGGAAGTTTTTTGCTAGGACTACAACATTCCTATCACCAAAGGACCTCTGCCCTTGACTCCCCTCCTCTATGAGGCTTACGGGGCTGTCAAGTTTAAAGCCGAGGCCCAATGCTCCAGCATAGCTTGGGCTGTTTCACCTGTCCAGTGGATATGGTCACTTTCTGTCTGAAACCTGTCTGCTGGTAGAGCTGCTATAAACGGTAGATTCTTAAACAAATACGCGTTTAGCAGACGAAGGGTTTCCTTTTCATTGCTAGGCAAGGAGGAAGAAAAATTAACCATAGGAATCCATACCTCGGCAAATGGAAACCTACGCTTCGCTCTTCTGACTGCCGCCTGGACCTGCTTAATAGCTGTCTCCCTGGCCTTCTGGTTTCGGCTGTTTAATCCAAAGGCCAACACCAACTTCTCGACAGTCACCTGGCTTGTGGCTTTGGCCATCAGTGCCTCAGCATGACGGAAGTTGGCACCAGGATAGCTGTCAATCTGGAGATCTGGATAGTCGTGTCTTGGGATTCTTGCCAAATTGGAATCTCCTAAGATAATCCATTTCTTTTGTGCACAGAAACCCCAGTCTATCATTTTGCGGTCAGTCTTTATGTGTTTGACTGGCTTAAACACAGCTGTCGGTGTTGAGGTCAGGCCGTCAAACAGTTCCTCTGAAAAATGGCTTTCCAGGTTCTCCATGGAATCTTTGGACTGCTCGTCAGCTTGGTGTACCTGTGCTATATGTTGTTGCACTGATGTCGGTATCAAAGGTGGCGTACATTCCAGGTTTAACCAGCTGTCCAATATGTGGGAGGTTTCTCCCTCTTTTTCCTGGACTGGTGGAACCGACTTCACCTCGCAGTCCAAGGGTTTGGCTACCAAGGTGCCTCGGGGGACTCGTTGTGGTTTAGGGGTATCTGGACCCACTCCAATGGAAACCATGTCTGGCTTCTCCCTTCTTTCCTCCGTCACCCCCTGCTTTTGTTTTCCGGTACCCTTCTGTGTCACTTTTTGGCGTGACTCTATCGGATCTTCCTCAATCTCCAGTAGAAAGTCGCATTCTTCCTCCCTGAGTACCGCACCCCGGCGTCTTCCCACCGCTTTTGTCCCTTCCTGCTCCTTCTCCTGTTGTTGTTCTGTCTCGGTGTCCTGGTCTCGTTGTACCCTTTTCTCCCCCCCTGCCGTGTTACCATCAGTCTCCCCTTCTTTTTCTTCCTCCCCCCCAGTGTCCACACATGACGCGACCAAAGCTTCAGCGTGGTCCAGAACCTCTTGAGTGATGCGGGTCAGGTTGCGTCTAGCCCACCTCGTGGCTACTACGAAAGCCTCCCTCCACTCCGCATCCAGCTCCCCGGTCAGCTCCTTCATCAGATCTCTCAAACTGTCTTCGTAGTGGTCCTGCAGAATGATGAGCGTAGTATGCCCCCAGTTTTTGGCATTGCCTACGATCAGATCTAGGGTGCTCTCCTTTGGTAGAGCTGGCTTTATCATGGAAGCTAAAACCTCTACCATCCTGGAAATGATGCGCGGACCTTCTTCATCAGGATCTGGAGTGACATTCTGCAAATGGTGCAGCAGCTGTATTATTTTGTAGAGCTTGCGCACCCTCCTGGCAAATTTGGGATCTGTCTGTCTGGACCCGCGATCTCTGGTCTGCTCCAAAATCCTATTCAGTAGTGGGAAGCGTCCCCTACCCTGGAATGAAGGACCGTAGCCACGATCCCGTGGTGCTGCACGCTGGGGGTTGATCCCCTGCAACACCGCTGCATACGATCTGGTCTGGGGTCCGTAGGTCTTAAAAGTTCCCCCAGGACGATCAGGAACCGGCCTCCTAGGTGGTGGCGCAGGCCGGTTAGGGAGAGAGTCATGAGCCGGTCCCCCACGCTGGGGGTCCGGGTATGCACGGGCCCCCCACCTGGAACCAGTTCCCTCCCAGTCCCGGGCTCGAAAGTCTTGGGGGGGGCGGCGGGCCCCCCGTCGGCCGTAATGGACAACTGTCCAGTCAGCCATCATCAATAAAAAACAAAAAATCGGTTTGTAAACAACTAAAAACTACTGCTAAAAACTGAAGCTAGCAGCGAAAGAACTCTATTTAATTTTACGCCGTAGGCGATAAAAAAGAAAAAGCTAAAAACCAAAAAAAACTACCTTGTATTAATAAAAAACCAAAAAATAGGTTAGCAAACAACTAAAAACTACTGCTAAATACTGCAGCTAGCAGCGAAATAACTCTTTTTAGATTTTCGCCGTAGGCGATAAAAAAGAAAAGGCTAGAAAACAAAAAACTCCCTTGTTTTAGTCAAAAAGATAAAATGTGCCCAAGGTCGCGACGTTTCGACTCTTATCGAGTCTTCTTCAGGCGATGGGCACCTTCAAAAACGAATAAAATGAAAAAAGTCAGCTGCAGAGCGATGAGGTGTTGTTCGGTCGATGGCTGGAGCTGGAATGAGCTCAGTGGCAGTGAAGCTGTGCCTTATATGGGCGTGGCTTGGCTTTGCTCTCAGTTTGGCTTTGCTTCTTTCACCAACTGAGTTTTAGTTTCTGTCACATCATGAATTTTAACCCTATAGTTGCTGAATGAATTTTAGTATGTATATAGATAGTATTTTAAGCTTATTCTTGTATTTATGAACTTGTGTAAATAGTTTTTTAATTGTAAATAGTTTTTTAATTGTAAATAGTTTGTACTTGTAAATAGATTTTGGATTGTAAATAGTTTTTGAATTGTATTTAGTTAAATATTAAAATTAGAAGATAAAACCTATAAAATAAAATAAAAATAAGTAAAATAAAATTAAAATTAAAATTAAATTAAAATAGACTATGTTAGAATAGGAAGCTAGGGTTAGGTGAGGTTAGGGTTAGGAATAGAGGGAAAGGAATGGTTAGGGTTAGGCAAGAGGAGGGGGAGAGGTTAGGTTTAGGGGAAGGGGTAGGGTTAGGTTAGGGTTAGGGCAAAGGATCAGGGTAAGGTTAGGGTTAGGAGAAAGAGGGGAAGGAGAGGTTAGGTTTAGGCAAGAAGAAAGGAAAAGGAAGAAACAAATAAAATAGGTTAGGATAGGAAGCTAGGGTTAGGCGAGGTTAGGGTTAGGAATAGAGGAAAAGGAATGGTTAGGGTTAGGCAAGAGGAGGGGGAGAGGTTAGGTTTAGGGCAAGAGGGAGGGGTAGGGTTAGGTTAGGTTAGGGTTAGGGTTAGGGTTAGGGTTGGGGTTGGGGTTGTGGTTAGGGTGTCAGGGGTATGTTTAGTTGCACTGGCCTGTTGATCCACTGTAAATGGTTCTTTTGATATATATTTATTTTTTGAAAGGGTGTTTTATACATTGGGTCAGATGTCGCCTCACTGACTTCTGAGTCAGGCAGAGGCTTGGCGAAGGTGGAAAAGTTCCTCTCCCCCATGCGGAAGGTCCGGGTTCAAGTCCCGGGCAGAGGGAGAGAGACACCAGTGGTGGTGGGATGCCTAGGGAGCGAGGAGTCAGCCAAAACAACCATTTATTAAAAGTAATTATAATTATTTGTTAAAACCTAGTGCCAAGGGTGGACTGAAAATTCATGGGCAATTCATAAAATCCATGCACAGAAACACTCCAAACAATTTAAGAAACTTATTTAAAATTAGTATAGGTGCATGCAATCCTATATACTGTAGAGAGCAAGCATGGAGGGTGGCAAAACTCACCCACAGTAAAAGTCAATAAACAATAAAAATATATAAATAAGTGCATACATCAATGAGTAAAAAATATAAATAAATAAATAGATAAATAAATAAATAAATAAATAATTGGTTAAATTCATAAAAGTCCTGAAATGGCAAAAGGTTAAAATCCTCCCAAAAGTGGGGAAGGGAAAAGTTTAAAATTAGCTGACCGGGGGGGGGGGGGGGGGGGGGGGGCTGTGGATGCTTGGGAACTTTAAAAGAGGAAGAAGGGTCTTGAGGTTAAGATCATGGTTAAAATCCCACTTCTTTCCTTAGAGTAGAGGCTACCTCCACGCCCCTGTAAACGGCGGAGCCGGGTTCGACTCCCGCTCTGGGCCCCGCTCCCCACGCATCCACCTTCTCCAAAGGGAGAAGTTAAAAGTTTTCTTTCTCATTAAGCCCTGATGGGGCTTTGGTGTCTAATTTAAAAATCCACATTTTTTCTGCTCTCTTCCTCTGCCCGGTGGTCCAACGGTCATTGGCCTCCAATGCTGAAATGGTCAGTTTATTAGGTGGGTGCTGTTGAAAGTGATGAACCAGGAGGGTGTTGAGTTTTCCCTCCCTGATGTTGTATAAGTGCTGTTTGAGACGGGTGTGTATGTGATGTTTTGTTTCCCCTATGTAGTGTTTGTTACAAATGGTGCATGTGATAATGTAAACCGTGTTCTTGGTGCTGAGTGAGAATGAGCCCAAGACCGGATGCGAAGCTCCCCTACTGTGAGTGTTTGTAATGAATTTTCTATGTTTGTAATGGGTGCTCTGTTGTGTATGTACCGGTGGTCGATGATCTGTGAATTTGG
>CM072878.1:25000-32500 GCA_036937835.1 Pampus argenteus | reverse complement strand
AGGGTTAGGGTTGGGGTTGGGGTTGGGGTTAAGGTGTCAGGGGTATGTTTATTTGCACTGGCCTGTTGATCCACTGTAGATGGTTCTTTTGATATATATTCTTATTTTTTGGAAGGGTGTTTTATAGATTTGGGTCAGAGGTCGCCTCACTGACTTCTGAGTCAGGCAGAGGCTTGGCGAAGGTGGAAAGTTTCTCTCCCCCATGCGGAAGGTCCGGGTTCAAGTCCCGGGCAGAGGGAGAGAGACACCAGTGGTGGTGGGATGCCCAGGGAGCGAGGAGTCAGCTAAAACAACCATTTATTAAAAGTAATTATAATTATTTGTTAAAACCTAGTGCCAAGGGTGGACTAAAAATTCATGGGTAATTCATAAAAATTCATAAAATCCATGCGCAAAACAATTTAAGAAACTTATTTAAAAATAGTATAAATGCATGCAATCCTAAATACTGTAAAAGAGCAAACATGGAGGGTGGCAAAACTCACCCACAGTAAAAGTCAATAAATATAAATATATAAATAAGTGTATAAGTCAATGAGTAAAAAATATAAATAAAACAATAAATAAATAAATAAATAATTAGACAAATTCATAAAAGTCCTGAGATGGCAAAAGGTTAAAATCCTCCCAAAAGTGGGGAAGGGAAATGTTTAAAATTAGCTGACCGGGGGGGGGGGGGGGGGGGTGCTTGGGAACTTTTAAAAGAGAAAGAAGGGTCTTGGGGTTAAGATCATAGTTAAAATCCCAATTCTTTCCCTAGTGTAGAGGCTAGCTCTACGCCCCTGTAATCGGCGGAGCCGGGTTCGACTCCCGCTCTGGGCCCCGCTCCCCATGCATCCACCTTCTCCAAAGGGAGAAGTTAAAAGTTCTCTTTCTCATTTAGCCCTAATGGGGCTCTGGTGTCTAATTTAAAAATCCACATTTTCTCAGCTCTCTTCCTCTGCCCGGTGGTCCATCTCTCATTGGCTTCTATTCCGGAGATGATGAGTTTGTTGATGCCATGTTGTTGAAAGTGCTGTACCAGGGTGGTTCTGAGTTTGTGTTGACTTATATTATAAATGTGTTGCTTCAATCTGGTGTGTATGCTGTGTTTGGTCTCTCCTATGTAGTGTTTGTGACAGTCAGTGCAGGTGATGATGTATACTGTGTTGGTGGTCTGAAGAGAGAGCTGTCCATGGGTCGGATATGAGGTGTTGCTGTAGGTGTTTGTGATGAATTTTCTGTTTCTGTAGTGGTTGCTGTGTTCTATGTGTGGTTGTGGTCTATGGTCTGTGTATTTCGAGTGTACCAGAATGTCCTGCAGGTTCTTGTTTCTTCTGAATGCTGAAATGGGTTTGGAGTTATGGAAGGCTGGATGCTGAGTTTGTAAATGAGTGAAGTTGTGTTTGATGGTGTGGTGTAACTTTGTGATTGTATGTGAAAAGGTGGAAATGAATGGTATGATGCGTGTGCTGATGTTACCCTGGAGCTTGGTTGGGTCTGGTCCCAGAGGAGGGGGATGAGGGTTAGGAGAAGGTATGGGGGTGTTGGGATTGGGCTTAGGGTTAGGGAGATGGTGGGGGTTGGGGTTAGGGTTAGGGAGAGGGTGGGGGTTGGGGTCAGGGAAGGGGTTGGGGTTAGGGTCAGGGAAAGGGTGGGGGTTGTGGTTAGGGTCAGGGAAGGGGTGGGGGTTGCGGTTGGGGTCAGGGAAAGGGTGGGGGTTGTGGTTGGGGTCAGGGAAGGGGTGGGGGTTGTGGTTAGGGTCAGGGAAGGGGTAGGGGTTGTGGTTGGGGTCAGGGAAGGGGTGGGGGTTGCGGTTGGGGTGAGGGAAAGGGTGGGGGTTGGGTTTAGGGTGAGGGTCGGGATTGGGATGCAAACCCTGTTTAGGGTAGGGGTCGGGGTTGGGATGCAAACCCTGTTTAGGGTAGGGGGCGGGGTTGGGATGCAAACCCTGTTTAGGGTGGGGGTTGGGGTCAGGGACCAGACCCTGTACCAATTCCTTGTGGGGCGTTGTCTCTGAGACCTGGGCTGGAGCTGATGGAGTGTTGGAGCGAGCGGGAGCGAGGCTGGCCAAGGTACTGTTCTTGGTTTGTCGGAGGAAGCGTTTTGAATAGCCCCTGTTACGGAGTGCTTTGAAAAGTAGTGAAGTTGCCTTGTTAAAATCTGATTGTTGGGAGCAGATGCGGTGGAAACGGATGATTTGGGATTTTAAGATACCACGGAAGGTGTGTTTGGGGTGATAGCTATTCTTATGTAGTAAGGCGTGTGTGTCGGTAGTTTTAAAGTATACTTTAGTATGGAGACTAGTGTGAGATGTGGTGGAGGGCTGTAAAAAAACGGTTGTGTCGAGGAAATTGATTTGGGTCCGGTCTATGGAGTGTTTAACTTTGATTGTTGGGTGGTGGTCGTTGAGGGTTTGAATGAAGGGTCCGAATTGGTTGATGTTGTGATTCCAAATTCCAAATATATCATCTAAAAAGCGGAGATATATTAGGGGTTTGTGGGTACATTTGGCCAGTGCTTCTCGCTCCCACTCGCTCATGTAGATGTTTGCGTAGGAGGGTGCGAATTTCTGACCCATGGCTGTCCCATGTATCTGTAAGTAGTGCTGGTTGTTAAATACAAAATCATTATTATTTAAACAGATGGTTAAGAGTTGGAGGAGTTGTTGATCCGGTCTATTGCTATCTGGGTATTGCTGAAAGATGGAAGTGACTGCTTTAATGCCAGTGGTTGTGTTTATGTTAGTATACAGACTATCAATATCAATGGTAAACAGGTATGAATTGGATGGGACAGCCATGGGTCGAATGGTCTCTAAGAAGTGGTAAGTGTCTTTTATGTAGCTGGGGTGTTTTGTAGATAGGGGTCCGAGGAAGTGTTCAATGTATTCTGTAATCTTGTGTGTGGCGCTATTGCAGTCGGAAACTATTGGTCGACCAGGAGGAACCTCACAGGGAATGGTCCAGCTTTGTGGATCTTTATGGATTTTTGGTAAAAGATAAAAGTGTCTGTCTCTAGGATTATCAGGGCCGAATAGGTAGTGTTTTTGTTTGGTTGTAATGTATTTTTGTTGGTGGAGTGTTTCAATGATTTGCCGGATTGTGATCTGTGTGTTCATTTGCATGCCTGATTCTATTGGTTTATAATGTGTTGTGTTTGAGAGTTGGCGGTTAGCTTCAATTAAATACTGGTGTCTATCCATGATGACTATTTTTGATCCTTTATCAGCGGGTTTGAAAATGATGTTTGGGTTCTGGATGAGTGTGCTGAGGCCCTGTCGTTCGGCCTCCGACAGATTGTCTAACATATCTGTCGGAGGCCGATATCTGCGAAGGATATTTTTATTTTTCTCTATGTGTTGCCGAATTGAAAGGGTGAGTTGTTCTGTTGTAGGTTCCCAATTGGAGGGGTGTGTGAACGGTTTTTTGCTATGGTGTGTGTGGTGGTGAAAATATTCTGTTAGTTTGAGTCGTCTGTGGTATTGGTGAAGGTCCCTGTGAAGTTCCTCCTGGTCGAATCTATGTGGTTTGGGAATGAATGAGAGCCCTTTTTCTAAGAGTGTTGTTTGAGGTGATGTTGGTGTAAAGAGTGTGGCGAGATTGAGGATGTTGGAGGTGGAGCTCCAGCCCAGGTCCAGGTCTGGTGGGTGTGGTTCCTGTGTCGGTTCAGTTGAAATTATAAATTTAGTTGCGAGCACCAGTTGTCAAATATGTGTTTTGCAGTGTCCGGTTTCCAGTGAATGTTGTCGTGTTCTGTAGTGAAAGTGTCATGTGGGATTTCTGTTAAAAACGGTAGGTGTGTGGCTATGGTGTTGTTAATAAACTTAAGATTATCCTGTTGTTTTTTTGTAAGATTGGGTGAGTAATTTATTATTGGAAAGTAGATGTCTGCGTTAGGAAAAGTGACTGTGGCCTGTTTATACAGGGCTTTTAGCTGTTTGCATGATGTGAGTTTGGCATCCTGGTCTCTGTTGTTAGTTCCAATTGAAAAAATGACTATTTTTGTGGTTGGGTTAGGGATTGTTTTTTCGCAGATTTTTAGGAAATGGTACAAATTAGCTCCAGGGTAACTATCAAGCTGTACCTGCGGATTGTGGTGAGGTGGGATTCTCCTGATGTTGGAGTCACCAAGTACCAGGACTGGTTTCCTGCCCTTAAATGACCAGTCCTGGATTTTCCTGCTGGGTCTAGTGGTATGGTGTGCGGGTTTGAATTTACCTGGGAGGATTGGTGTGAGTGTGCGCTGACGGGGTGGGGAAGCCAATTGAGGGTCTGTTGTGTTGACTTCCCTGTTGGTAGGTGGGCTGAGATCCGGGTCGGCACGGCTCACTGCAGGGGCCCCCGAGCTGAGTTGAGAGGAGGGTTCAGAGTGGGATTTTATGCCGATGTGTTTGGCTTTGCAGTTCCCTTTCATCATGTTGTTTCCCTCCTCTTTCTGTTCTGGTGGGGCCCGCTGAGGAGTCGCACCAGCACCGGAGTCAGCACCACCTGCAGGTGAAGGACAGAGGGGTGAGATGAGTTCTGAAATGAGTATAGAGACATTTGAATTGCTGTGAGTGGTGAGTGAAATGGAATGCAAGTCCGGGGTGGTGTTCAGCTGGTCTGGGGGTCTGTGAATCTGGGCCTGAGTGAGTATTTTTCTATTGTTGGGGGGTGAAGTGACTGTCGTAGCTGATGTGGTTGTCGTGGTTGTATTCTTAATAGGGGATAGTTCTGGTCGTCGGTGGTTTGTACTGTCTGTCATCTTAAGTTGTCTTGTGGTTTGTGGTGTAGAAGTCTGTGGCCCTGGTGGAGTCTGTCTGGTTTCCATGGTTATGGGAGAAGTGAAGTGGGGGTTGGGAGGTAGCTGGGCTAGTGGTGGGAGTTGTGTCTGTCCGGGGGGTTGAGGTCGGGGGATGATCGGTCCAGTGCGGGTCTGAGTCCTGGGGGGTATTTTATAAACAGGGAGTCTGTGTGCAGAGGGTGGAGTCTGGTCGGGTCGTTGTGGTTGTGTTGGAGTGGGGAGGAGGGGTGTTCTAGTCTGCTGTTGTTTGTTGTAGTTTGTAATGTGTTCTGAAAGTGTGGTTCGTTGGCCAAGAGAGAGGACTGTGGTCTTGCGTGGTGCGGGCAGGGGAGGGAACTCCTCCTCATCCGAAAGTTCCGGGATAGGGGAGAGGGAGTCACCAATCCTCTGCCTGGTCCTGGAAATTGGCAGTGGTTTGGTGTATGCAATAGTGGCCTGGGAAGTACTGGCGGTGTTGGAGGTGATGTTGGTGCTGGTGTTTGAGTGTGTATGTATGATCTGTTCTGCTGTTAGTAGTGTTTCTATTCTAAGACGAGTGTTGTATCTTTTCCGTGCCCATCCTGTGGCTATCTGTAGGGCCGTACTATTGTAGGTGAGGTTGCTAAGGGTAAGTATAGTGTGTTCGTAATGTTCATGTAGTATGTTCATGTTTGTGGTCATCCAGTGTGTTGTATTGTTCTGAACCTTAATTCTTGTCTCCTGTGAAGGTGCGGCGGGTTTGATGAAGTCAGTGAGGCGATTCACCTGTCTCATCATCCCAGGCGGGAAGGTGCCCGAAGAGATGGCGTGGTTGATAATGTGTTTGTGGTGTATGGCCTGTATTAATTTAAAGTATTGTTTGCTTATGTGTCTGGTTTCTGTGTCTGGTGGCTGATTTATAGCAGAGGAAGTGTTTCTGGTTATGTCTGAAAAAAGTGTGTGTTGTGTGCTAGCCGTCATGGGTGGTCTATGTGTGTGTGTGTGGGTGAGTCTGTGTGAGCTGGTGTGGTTACTACTCAATGGCAAGGCCTTAACTCTGTGTGAAAACATACTTTTAATCATCAGGTGGGGTGGGTTCTTACCTTGGGGATGTGTGATGTTCTGTCCGGGTGGGTCTTTGCAGTTGTTGCCTTTTCTTTTCAGGTCCGTAGCAGGGTCTGGATGGGGTGAGACTTGGCAAGAAAACAATCCTTGCCTGTGTGTCTTTTCTTCCAGTCTTAAAGTTATTTAGTTCGTTTAAACAGTCACGGATCCCGTTAAAAAGAAGTGTAACAAATACTTCGGGTCCCCTCCAAAAGTGGAAAAAAGAGGAGGTAAGGGCAGATCCCTTAGGCAGAGCCCAGTTCCCACTTGTGATGATTAAAAAACTATACTTTATTCAAAAATGATTAAAATAATCAGGAATAAAACCATAAAAGACTATAAAAGAGTTTAAAGGTTACTTCACCGTTGAGTAGAAACAGAGTTTCCTGACGTTTCGCAATGTTAGTTGCTTCTTCAGAGGATGGGTTAGGGTTAGGGTTAGGGTTAGGGTTAGGGTTAGGGTTAGGGTTAGAGGGTTAGGGTTAGGGTTAGGGTTAGGGTTAGGGTTAGGGTTAGAGGGTTAGGGTTAGGGTTAGGGTTAGGGTTAGGGTTAGAGGGTTAGGGTTAGGGTTAGGGTTAGGGTTAGAGGGTTAGGGTTAGGGTTAGGGTTAGGGTTAGGGTTAGGGTTAGGGTTAGAGGGTTAGGGTTAGAGGGTTAGGGTTAGGGTTAGGGTTAGGGTTAGGGTTAGGGTTAGAGGGTTAGGGTTAGGGTTAGGGTTGGGTTAGGGTTGGGGTTCGGTGGTTTTGGATTAAAATTAAAAGTGCACTGGCCTACTGGTTTGCTAATATGAGGTGGGTTGAGTGGTCAGCGTTGGGGAAAAAAAATTAAAATAAAATAAATAAAATAAAAATAAATATAAAATAAAATAATAAAAAAAATGTGTTATGGAATAAATAAAGGATGTCTGTGTGTGTAGAGGGGGTGGGGGGGGGAAAGGTTTGGGTAGGAGGAAGGTGTGTAAGGGTACCTAAGGGATGGTAGTGCCGGATTGAGAAAGAAATGAGGATTGATGTAGGTTCCAGTGGGGGAGGGGGGGGGGGGGGGAATAGGAAGGGAAGGTGGTGTGGTTATGTTTAGGGTTAGGGAAGGTTAGGGTTAGGGTTTAGGGTAGGGGAAGTTGTTAGGATTAGGGTTTAGGAGTGGGGGAAAAAAAAATAAAAAAATAAAAAAATAAAAATAATAAATGGCGGGGGAAGGTAGGTTGGGAAGGTAGTGTGGGTATGCTTAGGGTAAGGGAAGGTTAGGGTTAGGGTAGGGGAAGTGGTTAGGTTTAGGGGTTTAGGTGAGGTAAGGGTACCAATCGAGGGTTCTGAAGGGGAAGGTGAAGGTTGGGTGTTAGTATAAATCAAGTTGTTTTAACCAGTTTTCAAAAATTAGATTCGCTGTGGAGGGTGTCCAGTGGGTGTTATCTTTGTCTGTGATGAATGTATCGTGCGGTATTTCAGAGAGTGTGGGGAAATGGATGGCCATGGTTTTATTGATTAACGCGAGGTTGCTTTTTTGTGTAGGGGTGAGATTGGGCGAGAAGTTTATTATGGGGAAGTAAATGTGAGCGTTAGGGAATTTGGATTTCGCGTTGCGGAAGAGGGATTTTAATTGTTTTATGGTGGTTTGTCTCGGGTCTTGATCTTTATTGTTGTGTCCAATTGAGAAGATGATAAGCTTTACATGGGG